>VXAU01005047.1:1166231-1355766 GCA_013399695.1 Formicarius rufipectus | reverse complement strand
CTTTCCCCTGCTCTTGTGTCGGGACACTTTAATCTCGCCGGGGTAAACGCAGCGTTTGAAAAGCCGAAAGAAATGTTGCAACGTTCCTTGTGGCAACGCATTTTATTTTTATTTTATTTTTTAAATAATTTGTACCTTTTGTGATGGCAAAGAGGAAGGGTAGAAAAACTCCTACCGTTCAATACCGGTTTAAATACCCATCTTCGAGCCGCTGGGCTGCGGGAGGCAGGCGAGAGGAGCGCGGCCGCTCCCCGCTCGGCTGTAGCTCAGCCCGAGCCGTTCCCGTGCGGAATCCCGAGGACCTGCGGCTCTGGGCGGGGAAGCGGCCGCGGGGCCCCCCCGAGCCCCGTTCCCGTGTCCCCCCTCCCTCACTCAGAGCAGGTAACGGAGGGGCTCGGGATTTTCGGTGCGTTTGGTGTATTCGCCGCCCTCTCGTCGCGCCAGAAGTTCCCGCAGCAGCGGAGTCGCGATCGGCGGTGCCGAGTCACGATGGGCGTCGGGGCCCGGCCCGAGGTGCGGGGTTGGGTCCGGGGCGGCTGCGGGAGCGGGGCCGGGCCAGTCAGCAGTTTCGGGGAGGGGGCGGCGCGGATCGTGCCTTAACCGGTGTCCCCGGGGCAGGCGGCTCTGCGCGGGCGGCGGGCGCCGGCCAGAGAAAGGGGGTTCTGTTAAACATAGCGATGAGCAGTGGCCGCCTGCGCCTGATGGGCGAGCTGAGGGCTGGGTCTTTGCGGGCGAGATGAGAGGTTCGTGTCTTCAACTGGCCTACAAAGTCCCAGTTCTCGGCTCCCGGGACCTGCCGGGCGCGCAGCGGGCGAAGACGGAGCGCGGTGGCGACGGCGCTGCCGCTGTGCGGGGCGGCCCCGGCGGGAGCGGTTCCGGTCCGGGAGCTCAAGGGGAGCGGGTCCGGTCCGTCCCGGGGGCTCAAGGAGAGCGGGTCTGGTCCGGTCTGGGGGCTCAAGAGGAGCGGGTCTGGTCCGTTCCGGCCCCTGGGGTCGGCGGGCGGTGCTCGGGTGGCCCTCGGGGACCGCGGCTCCGCCGGCGCTGGGGCCGGGCGGGTGCCCCTGCTCTCCGCGGGCAGAGGACGGAGCTGGTTCTCCGCGAAGTGTAAGTGCATTTCGTTTCCTTCCACCTCTGAAAGGGCCTCAAACGTGCGCGTCCTGCCGGTGCTGGCGGCCCATCGCCGCGGCTCCGGCTCGCAGGACGCTGTTGCCCGGCCCTGCCTTGGCGAGGAGCGAGCGCCGGCTTTTGCTCCCGCAAGACCATGTGCATCCTTCCCTCCGCTTTCACTTTCAGAAAACACATCTGTTTTCTTTTTCCTTTCCTTTCCTTTTTTTTTTTTTTTTTTTAATAAATCTAGTCACATCCATACGGAGTGGCCGGGCTCCCGGGAATTCTCCTCTTACCCACCTAAGCGCTTTTACCCCCCGCCCTTCCGATGTTACCTCTTATTTGTCGGACTTGGATTCGGCACACCGCGTGTCTGGAGACATTGGTTTGTGCTCCTTCTTTGGGCAGGGTGTATATACAGCTCCGGGTGTGTATATTACTCTTGGCTTGTATAGCGTCGTATTTATAACTTCTGTGCCCTTCTGTGTTATGTTACATTACATTTTAACTTCTTAGAATTATTTTGAGGGTCCTCATAATTTTTTTGATTTATTTAGTGATGTTTTTACTTCTGTCTTGTAAAGTCAATGATAAGGACCTCCAGTAAGGAAAAAGGCTAAGTGGTAATAGTATTCTCACAGTTAGTCTTTAAGGGGAGATGAAAAACTAAAATCTTCCTGTGTGTTTTCTTGAGCCACTTAGAATTTCATTTTCTCTCTGGTGTTTGAGTCTGCATTCTGTAGGTGTGTATACAGATATACAGACTGCATGTCAGAGAATCACAACAACTTCTCTCTTCTGTTCCCATTAAATTTTTGCAAACAAAGCCAGTTTTCAGCGCAATTTTCTGTAACAACTGCCCATGAAAATAACAATATTTACTGTTTCACAATGAGGAAAAATTTGCAAATGCTATTACAGACCTCTGCATACTTTTTTCTTCTTCAGCCCTCTACATCCAAACACTTGTGTGCAGCACGCTGACGTGTATATTAATAGCTAATTCTCTGACACATGTCAGGACATACAGACCTTGACAGATCAGAATTATTTCCCATGTTCAGTCCCTCAGGTGCCTGTTTGATTTGAGGGACAGTGGGTGCAGTCAGGTCTTATATGGGCCTGTGCTCTTCATAAACTTGTTCATAAGTACTGGTTGGGAGCTTTCTTTGAAATCCAAATGTCAAGGAAAATTTTTTACACGTTTCTTTTCCCCACATGTCTGTTTTTCCAAAGAACTCAGTCTCGTGGCCACAAAAAGGAGAAGTATGTGAAAGTAAGGAATAAAGGCAAAAGATACTGTTACTTTTTTAGGAGGGACCCCGTTAAAACCCCCCCTGCCGGCCCTTTGGAGCCCTCTTCTCCCTGCAGATCTGTAGCCCCCAACGAAATTAATCTGCAGTGAAATCACAGAAATCTGATTCTAATCATCCACCCTGGAACAGGACGGAGCTACAGGCAGGCGAGCATAGTGTAAAAATACTTCAAGCACACGGAGCCATATCATTAACATTAAAACCTGATGGTGTGAAAGGGGGGGACGGCAGCACATTCCTGTGCCTCCTTTGCCTGCTCCTTCCAGCTTGTGCAACTTCTTAGGTATCCCTGGCCAGCAGAGATTTTCGTGGAGACTGGTTGATCAGGCTTCTGGATTAGCTGATGGGCTCAACAGAAGTTTTCCCTTTCACAGGAGAATTTCTTAACTCTGCTGTGCTTTGTAAAGCTGGGTAAACCTGCTGGGTTTAGCTTTTGTCTGGTTTAATATAATCTGGATTTTTTTTTTTCCCCAGAAACAGTTTCATTTCTTCCTGACTTTAAGTAACCCTGGCAAGTTTTCTTCCCCTAAAACCTATTTTGGAGCACTGTATAGCATAACTTGAGTTACTATCTTTTCATTTGAGTGAATGAGTGAAGATTCAGTGGAAGCCTGACTTCTGTAGGGAATAAGTGCTCAACATTTTATGGTCAACAGGACTTGTTAAATGTGTACTTTTGAGCTTCCAACTCCCTAGTCACTTTGGATTTTTTTTTTTTTTTTTTTTTTTGGCATTTGCCAAGGTGAAAGGACACATTTTTTAGGCAACATTCATCTGTTTGCACTACTGTGGATGTAGTTGTCTATAGCTGCTAGAACTCTGTTGACAGGCTGGCTGATAGGAGGAATGTGGGGTTTTTCCTCCATTCATCTACATTATTAGGATTAGTTAGATCGTAGCTGCACACACTGCATTGACAGGCACTTTCCAGCTTCTCTCTGTGCCCCAAAGAACATATAGTACAATGCAGATGTACCTCTCAGCATCTGTTTTACACTGTGGAGTTTAAACATTCTCTCTGAATTAAAGTTAAGGCTGGAAGGGAACATTCCCTCATGCCCCAAATGACTTTTTGTGGGTCAAATTACAAAGTAAAAATATTTTATTTTTAAATAATATTGCTCTGAAGGCTGGGTTGGGGGTAGACCATGGTTTAGCACTTTCCAAATGCTCAAGAAGATGGTTCAAGCTTCTGCTGCAAGTTGTGGACAAGCTCTTAAATTATTGTTTTAGCTCTGAGGCTTTCATAATGTCCTGTGCTCTCTGGGATGCCGATTCAATTATTCCCCCCCTCCCCGGTTAATAATGGGGCTTTGTTTTATTTTCACTTCTAAACTTTATGCCTCTCTTGCTAATCTTTCTGTGTGTACAAATATGCTTTCTTTGTCAGTCAGACTTGGCAATACTTAGGCCACACTAAACTAGTTCTGGGCAGTACAGCAAGGCTTTCTATTTATCAGGGCCTTTCCGGGGAAGTTTATTACACTGTAGGAGTGACATTTTCAGCCTTCTGAAAGAGTTGGTAAATATTTGGCAGGTTCTACTCCTTCAACAACAAAAAAAGGGCCATATTTTATCTGTGATAAGGCCTGAAAGAAAACTGTCTAGGCATTAAGGGCTTGAGTTGTTGGGCAGAAGGGTGGGGTTCGTGCAGTTTATTCTTTGAATTGCCCTGAGTGAAGTCAAATGTTTGCCTGCAATTTAAGAACCACTGTTCCTCTATGTTTACAAATAGAGACCTTCGAGCCAGGGTTGTATTTTAAGTTGCAGGAGGGCACAGAGCAGAGCAAGTCTGCGGTGTCTGAGTAACAAATACATGTAATCAAGGGCAGGTTAGAGTCAGACCAGGCCTGATCCTGGCTCTGTTGTCCAGTCCTGACCTTTCACAGGAGCCTGGACGTGCCTGTGTTAGAGCCTTGCACCCTTAGTGAGGACTGACTCTCCTGTGAGTGAACACCCAACTTGCAGGCACTTTCCCCTCTGCTCTTGGCTCCATCTGCAGATGGCAAACCCCAAGCTTGGGCTGTGCCCTGTGCCAGCTCTCCAGCACACAGAGGCAAACCAGACGTGGAAGGGAACGTGCTTCTCCCTTCCCATTGCTGGCCCACTTGAGAAAATCCTCCCAGCTCCTGCTGGTTTCATCACTTCCCTTCCAGAGGACCCAGAAGAGACAGGTCCCAGAGGGGAGAGGAAGAGGGTAGGAGAGCCTAGAAGAGGCTGCAGGGTGTCTGGTGCTGGTCCACAGGCAGGGACACACTGCTGAGGCTTTGGCTCCTTCCCACAGTCCAGGTGACAGCCCTGCCAAATGAAGACTGGTGGATCTGTGCAGCTTTCCCGAGGCACAGCACTGTCTCCCTTTGTGATCTTTGCTTGGTAGAGGGGTTTCTGCTTGGGTTTGACAGCTCTGGAGCGAGAAGGGAGAGGGTGCATGTGGTGGTACTCCCAGGAGGATCACAGCTGCACAGATCCCCAAGAGGGGAGTGTGACAGTGGGGTAGGAAAGCCTTCCTTGCTGAGGGCAGAAGAGCCTTTCAGACCCCCCTGCCAGCCCGGGTGTTCTGTGAGCCTCGGTGTGCACCAGCAGTGGTGTGGAAAAGACATCATGTGGCTGCAGACTGAAGGAAATGATGCTGGTCCAAGGTCAGCTTCCTCTTCCCTGCACAACTGATGGGCTGTGGATTCATGGGGGACTTCTTTAGCACTGAATAATCAGAATATTTCCAAGACATTGCTTGGTAGATGTGATTTTGTATAGACTTCTTGAATTTTATTTGGCTCTTGGTGGCCTATCAGTTTGGGAGGCTTAGGCTGTTGGGTTTTGCCCTCAGTGGCATCAGGCAACAGACCCTTTGTTCTTCCTGTCCTTGGGCAGAAAGGCTTTCCCCATGTCCAGGACATCCATGTGGTGGATGATGTGCCCACACTCCATGGCAGCCTGAAGGATTTCAGAATTTTCCCAATACAGTTTGTTAGTGACACCATTTACTGGGCCAGGACCAGATCCTTGACTCCCAGATTGTGCCTGTTTATGTTGTCATTCCTTAGTATTTTTTTAAATTACAAAATGTCCCATCTGACCAAGGCTTTGGAGTCTTGCTCAGGCAGTCACTGGACAGTTGTGGTGTGGATGACAGACCACACAGGAATGCACAGTGGTTTTGAGGAAACTGTCTGGTTTGGTGAAAGGGTCAGTCCTGGATGGCTGGAGGCAGGACAGGGGCTCTTCCCATCTTTTTCCTGGTGAAACCTGATGAAATGAAATAGTGACATTCCAGTTCTTACAGCTGTTTTGAATCTCTATAAATGCACTTTGCTTTTGCTTTTTTTTTTTTTTTTTCAGTTCCAAGTATGGAATTTCCTCAAACTATAAACTTTGAAAACAGATTTCATTCAGCAAAATCTCTTTTAAAATATGGTGAGGAACACAATTTAAAACACTTTAATTCAATCAGCAGCCTGTAGGAACTAATCTACAGTGACCCAAAGGCCTGCTAAAATTAGTCATGGCTTTATGTTTTAGGAAAAAACCTCGTCAGGAGTGGCTCTGTTGTCATGAAGAACAGGGCTTTTGGGTGCGTGGCTGTCAGTAGGGTTAAATTCAAATATGCAAGTGCAGTAGTTTAAGGAATAAATTCCAGAAGCTGTTCAGGGCTCAGCTGCATTACCAGAGCCACGATCAGGTTGGGTTAGACTGAATTGCCATATACTGAAACATCTGGAATAATATCACGTTTCCCCAAAGTGGAATTTTCTTTAAGAGCAGCAGCACTTGCTGATATTGAGAGGGTGGAGCCAGCAGGAACCTACAAACGCTGGAAAGTGAATTAAGAATTTATAGAGTGAAATGTTGCGACTTTGTCAGGAATCTTGATTTTGATTATGATCTCTTGTTTAAAGCATCAGCTAATTCTGAGAACTGGGACTTTCCAGGCTGTGGGGATTGGTCGGACAGTTGATGCTGTGGCCAGGAACTCGGCTCCTTGGCACTTGGCTTTTCAGTCTTTTGATGAATTCCAGGGAAACAAGTTGTGGCAAACTGATTTTGAGCTTTGGAGCCAGAATATGCATGAAAAATCTTGTATGAAAAGAGAGATTGTTTCATAAAGAAGAATTCAAATGCAGTTCGGTTAAAATATGCTTGATTTAAAATTGTAAATGCTGGTTTGATTTTTTAATGAAAGATAAAAGTTTCCTCAATTCCATCATTATGTGTGTATTTTACACCTAAAGGATACTGTAAAAGCAGGCTTGAAGTCTCAGTTGCATTTGAACTTATTTTTTAGTACAAAATCTGCTTTGACTACAGAGGTATTTTGTATAATTGTGACTTTATCTGTTAATTTTGAAGGAAATACTTCTGGAGGAGGAAAACATTCCCATGCAAATATAACAGTTGTACAGAACCAGAAACAGAAAGGTGCTTAATCACAAACGAGCTTGGCCATTTTAGTTTTCCTTGGACCATAAAACCAAACAAATAATGGAATTTGTGGAAAAACATAACCAGATATTTACTGTAGCCATTTTTTCCCATGTTGTGGATTATTCAGTACCACAGTTAACAGTGTTTTCCATAGAGCCTTCCATGTATTAAGAATGTCTGCTGTTTTACACACCCCAAAACCAGCCTGAATTCACATTTTGAATTCACATTTTAAAAACAGATTAAAAGAAGGGATTTTTAAACCATTTCCCCAAACAATGCAATTCAGCTGAGTAGCTTAAGCTGAATTTCTTAAATCTGAATCGGTAGAGAGCTCCCAAAATGTCACCCACAAGAGACTGTAACAAAGGAGCAGAACTTCACTGAATCGCTGCCCGGTGTTTGTAGCTGCACCTCCGAGTGCTACTCTGAGATTACAATTACCTTACTCCGAGTCTCAGCCTAAATTTAGCTCCGGGATTCACACACTGCACTCGCTTCACTGGAAGGGTTTGGTTCTCTTATAGCATATTTGAGCTAGTTTTGCATCTCCTTGGGGAATAAATTATAGCCTGAATGAGAACATTCACACGTATTTATGGCATTAATGCCGTGTGGAGTTGGAGGGGCTGCGAGCATTCAGCCTTTAAAATTAACACTATCTCTAGCCCCCTTCCACGACTTCATTTCATTTCTGTACCAATGGCCATGAAGGGCAGAGAGACACAATGAAACAACATTTTTTGTGACAGTGTTTCTTTGCAAACATAGCCATAAGTTTCTCTCTGTAGAATTTCCACCGGAGTGAACTGTTTCCCAGCCCAGGCCCATGCACTTGTATAGGGAGTTGTTTCACATGCCCCAAATAAAAATGTAATAAATCCAGAGTAAGGAAAATGCTTATGAGCCAGTTTAAGATGTTATGTAATACTAGTTACATAAAGTTTTGGATGTCTTTATACTTTTAAGGTATTATTGCCTTCAGAAAGAACACAAACTGTAGTTTAATTTCAAAACTTCTGATAGGAGTTTAATCTTAAAATACATAAATTGGACTTGTAGATTGCCTACATCACAGAATGAATTTACAGCTCTCCAAAGAAACAGCAGGTGTGCCCAGAGCTAAATAAAACAACTCCTGTAAGCCAGTGGACATCTCCTGATCTGCACCAGCCCAGGATTTGTCCCATGCTCTAATTTTGGTGACTGGTAATGTTTTCAGACAAACAGCCACAAGCACTCCATCATTTTATAGCAATGTGTTCATAACTGTTTGGAAATTCTGTCACTTTCAAACCTTTTGTACCTTTGTTTTCCAAACAGAAATATTTTATAATCAGCCAGCTATCAGGGTTGCAGTAACGCCAAATTATGGGCAGTTGTTTGCAGGCAGCAAGCAGGGTTTAGGTGCTTAAAAATACATAAGAAGCAGGATTTCTTCAGAGACCCAGCTCTGTGGCTCTCTTGCCTGTGGCCCATGCAGTGCACAGAAGGTGCACAAGGATTGATGTGGTGACTGAGCTCTTCCTCTCTTCTTTCCTTTCCCCCCTTGAGTCAATCCACACCCTGAAGGAAACACTTTAGTCCAGGTGGAAGAAATGTAGTACATCCCGATATGGCCTCAGGAACTAAACTCCCACCAGAATGATTTCCACAGCAACTAAAGATTTTTCTTTTAATGAGGTTTGCTTCAACTTGACTCTTCCAGGCATTGTTTTGAATGTAAGCAGCATTGCTGAGCTATTACCTGACAGCCAGAAACCTCTTGTTTATTAACAGTATTTTTAAAGGGATAGAATTTCCCCTTTTCCCAAGTATTTCTTGTTCACCCCATGCAGCATTGAACAGCAATCATAAACCGGGGTGCTGGTAGAGCATTAACTGACAATTTCTCATCGAAGTGTCTCATTAGAAGTATCTGGCAAAATGATTCCTAATTCACCTAAGATGGAGTTCAGTTAACTTCATCAGTCTGAAAAGTGCGTCCTTAGTTTGGATTTGCTCTCAGGGCAGAGGGAAGGGGGTGGTGGCTCCAGGTCAGGGTGTCTCACTGAGCGAGTTAACACTTGAGGATGGGAGACTAGTACAGCTCTTATGCCACTAACCAGGAAGTTTGTACAATCGGCTTTGAGTCACAGATGCTTAATAGTTCACTTAACCCTTTCACTTAACTCTTAGATTTGCTTGCTGGCTTTGGTATGAGAGATGTAAAACTTGTGGTTGCGGAGCTGCTCCTGTAACAGGTCACTGGTGGCCGAGCACCAGGGTGTGCCTGCAGCATTCGGCTTTTCTGAACTTCGATGTGCCTTCTTTCAATTTCTGTGGCAAGTCACTTGGGTTTCTCTAACCTATTCCTATGGTTCTAAACTACCAGCAGTTTTAAGGACACCAGCTCAGCTTCATGTTGCCAAATCCTGTCTAGTTTAATTAATGACACGCAGCAAATGGGGAAGGTGGTCGTGTGACTTAGTGCTGTAGTGAGCTTCTGGATGTACAGAGTTGGAACCAAACCCAGCGGGCATTCCCAGTGGTCACTGAACCCGTACCTGGCAACCTGGTCCCTTCAGAAATACATTTCAGAGTTACCAGTGAGAAGTAATGCTGAAATAACAGAAGAAGTCATGTAAACACTCCCACACCTGCAGCACGAAGGCTGGGTTCCCTAGTAATGTAAACTTCATTTTCTGTGGAAGATTTTACTGCACTTTCTATTAAAAAAAAAAAAAACACAAAACAAAACAATAAACTTACAACAAAAGACCAACATCTTAAGCAGAGAGCAGTACAGTTTAAAAGCTTGAGGTCACCGTATTAGTGCTGTGAGAAGAGTGAGTGCACCTGGGCTCAGCCAGCTGTCTCTCGGGGAACTCTGGAGCTTTCTCTCTCCTCAGTTGTGCCCCAGTACCCAAAAATAGGCACTTTTCATGAATGTACTGGCAAGGAACAGCATGTGATGGGATTAGTTAGGAGGAACGGCCAAAACATTTATCAATTATTGTATCTGTTTTCTTCCTCAAAGAAGGCTCCTTTCAGAGGCACGTGCCTCCGCTTGTCATCAAACCCGCTGTGCTCTCCTTTGGTCGTTGAGAATCGATTTGCTCACACTTTGCTCCAGCTGAAGTCTCTTGTTCTCGCTACACGGCACTGTTTGTGGCCGGGCCGGGCCGGGTGTTCTGCCCGTCCGGGTCACACGTCTGTGCCTCGAGGGGCAGCTCCAGCCCCTCCCCGAGCGGGGACTTCCCGAGCCACAACAGGGGCACTTGTGTCTTAAATAAATAAAAAAAACGAAGCTTTCGGGTCCCTCTCTCCTCTGCTTGCTCCTCCCAGGGGAATGGATGCAATTTGACCTTCCTAAAATGTAACGAACTGGGAATAAGCCTTTGCTGGAAAAGCGCAGTGAAAAAGCCCCCCAGGATCGTGTACGCTGTGGGTAATGACATGTGAATTTACGTGACCACCCATAGCTGATGCACATTTTATGCTTGAGTTCTTCCATGCGATGAGTCTGCTGCTGGCAGGGGCAGGAGTTTTAATTATATGCTTCATAATTTTTTTAGGAGTTTCTACACTGCTCAGACATAAGGGAACTAATTGACAAAGTGTGCAAATGAGAGTAATCTAAGTTCTTACCTGAAGCCCCATTCAGGAGAAGTAAAACTTAAGCCCAATGCTTTTTAAAAGCTTGTAAATTACAATAATTAACTCCTGGTTTAATGCTAATACATTCTGAGCATATACGTACTATTGTAATGCACATAATCAGTATTGGTGTGAACATGCAGAGAATAGGTCCAAAGTTTTTGACTTATGAAAGTCAGAAATTGGACTTCGGGTGAATTCTTTACAGTGTCTGACCATAAGACTATTCTTATACTCTTTGCACTTACTGGGCCTCAAATAACTGGCAAATGGAGAGCACCAGAACACCTGACAGATCCACTTAAAGCTCCAGGTCAGTAGCATGCTTAAGCACATGCTCAACTTAAAGCAAACTTTTAATCACATCCCTGGTCCACGGAGTAATTAAACTTGTGCTTATGTACTCTGTACAGTGCAGTACCAGCCTGCAGGCGTTCTCTGAATACTGGATGTGCCTGAGAAAGTGGTGAATCAGAAAGTCATTTTTGGCTGGAGTTTGAAAATGAGTGAGTTAGGCACCCAGAACTCATTAGATTTGAATAGCTATGGAAAAGTTGGTCTTGTCAGCAGAGCTGTGTGAGTAGCAAGGTGTGGCCATTTACCTCATGGTAATGCCTTAGTTTTGTTTAAAGTGAAATGATTTAAGAAACCCCTTTGCTCAGTAATTTTCTGCTGCTCTCCTGCAACTTTGTGCTTCCCTTAGTGCTGTCCAGACCAGACCCTGCTCCAGCAGAGCCCGAGTGGGACCACCCCTTGCTGGTGGCTTCTCCCTTACCTCGCTGGTCAGAGCCCAGGCACTCAGAACTGGCAGGCTGGGGCCAGCAGTGTGGCTGCTTTTCCTGTCAGTGATCAGTCTAGGCACAGCTCTGTGGTATCCCACTGCTCTGGGAGCCAGCCAGGACCTGTGTGTGCACTGCTGCTCCTTACCCAGACACCTTCCATCCTGCTTGGGCTTCTGCAGCACTGCTGTGCCCTGTGCTGGGGCCAGGGCTTTGGCTCACAGCTGAGGGCCACGGACTGAGTGTGGTGCTGGGCACAACTGTGGCCTGGGACTCCTCCAGCCAGTCCTCGATGTGGTCTGGAAGTCAGCTTGAGTGAGGGACCAGTGTCAGCAGGCTGTTTGGATGTGCCCTCCCCCCTCCTTTGGTGGCTGAGAGACTTTAATAGGACAGCGGTGGCCAGGCTGGACTGGTTGGCTGTGCCCTGGTTAATTTTCTAGGAGCCATGAAGCCTCTTCCAGCCACAGCTCCTCCCCTGGCATTTCTCTCCTAATGTTCTCCCTTCCTGTCCCCATCCTGGTGCCAGCCAGTTTAGTATGTTAGTCATCACACCAGCAAAATCCCTTCTGAGTTGCTCTGGGTGCGTGTTGCTCACATGCAGCCAATCTGACCATGCAGCATTGCCATCCTTTTCTCTGCCAGCCTGGGCCAGGTGATGGTCTCTTGCCACTCCAGATGAGTGCAATGTGGCAGCCTCTAGAAGACTTGTTGATGACTAATTGTTTTATTTTATGTACTTAAAGTCAGCTGCTTTAATTTGCATGTTCTCCAAGGCTCTGTGTATAAATGCTGATGAGGTCAGCACAGTGAGCCAAACCAGTGCAGCATCAAACAGGAACTATTGGCTCCTGAGTATCTGAATGGTGGGAGGCTCGTTTGCAAAGCAGCCTCCATGGAAAGTCTGTGTAATGTGTTTGATTATCCAACCTTGCCATTTTCAAATGGACCCAGTCAAGATTAACAGGGCCTAAATGTACCATCTCCTAAAAATAACGGGGCTTTTCAGCTCCTCTGCTGAGTGGGAGAACAAAGCAAAGCTCCAAACTGAGCATGGCAAAGAAAGGGGAGATGTCAAATGCACGTGGCCAAACCCACCCTTTGTCAGCCCTGGAGAATGGGTGCTCTTCCATCAGTGCTCAGGGTCCTTCACCCTGGGGTGCCAGGCAGGGCACTCCCTGGTCTCCCAAGGGGCTGTGCTGGAGTCAGTGGCAATGGAGACATTGTCTGTTCCTTGGCAAAGGGAGACACTTCCCGAATTTCCCTAATGTGTGTGGGTTTGTTTTCTTGTGGGTGAGGGAGATGAATGAACCCAGCTAACATCAGCACTTCTGGAGCCACTTCTGTGCCCGAGGGACAGCCCAGCCAGAGTCACAGTTGTGCTGGCAGGACCCAAAGCCAGGAGCTGCTGCTCTGAGTAACTTGCTTCTGGCTGATGGCATTCCCCAAACACAGGATGCAGTTGGGCTGTGATCTGGGAGCAGGGCTGGCTGGGATGGATCCCAGTACACCTTGCACTCATTCTGTGCTGCACACTTTGTATTTTCTTGGGGTCCGCTCCTGTAATTTTCAAGATGGTGATCAGCCTGGTCTTGGTTTTGAAAGAAAAATCTGAGCCATGCCTTGTTTCAGGAAGCAAACCCCACAAGGCAGGGTTTCTGGAAGCCTGCTTTGCAGCATTTTTTCCAGAGCAGCTCAATAATTTCAGGGCCATGCTGGTATCATTGTTCTCTTGCTGTTGTGTCCGCTAGCTTATGCACCTGGAGTCCGCTCCAGGTTTGGGAAGTGCACAGTCCTGGAATCCTTGGAGGCCTGGTGTGTTTTCAGCTGCTCATCTTTTCCAAGCTCCACGGAGCCAGCACTGCTGCCATGTAAACCCAGGGGCTGAAGCTCTGGTCCGGGCAGAGCAGGATCAGCAGCTGCTTTAAAAGGCCCAGAATCTCTCCTGTGAGTGGGTGTTATTCACTTGATTATACCAGTCCATTCCAGCTGAGGATCTGTCCCTTTGTTTTGTGCATGGGACAATTTGTTTTCAATTTTTGTTTCTGAAAGGAAACTGTCAAGACAAAATTCACACTTAAAAAAATTAAGGGAAACAGCCCTTTGTCCGTTTCTAACAATCCCCTTCGATGACTAAAGCTGGAAGAATTCTAGAAACTGCAATCATTTTCTACCTTTGCTTTGGCTCTACGTTGCTTTTGCATTTTATGGGTTTCAGGTCCAACACACCAAAAATACTAGCGGCCCAAATCAGCCTGTTAATACCAGTGTAACCCAGAGATGTTTGGGTTGATGATCCAAATCTGGTTGTGCTTTATCTAGAAGTGGAGCTGTGGCAGAAGGGAGCCAAAAGCAGCTTGGGCAGAATTCCCTCTTCTTGGAGCACACAGCCTCGTGCTGGCTTTGCAGTCCAAGAGGGAACATGGAAAGCCTCCACGGAGGGGGTTCCCTGGAGCAGCACATCCCCATCCAATGCGAGTAAAACAGAATAGAGGGTGAGACAGCCTGCCCAGAAACCAATCTGCAAGGAGCCCAGATATCTGCCTTCCTGTGCCCTGGCTGTGCTCAGCCTGCTCCTGCTGGGAGGCTGTGGTCTCCCTGGGGCAGGAGCTCACCAGATATTCTTCCAGCCAGTGCTGCAGGGACCTGGTCCTTGCCTGGGGCTCGTTCCAACTACAAAGAGTTGTTTATTGTCAGTCCAAGAAAAAAAAAAGGTAGAGAACTTTTGAAAATAATAACAGCGTGTATCTCATTTTCATTTTAGTCCTAAAAACTACTTGATGCTCATTACAAAGGAATTGATTCCTTAAATGAATGAAGCAGCCGGGAGTGCTGCTTTCAGTGTGGGACTGCTGACGCTCTGACTCATGCTCTGCTTCTCACAGGCTCTGGCTTTTATGCTTCGTTTAGGACACCAACATCATTAGCATTCAGAGGGCTGCTGCTGCTGCTTTTTTTTTTTTTTTAATACTGCTCTTGTAACTTTTTCAAAGATGCAAATAATATTTGGATCCAAATCACAGCTCATAGTTTATTACGAGGCACAGGGTTTGTTTTCTGTTGACTTGCAAGCCCTAAAAGAAATTCTAGATGAAAATAAGGTGTGGCTTTGTACAGTTCTGAGAGGGCTTCTGGGGGTTTTGGTTGACTGATACCATGGAAAATCATCCCCTGTGGGACAGGTGAGGATATTCTTACTGCACAGGGCTGGGATCTTTGTGACTCCTCGAGCCTCAGAGTGGCCACACCAGCTGTGTGAGTGTCCCTGGAGATGACCCATGTGAAGAGCAGCAGCTCCAAACACGATGCTTTGCTCTGGGAGATCCTCATGCTGCCACTCACATCTCACCCTCAGCATTTCACAGACACTCAACCACTTCTGTTTTTCACAGCCTGTAAGCAGGAACCGGGGAAAGGATCCCTTGCTGAGGGATTCAATGTGATATTCTTACTGCAAGGGGAAAAAAAAGAATAAAAAAGAGAAGCCCTGAGAGTTTCTCGGGGGTTCCCTGCTCTGCCACAAACTGCTGCAAGCCCTCGAGAATGTCTGAGTCCCTCTCAAGGGCAACAGCCTGCAGGGACACTTGCAAGCCCACCACGGGATGGAGCCCATCCCAGCTCTCTGCAGACAGAGTTTATGGGGAAACAACAGAGCAGAATTGTGGAAATCTGCCCGTAGTTTCTGCTGGGTCCATCGAAATTCAAAATACTGATCCAATAAAAGGGAAATGTTACTCCTTGCCCTAAGGGCATGCTGGGCTGGGCCGGGATTTCCAGGAGGACTTTTGAAAGAGGGTTGAAAATTCCCAGCCAAGTACCTGGCACGTTTTTATCTGGAAATGCATAGATCTTTTCCAGATATTACTTAAGCTGAAAGCTGGTGAGAAATCAGTAGTAATTCCCTAATTAAAATCCCAGCTTTAATAATTAGTTACAAGCAACTGCTTCTGCAGATGGGTGTGAGCTCTCTCACCAGGACTTGGGTGCTGTGGCTGAGCAGCTCTGAGTGCCCTGGGGAGCTCTGAGTGCCCTGGGGAGCTCTGAGTGCCCTGGGCAGCTCTCAGTGCCCTGGGCAGCTCTGAGTCCTGGACTCAGTGAGGGATGTGTGAGCCCGTCAGCCCTGGGGGCTCCACTTCTCCTGGACAAAGCCGCAGTGCTCACCTGAGTGCCAGTACCACGAGCATCTGCAGGACAAGGCGTTCCTGCCTTCTGCCCCAGTGGCTGGGTATTCCAGGGCTGCCTGCAGATAGCCGTGCCAGGCTCTGTTTGGTGGCATTCCTCTGTTTGGTGGCATTCCCTGTGAGTGGCAGACGAGCCATCTGGCACGACGCTGAAACTCGGCACAGCTTCGCTTGGGAGGAGCCCACAGGGATGACAAAGCACTTCCACACCTTCTGCTGCCGTGTGGGCTGGGCACTGGGACTTGGCATTACTGGGCACCGGCACTGGGGTGCTACTGGCACTGGGCACCTCAGCAGAGCTGTGTGTGCCAGTGTGAGATGGCACAGCCGTGCTGGAGAGAGGAAGGACCCTGCCAGACCCTGCCCGCACAGGGGACGGACTGAGCGGCAGCAAGAAAAATGAGGGACTTTCAGGGGCAGCTGTGTTTTACTAACCCAGTCATAATGCCCCTAAAAATCCTTATTGTTCTTGCAATGGTCAACTGTGGCCTCTGGCACGGGCGGGCCTGGAAGGAGAGCTGAGCACTCCGGGCTGGGCGAGCACGGAAGGGCAGGTGGGCGATGGGAAGGCTGGCTGGGAACTGGAGCGCGTTTGAGCCTGGGGAGAGGTCTCTGCTCCAGAGGAACTGAAAGGACGTGGTGCTCTGACCTGTGCTATGGAGTGTGAGCCGTGTGTGACTCTGAGGACACGAGAACTGGAACGCAGGGATGGGGCAATGAATCAATCCCAGGGCTTTCTCTCCCTGTCGTGTCTGTCTGACATCCCCACCAGGGCAAAATGCAAACAACCCAACCCCAGAGAAAGAGCCCTCACCCAAACCAGTCCCTGCTGCCAATTCCCTGGTTTACTCCTCTCTCAGCAAACTGTGTTAAGTCTTTGCAGGTCCCTGTCATGCACCTTTCTCTGAGCTTTATTCCTGCTCTCCTTTCTCAGATCAGCCCAGGATGCAGTAATTGCATGCAAACAAGCAATTTGTTAAACAGAACCATAATATTCAATTATTTGGCATCTTTATGCATTCTAGCACTCCATTTGCATTTCTGAGAGCTTCTATATGTTGAGTGAAAGTTTTTATTTTCATTGAACTCTGCAACAGTGTTCAAAGCTTTCATCCTTTAATAACTCTACCTTGGGGTATGGATAATCAAATTAATCTGACCCCACAACAGCAACAGTCCTTTCACACTGTCTGCTTGGATTACTCATTCATTACCTTTCTGAAAAGGCTTTGTTTATGGCTTTATCATTTTTATCAATTAATTGATATGTTTATCAATTAATTCTGCTTTATATTCCTGTGCTAATAGATTAAAAATGCATGCTTTTTTTCCTTGCCTTTCTTTTTTTTTTTAATTGGGTTTTAGGGTTCTGAAGCAAGATTTATTCATTTGTTATTTGTCATTCTCAGGAGCATTTCAACTGGTTTTCTTAAAGCTGAATTCTTTATAATGGAGAAGTGACTTGAAAACCTGAACTGAGGCCCAGGTCTCACTTAACTTTGTAAGGCACAGTGACACACTGGGGCTGCTCCACTTAAGGTATGGTATGAACCAGGAGCTGTGGAATGAGTGTTCACATGGAGTCATCCTGCCTGTGGAATGAGTGTTCACATGGATTCATCCTGCTGTAGCTATTCCCGAGTCCTCAGCTGCTGTATAAGCAGGGCCTAAAAGACAATCCTTGTCCCAGTGACTTCGTGGCAGATAAGAGAGACAATGGGCCTCTTGCTATCAGGGAAGGATGGATACTGTTCAACCAGCTGGGAACACAGAAACCTGGGCTGCTCAAGGCCCTGCAGGACTGCCCAGGAGTGTCCTTCCCTGCCTGCTGATTCCAGGAACGTGACACTTTTGGAACACTTTGAGTCAGGACTCCCTGCTTAGACACCTTTGATTTCTGAGACTGCCTCATCCCAGGAAAGCCCAGAGCTGCTGCTCCTCTCCATGAGGGTTTCTGCATCCAGCCACCTTCATGTCTTCAGTGGATGCTGAAATAAGATGGAAGGGTTTAAATGTTTCCTTGGCAAGATGGGTGGATGGAATGAGTTTATTCTGTTCTGACCCTGATACCTACCAAGTCAACTGGACCCTATCACCTCATCTGCTAACAAGTTGCAAAGCAACAATCTACTTCTGTGGAATATTCTTTGTGCTGAAAACAGGAAGATTGGGAATAAGGGTTTGTAACTTTTTTGGATGAGTTTCTGTGTTACAATTTTTTATCTTTACTATCATCACTTTAGGTAAGAGTATTTATATGTAAAAATAAACACCTTTTTTTGCCCTGAAACACTGGAATATGCCTCCACAGATTCTTCCTACCTCTGCCACTATGAAGAGAACCCACTTGTGGATTTTAAAGTGAGATGGACAAGTTGGAACCTCTAACAGAGGGATGTGCACAGAGCAACTCCTACAATTCCTCCTGCTGCCTGGGTCCTGATGAATGGACCTTTTCCATAGGTTCTCTGGGAACTCTGCCTGTATAAATGTATGACAAGCTCCTCCAGGGCTTTATAACTCTGTCTTGTTCCTTAAGGCAAGGTTCAAGTTGCCTGCTTGTCCCATTCCATCCTGTCCAGCCTCTGTGGATGAAACCCTTCATGTGTGTGACTGCCCGTGGTGAACAGGAGAGCAGGGTGGTTTGGGGCTATTTGTATCTGATGTGTTCCCAAAGCAGCTCTCCCAGTTGCCACACTGCCTGCCAGAGTGGAGGGCTGGGGCAGCAGAGGTCTGCAGGGACTCTTGGTACATGGCCAGGGAATCACATGCAGGATCCCTTGTGCAAATCCTGCAGTGGGATCCAGCCATGCTGCTCCCTCTTAAACACTCCAGGATGTTCTCATCAGCCCCATGAATCCACTTCTCAGTGCCCAGGCTAAGCCACCAAGAATTCAAGAATAAATCTTACTGGTTTTAGTTTTCTTTCTTTTTAAGGTTCAGTGTCACTTAGCACCTCCAATTTAGCTTGAAAAAATTGCAGAAATACCTAAAATAAAGGTGTTTGAAAAGTACATGCAGGTAATCATGGGTTTTTTTCAGACTCAGTCTCATGTGCTGCCATCAGCTGCTGCTGCAGTCAAGAACTGCCCCAGACTTCCTTGAAGTTGCCACCCCTAGTCTGTGCCAAGTAGTATGAACATTAAAATAGACCCTGCTGAAACAAAACATGCAGGTACTTGCATGAACACAATTATTTGCCTGGAAAACAGGTAACAGCAGATGAACTACACCTGAGCCACCACTCATGCTGCTCTGCACATCCTGGGAAGGTGCAGAGCATCCAGATCAGCAATTGTGTTACCACAGCCCACTGAGAACAGACCTGAGGCAACGAAGAGCAAAGGGTGGAGGGTGAGATCCTAACAGGGAAAAAGAAAAAAATATTAAATTTCTCTTCAAGTACAAGCAGTTCTGGTACCTTCCAGGCTGCAAGGAGGCTCTCACTGCAGAGGACACTTGCTGAACTGCCCTGCACACTTATCAGCTGCTTTCAGTGCACAACTCCTGTGCAGAACAGTTTAATGTGGTCCATTCGATCCAACAGAAACTGTGTGTCAGCCACATACAAGGAATAAAAACAGAGCAGGAAATACATTTTGCAGGCAGATTTGTTGGTCTCTTTCTCTGAAGCCCTGTGGTACTTCGCTGTAGCTTCTGATGAATTGCTGCTTCACGGAGGAAAAATTTAGGCAAAGTTTTGTCAGAATGGATACATTTGATTTTCAGCAAGACTGAAGAAATCTATTCCCAGTGTGCCATTGCACAGGGCAGGTTTTGCCCACCAGCCTGTTGGCACAACAGTTGTTCTGCAGTCACCACATCCCCGTTACAGAATATTTTGGTATCTGTGTCAGGCGGCACAGATCTTGTGCTGTGTGGAGTACCAAGTTTCTTGCTCCATGACAGATGAGAAGCAATTCCATGGACTTCCAAGGAAGCTTGTTTGCAGCTTGCTCTTAATTGGGGAAAGGAAGCCAAAGGAAATCATGTGCATTGGAGTCAAATACCATTTTTAGGAGTGGGAACTGCGTGTGTATTTCAACAGTGATTAAAATAGCCAGGGATGAAGGCACAGTCTTGATTAATGGCCTCTCTGTGAGCTGAGGACACGTCCTCCAGAATCTGGCCCTCCTGAGAGACACCCCTGACGTGCCGTTTGGCTGAGCACCATTTAAAGGTGTGAGCAGGGCCTGGTTGGTTGGGCTTTGTCTTCCCTCATGGTGTGGGTCAGTTCTGTGCCTTGGATTCTTATCCCCCTTCTCCTGAAGCGTGGGCAGTGTGTGAGCAGCTCTGCCCCACCCTGAACCGGGCAGCAGTGGTGCATCCCTGCAGATGGCATCCCCACGGGGCTGGAAGGTGCTTCCCTGAGCCCTCCCTGGCACGCTGAGCTGGTGCTGCAGCTGGAACGAGACCAACCCAATGATTATTTTAAAGCCACCTATTTTTTTCTGACTCTTCTTGCTCACGTTTTGTGACTGTGCTGCTTTCTAAACCCCTGCCATGTCCCTCGGGGCAGCAGCAGCTAAGAGTAGGGGCTTTTTCCTGATGGAGAACCCTGTGGGACACATGGAGGGGAGCCTGGAGGCCCTGACTCTGCCCTGTCCCTATTACAGGACACAGCTGGACACCTCAGGACCAGCTCAGCCCCTTTAGCAAACCCCCCTTCTCCCCCAAGTCAGTCTCAGTGGGGTATGTCTGCAGAGCTGGCACTGTCCAGCTCCCTGATTATTTGATGCCAGAGGAGAGGCTTCCCAGGGCTCCTGCAGCTCCAGGAGCAGCTGTGAGCAGGCTCTGAGGGCTCTGGGGAGGGCTGAACCCCACACAGAAGGTGAGCCGGGGGCTGCTCCACCCTCTCCCTGTGGGGCAAAAAGCACATGCTTAACCTCTGCGTGCCTCCCACCCTGGCTGAACCAGAGATAGGAAACTCTCTCTGTCTCAGTGGGTTTCTGCAGCTCTTAATTGATTTGTGCTGCTAAACGGCCCTGCAGTAAATGAGTACAAGGTGTTAAAGAAGGATGCGTTAGTGGGAAAGATGCAGCTGAAACAAGGCTCAGATAGGAAACATGTGTGTGCTGGGAGAGAGTGCACCCTCGCCCCATTCCCACCGCCCGGCCCTGCACGGGGGGATTAATGCTTTACAGAAATGCTTTACAGAAATGCTGGCTTGTTTTCAGGCCTCTGGCTTGTCCTGGAGCATCCCCATGGCTCGACTGTCCTGGGGGATTTGCTGCTGCAGGAAGGAGCCCAACCAAAAAGCCAAGTGGCACCAGGGAATGCAGCTGCCCTGTTCCAGAGACACCACTGCTTTGCCCATTAAGAATATCTTTTTCTGCACAGAGACAATACAAGTCATTGCTGTAAGAAAACTTGAAAAAGACACAAGTGAGGAACTTCTGGGAATTTCTCAGGTTTTTCCAGCTGCAGAGGGCGGCAAAAACTGTCAGCTACAAAAATATTATAGTTTATGCTGTTAAACAAATCATCATTTGTCAACAGGTAGCTGAATTATGTCCAATTCTGCTGGCAGAGCCACAACTGATTTTGTTCCCAATGCTATTGAATAGTTAACAGCTGGCAGCAAACTGGCAGTGAAGGCTGTGCTGGGCTGATAAATAACCCAACAAGCCTCGCAGCAGAAGCATCTCATGGAGGACTGCAGCTCACGCTGGAACGTGTGGAACAAATGCTTGTTAACAATCAATGTACAGGCAGAGAACTGCTTGATGAAAAGGTACTAGAAAAATGTTATTTGAGACACAGATTTCCTAGAGTTATCAAAAGAATAAACCAGGTTTTGGGTGTAAGAATACCAAACACAGCAGAAACCAGCAAATGTTAACATTTCTCTCTCACTGAAATGGAGAGTCTGGTAATAATGAGTGAAATGTCCCAACCAGTTTGAAGATACGAAAGGGAAGCCAGAAAACCAACAGAGAGAAATATTTCTGTATTTGTTTCACAGCCCCCAAATTCTGCTGGACAATTTTCTACTCTTCCAGATGTTTTCTGAGGGAGAGTTAGAGAGAGACACATGCTCTGATTTCAAATGCTGTGTTGCTTCCAAGCCAGTGAGACACACTGTAGCACCTGGGACAAGGCAAGGTGACAAGTGAACATCAGGAGGTGCTGCCTCCGGCTGGAGCCCCTCCTTCTGTACTTGACACTGCTCTGGTTTTGTCTCTGCTTTGCAGGCATTTTATTTTTACCATGGGTAAGAGCAGGAATGTGTGTGTGTCTGTGAGAGAACAAGCATGGGGCTGCAAACTTCATCTCAGTGCAAATAATATTTTGGCAGGAAACCTGCAGGAGATTAAATTAGGGGCCTAACGACTGAATATTAAACATTGCAAATTTTGAGTTCCTTTAAATAAGCAGCTACAAAACAAGGAAGAGTCTGACAAAATTAGCAGGTCCAAAGCACTAGAGGAATCCACTAAGGGTCACTTGTTTATTGATGCAAATTTAAAAGGCCCTTTTTTATTAGTAGCTGTGTATGTCAACATGCTATTTCCTCAATGCATTTTGAGTCCAGATTAGCTAAAGTTTTAGGTGTTGGCAGACTTGCTACAATAGAAGGGAAATGCCAATGGAATAACTTTAAACATGATCCAATCCCTGATGATTCATTGGATGTGTTAAAATTTCCTTTGAGACCATGTAAGTAATGCAGGGACTGGAGTGCAGAGTGTCTGTGACTCAGCTCTCTGCGAGGCAGCAGGAGGATGTCAGAATTACTCACTGGGACAGGAGGAATCTCATTTATCTATTTATAGGCAAGGCTGAGATGAGCTTGTACCATTAAAGAGCTGAGTTTGCCAGTTCCCATAGGGGACAAGAAGGGAAGGACCTCACTTTAGCTATAGAAATCAAAGCTTCCCTTTTTTGCCCCATTTCCAAAGCTGATGACTGGCCAGTTACGTGTTCCCTGCTCGCACAGGCAGTGCACGGCTCCTCCTCCTTGTTAGAGGCCAAAATCTTTGCCAAAATCCTGTCTGCTGCACGTTTCTAGGAACACAGGGCTCTGGATTACTGATCCAGTCTCCCACTATCACAATCAATTACATCACATCATGCTTTTTGGCAGGCTATTCCAACACTTCATTTTAAATTTTCAACCTTAATATCATTTGTTCTTGTGCCAGCATCCTAATTTAGTTTAAACAATTCTCTTTTTTCTCTGATCTTTACGTATCAGATGTATTTACTGAAAACAATCCTATCTGCTCTAGTCTTTGTTTTGAGAAGCTAAACAAATGAAGCTCTTCTAGTCTCCTCTTGTTCTAAACCCTCTGATCATCCTCAGTGCCCTTCTCTGTACCTGCTAATCTTCCTTGAACATGAGTGAACCTGTATCTTGTAGGACTGTGTTTGCCTTTCCATATCAGATTGGTGGCTCACAGTTATCCCTCAGAGCAACTAATTCTCTGTATGTTTTTTTTCCACCACCCTGCTTTTGTCATTCTCAATGAGTAATGTGATATTCTAGTTACTCATTTTTAACTGCAGGTCTTTATGCTTTGTCTCTGCTGTCTCAAACTCTGTCATTCAGTCGATGTTCTGATCCTTCTCTGTATTACCAAAGCCTGTGTCCTCAGCAGATTTCTTTATGTCATTCTTACAGCTGTGCCAGAGTCATTAACAGAACAAGTAAGACCTGCTCCAGACTGACCCTTGAGGAGTTCCACTCACTAACTGCCTTTGTCCAGCATTCCTCCTTCCCACAGAGCTCCCTGTCCTTTGCTCCAGCAGTTCTGCATTTGCCATCCACACGAATCCCCATCTTCTCAACTTCAACTAGTAATTTCCCATGTGGTGTAATATCAGATTCTTGACTCAAATCTGGATAAAGTAAATCACCTGTATTTCATTTGTCTAGGAAAAAAAAATCAGTCATCAAAGAGAAATATGAGGTTAAGCTGAGCTCCTTTAATGTGCCAGTTCTTTCCAAATCCTGGGGTGGAAATCTGCCAGTGCACCTTGATCTGAGCACATGGAATTCTTTAAGCTTTTCCTTCCGTCTTACATGTGATAATTTTCATTCCTTTAAGTATGTTCCTACTAGAAATCCTCTCTTTGCCCCACTATTCAATACAATCATCTCTACCCAAAATGTAGGCAAAGTGGGTTTAATTCATTTGGGACCATATGCAGACTGGTCTAATCTCACCCCCATTCTCACTACATAATGACCACATTTCTCCTCTTTTCTTCCTCTGTATTTATCAAGCTGAAACTTTCAGCCATCTGTTTCATTTCCTTTTCAAAGTCTGATTCACAACTTCACTTCTGACATTTCTCATTCTTCCCCTACATTTTCTGACCTCAGCAAATTCAAATGGGATGACTGAGGCAAATGGTGCCCCCCGCCCCACTCTTCTCTGTGCCACCCTCTTGGAAAAGATGACAGAGCAGCTCATAAAGCAGGTTCAGAACTGCTGGACTGCCCATGTTGCTGGCACAGCAGCTCTCCAGGACCTGCTGCACCAGTAGTTCAGTCAGCCCTGTGTCAGGAGGGGAACCACTGCAGGGTTTCTGTCCCTGGCTATACCTGAACTGAACACCCCTTTGCTGCCCACACATTCTGCCCATCCCTTGCCTGCTCTCAGCTCTCATGTGTTTGGGGCTGGTTATTTATCCCACTGGTTTTGGAGTGTTTCCCTCCAGGGTTTGTCCTCCTGCATGTTCCAGCTAGTTTTGGAATCCAGTTTCCATCACATTCAACTCTTCAGCTCTTCAGTACAGTGGATCTCTCTCATTACTTCCCTTAATTTCTCAACATTTGTTCTTTTTGAGATGAATGTGTGTGACTACAGGCAGTGCTGAGGATTCAGCCCTAATGAGGTACCTTTAAAAGCTCCTGTTTCTTAAAACCAGAGTCTTCAGAGGCTCTGGATGACTCAGAGCTCAGCACTTCAGAGACTGAAAGAACTTTGCTTGCCTTTCTTGTGTGTGTGAGACACTGTAACCCTTCTCAGGATTAACTAGAAGTTTCATTTATGGACAACTGAGACATAAAGAGTCTGAAGATCATACTTCAGAAGATACTGCACTGTATGAGGAATTAGTTAAGTGCCTGAGGTGAAGTACAAAGCTTCCTAACCCCACTGAGATCACTGCAGCAGTCAAACCTTGCTCACCTGAAACCAAGGTCCTGTGCCAAGCTATCTGCTTTGAATTCTGTGTAGTTCTTGAAAAAAATCAAAGCACATCCAGAGTGCAGATTGAGCTGTCCCAGACACACAGCCAGGACAGGTTTATCTGAGATTGGCTGGACAGGCCAATGTTAGAAAAGAGGAGCCCTCAGGACACTTTGCAATGATGTACTTGTCACCTGGGCCCCTATAAACCACTGTCATGTAGGTTNCCCACCCACCCACTCCTCTGGGATCCTGCCCATGGCACATCCTTGCTTTACCTGCTTTCTCAGCTGAGGAGCAGCACAGCCCTGACCTCCCAAAACAGTGTGAGTGACACCACCACAGCACTGAGGCCATGCTGCCATCCAGCTCTTCCAGCAGCAAACTGGTGTATGTTCAAACCCCACAGAAAGACCTGAAATGTCAGACCAAAGCAAATTTCTCTCCTTTCCCCTCTTCTTCATTTATATACCTGAAAACACTCTGGAGTGGGAGAAAAGTGTGCCCCTCTCCCAGAGCATGTCTGCCTCGATGGCCACTGCTCTGCTGGGCACCTACTGACCTTGGCAGTGTCACAGGACTTGTGTTTGTCTAAAAAAGTAACCTCCTTGTGAACAGGCTCTTTGCTTTGGGAAACACAAAGCAGTCTTGTCTTCCAAGTGTCCAAGCCTTCTTTTCACGTCTGTTCAGCCCTTCAGTAGCATTTATTTTTGGCTTTGAGAGAAAAACACAACTCCACATTAAAGGGATGGTGTCCAGTTAAACCCACAGGCTGCACCACCCCCTTGCTTCCCCTTTACCAGGCAAGACAGTGGAGGAAACCAACAGAAAACAAGAGAAAAATCCATTGCCTGTTGGGCACAAAACTGCTTTTGCTTTCTAGTGAAAAGGAAAAGAGCATCCTCAGAAGCACAGAACTGGCCAAACAGGCTGGATGCCTGAGGCTTTTAGAAACAGTAGTAAGTCCAGGGGCCACATTTCCATTTGTCCTGCAAAGCCTTTCCAGCTGGGATTGCTCAGGGCAGGGAGACACCAACGTTCTATGATGTTTGTGGTGGGTCTGGCTCTTTGGTAATCCTTCCGCACGTCACCTATCAGTGATACCACATCAGAAACACACCCACTCGTGCCCATCCCACAGTGGCCACTTCCAGCACTGGAGCACAAGGCTGTTGGTGCTGAGGAGGGGTCTCCTGAGGCCAGACCAGCTGCACACACACGCCCTGCTCAAGGCCAGGGCTAAGCCAAAGAGCTCTGTGGGTTATGCTCCCCTGTTTGAGTGTGCAGAGCAGAGGTGCTCACACACCCAGTGCCAGCTCTGTGCCACTCACCTCCAGCAGGGACCTGCCATGGTGGGTGGCCTGAGGCAGCTGCAGAAGGGCCATGTAAGGGCTCACAAAACAAGCCTGAGGCACAAAGTTCAAGGCAGAGGTCCTGTATGGACAGTGTGTGTGGTCAAGACCTGCATTCCTTTGGGGAGAGGCAGAGGAGAAGAGCAGGAGCTCTTTGGGCTGGATCTGCAAGAGGAAATAAGCTCAGTGTGGCCACAACTATGTTTTGGGCCACCCATCAGCTGTCAGCATCCCAGGTCAGGGAGTTGTGCCCCCTCCTGTAGCACAGTGACTGAGCTGGGCCCCTCAGAACAGAGTCATGAAATCACCCTGCTCTCCAGCGACCACATCCCTGCTCAGTGAGATCGGTGGGACTGTAGCCATAAACCTGATTCACCCCCCTCCTACAGCAACACCCAAGCTTTTAGGGCCATTGACTTCAGTGAAATTAGAGCTGTCAGGCCCCGGATGTCCATGAAGGCATGGCTGGGCCCAAAGAAATGGAGGCAGCAGCTCCTGGACATGATGGAAGCTGAAATCCCAGGAAAGCCCGTGTCTGCCTCATGCTTAGCCAGTTAGCGGAATATTAATGCCACATCACTCAGAGTAAGTGCTTCTGGATGCCTGGCTGACTTTGGCAAGGGGCACTTTGAGAAGGATAAAACTGCATTTTCATTGCTGAGAATCCTCCTCCAGTAATAAGATGTGCCCCATGGGATGCTGGTAACATATTGGTATTGTCTGCAGAGTAGCTGGGGGCTAAGGGCTGACATTGCTAAACCACGCTCACGAAACACCCCTGAATGTCACCGTCCAGAGCCAGGTTTTACAAGCACACACACAGCCACAGGTAAGATGTCCAGCTGTGCTCCACTTCCTCTGAGAATTTAGAAAGAAGAAAACCAACCCAAATCCCTAAGTAGTTTTGTATTCTTTCATTTGCATATAAAACATCATTAAAATAATTAGAAAAACAGATGCATTGTACCAGTAACTGACAAATTAAGAATTCAGTCATGGTTGTTCAGGAACCCACTGCCTCCTTGCAATACCAATAATGATTATTTATAGCCTGCTCTGCAAGGAAAGTAGTCTAGAAAAATGGAATTATTATAATGAGATGTAGTCATCCCCAGGGAGAAGTCTAGTGCAAGATGTAGCTGAGATCTCACACTATTTTCTTGTCTTGAATTATAAACTTTATTGTAACCACTGTTTGTGTATTTTGTACAGAATGTCCCAGTTCTTCTGTACAAGCACCCATTTTATTCCTGCTGAATTTCATTGAACTTGCCCCTGATTTATAAGAGGTAGATCCATATGACTGCTTTATAGAGCAATCTCCTTGCTGCCTATTCACAAGGATGTGCAGCCTGGCAAAAGAATGAGCTGAGGGAATGAGCTGGGTGGCAGACGAGCTATTAGTCTCGATGATATCACCATAGCATCTGGAGCAGTTACACACAGCACTAACACAGGGGATGAGAAATTCTCTGCTCCTGAAAAGAGCTAACAAAGAAAATACACAGAGGATGGGAGCTGTGGAAGAGCCACAGGAGAGAGAAGGAGCTGTACAGTGTCACATCACAGGCAACCAAGAGAGGCAGGAGAGAAGTCCTTGGCTCAGCCCCCTCCAGCTTCATGCTGTCTTTGCTCCTTTCTGGTTCTCCCTGTGGATGAGACATGTCTTTAACTGGAAGCTCAGTTCAGAAAGAGAATTCTTTCCTTATTTGTCAAGAGAACCAGCTTTCTGCTACTTGTGCCAACAAATTCTTTCCCACGATTAATACCTGTCTCCTGTGCTGAAGACATCAGGGTCTGCATGGATCAAATCCCAATAAAACACAGCTCTCAGAAAACATTTCCCATTTGTTCTGCTAACATCCCTCCTCACAATTGCCCTTGTTTAGCCCTATGATAATTTTATGATGCACTCCCAGCATAACTCACAGTACTTCCTATTATTGTGTGCCACAAGTGTTTACAGAGCCATTTCTGTGGCAGATACCAGCCTGTAGACATGCCACATTTCCTGTTTCACTGGAGCCAATCACTCACTGTTCAGTACTGAGATGCAAGTCCCTAATTAATTTATACACAACAAAGCACTTCAGTCATTGCAATGAAATTGTAATGGAGAGCAGCCCATTAGCAAAGATTGGCTATCAGCATGGACAAAGTATTCCCTTTTCATGTTTCCATCAATATTAAGATTGATTAATTATCTTTCAAAAGAAACCTCCCCAGTCCCAAACTGTCTTCACACTTTTCCAGTGGTGCTGTATGGGACACCAGGGCCAGTCTTGTTTCCCTCAGGGCAGGGAAACCTCTCTGATGCGTGAGAAGAACTGGGTTTTCACCACCATAGAGGACTTCACAACTAGTCCAACCCCACTCATATTCTCTTTATAGAATCAGAATATAATAGCCTAGTTTTAGCAAAAAAAAATCAAGATTAAATTAAATATATTCTGAAGGAGTGAAAATTCCTAGCAACAGCTGAAAGAGAAGCGGAATCTATAAATGCCTCTTTCATCTTTATCAAATTACTATTCAGTGCTGTTATGCTTATTAATAACAACATTCCTTAAACCACATTGTGAAAATCCATTAGCAAGAAATGCTTTAAAATGTTCAACAGGCTGTAACAGATGATTTATCAAAAGCTGAAACAAATACTGTGAGCAGAGTGGGCATTTTCATAGGCCAAGGATCTCAGCAGAGGGACATTACAGTGTGTTCAGAAACGGACACCTTGCATGGCATGACTGAACTTTTTCATTCCATCATCTATGTTAGCAAGAGGTAATGCCAGTTAATTGTGATTCCTGAGCTTTCCTTCATCTCACCTCTGTATGTACTTGTCTGAAAATGCTGGTGGGCCTTTCAAAGTCATCACCTGTGGTGTTGGCTACAAACTGAGGTACCAGATTGTCCTGGACCAGGTTTGGAGAGGGGGAACCTGTGAGGGCAGATCACATCCTCTGATTGTCCCAAACCCTGACAAGGAGAGCCCTCTAAGGAGCTGTTCAACTGTCCTCAGGAGGGTCTGACCAGGGAGGGGGCAATCACCACATTGCTTTCCCTTTCAGCACACCCTCCTCCTCCTCCCTTTTTTTACTTGTTTTTTTACACAGTAGGAATGTCGATCACTGCTGAGGAATCACTATGAGAGAACCTGGTCCTGACCCTGAATTCAGGTGAGGGATTCTCTCACACCAAGCTGCCAGTCCTGACTGTGGTGCACAGCCCACAACACTGAAGGTTTGCTCAGGTCCTGGGGGGATCATTCCAGAAGGACTGTGAGTTCTCTGCGTTGTTTCCAGCCTGCAGCAGAGAACAATAATGGCACAGACAGCTCGGCACTGCTCCGCTCATTCCCCAGCCGTGACTGTGGCTATCGCAGCTCCCGCTGCAGCACTCTAAGGAGGGTTTTGATGACATTTTCTTTGTTGCTGCAGAGAAGGCAAAGCCTGAGTCAGGGATTACAGCGAGAGGAGAGGGGGAAGGGGCAGGAGATGCCATCGCAGCCGGGGAGGGAGTGACAGGGCAGCTCTGGGGTGCCTGTACACGTCCTGGCTGCACACGGGGTAGCCGTGGGTGCATTAGGTTCTTGCTCACCTGCTGACGGATCAGGTTCCCCTTTCAGATTTGATCACTCCTCAGATCCATAAAGAGGTGCCTGAGGAAGGTCAGCAGGCTTCTGAGGCAGATACACACAGTGCAGCCCAGGTCCCTCAGGAGTGAAAAGCTCTTCGCACTTCTAAGCTGTGTTTCATTCCCCCCAGGCCGACAGACAGACTGTGCTGCAGACCAACCACCCCCCCACCTCATGTTCATCTGTTCCCCCAGGTCCTTCCACTTACGAGCACAAAGCGGTGGCAGAACAAATTGGTGGCAGAATGTATCTTCTGTAATCACACACGAGCCAACTTGTTAGATCATTTTCCGTCCCAGCTGAGATTGCAGCTCCGTGCTCACTTGTGACTGAGCAGGACTAGAAAACACATCATTACATGGGCCAAAGCACAGACATCAACGGCTGCAGATGCTGGTGCTTAGCTGGGAAAGTGCAGCACATGGTGAGGGGGGGGAAAAGGAAGTTGGAAATGAAGTGTACATTCCCCACTGCAGAGCTTTAGGCTTTCAGGCTGGAATTTCTCAGGTGCCATAACAGACTGTGTGGCATGAAACATCATAAGCTGTGTCAGTGCTTGAGCCTGGTGGGTTCAGCTTGCCCAGCCAGATGAAAGCAGCCTGGACTAACGCTGGTGAGACAATACTTGGCATCTCATAGGCAAAATCATTCTTGGCTGTAACATCCCCCTCCTGGTTCATTTTCTGTTTTCTCTGTTGTTGATCTCCAATGATGGAGGAAAGGGTCTGGACAGGGAGAGGAAAAAGAGAAGGCAGTGCATGGTGCTGAGAGCAGGGGAAGGGCTTGAAGGAATGGGAAAGAGAGGGAACAGCTGTGGGGCTGGGAGGGAAACAGAGACTGGAGAATGAAACAGATATGCTTCCCTCTTGGGAGGATGGGCTGAGCCAGTGTGAACAAAAAAGGGCTAAAATGAAAGGGAGGAAACCAGAGAAGAGAAGAAAGATGGGACAAGGGAGATCACAGAGAACAACAGGAAGCAGCGCTAAAAGGACAGAGATGAAGGCTTGGGCTTGTTGGGGAAAAGCAAACAGAGAAAAAAAACTTCAGGAAAAAAGTCCTATGAAAATGCCAGCTACCCAGCTGCTGTAAGTGAAACTCCAGTACTCTTACGTCAACACCACACCACTGATCAGCACCAGGGGAGGAGGTTTGGGGTTGTTTTTTCATTGCATGGAAAGGCTTTCAGCAATGCAGAACATGAACTTCAGCTCCCACTGAAGTCAGAGGGGTTTAGAGGTGCTTAAAGCCACAGGAAAACAAGACCCAGCTTGAAAAAGCCTGTGAGACCAGATGCCACATCATGACCTTGAGAGCAACCAGCCTTTACCTTGTCCAACTTCCACCTCAAGCCCCAGGGTGATAAGAGCAGCACGTGTGGGGAGGGAGCCCAGGGCAGGTGCAGGGAGAGAGCCCAGGGCAGCCTCAGACCTGCAGCAGGGACACTGCCCAGCTCTGCCCAGCTCTGTCCTGCAGCCTTTTGCTTTGTTCTCCCCCATGAGCAGTGAGGTCCTCCATTTACATGTCTAAGCCTGAGTAGGGGTAAGAGGCGTCCTCTTTGCTGGTTGAAGTGAAATGTTTGGCTTGTTGGCACAGCTTGTTTTATTTGGCTCCTAGTGCTCAGTCGGTGTTATTAGAGAAAGCAATAAAAATGCATTAAATACAAGGAACTACATTAAAACAACATGGAGCTTGCAATGCAAACCAAAGGAATCAAGAGGGCTGAGTATGGAGACTGCCATGCCCTCCTTCAGTTACCCTGTTCTCCAAGAATATGGAGAGTGTTATGCTGCTGTTTGGAGGGGCCATGGCATGCCTGGGAAGTGTCAGACCTGTATCCAAGGTTGGCTCCTTCCCCCAGTGCCAAGGTGGCTGCTGAGGTCAGAAGTGGGAATAGGTATTTCACTGTGATGCAAGGTGATAATTCAAAAGTACTGAGCTCCCAAAACTGAAGCTTTTGTCAGAGTTTTGCTTCGGTGCAATCTCCCCAGAGGCAACAAGTGTGCATCTTCAGCTTCTTATCTCCCTCCAATCTACATGAACCATCATTATAGAGGTCTGTGTTTCACAGTACACCTAAAGTGTTCTTCCTCTCCAGGTCTGCAGATCATGTGCCATCTGTCTCCGACCCCATGGATCACCACAGGCACAGAGAAAGATTCATTCACAGAGAACAAACACCAGCAGTAGAGATGTCACGCCCCAGTGGCAGCAGTTGGGACTTGACTCAGCCCCCCAGGCTGCAAACACTGACTGGATTGTCACAGATGTTGCCCTCAATTGGTGATCTTCAAATCCTAATCCACCTCACAGCACACCTTCATGTGCTGCTATGGTTCATTCAGTGCATGTCAGCTCTTCCACTGCTTGCTCATGGCTGCTCCTGCAGAAGATGCTCCTCCACCTCTGCAGCCCTTTGCAAACCTCGAGGTCCGTTTCACACAAGCACTTTTCCTCAGCTATCAACTGGTGTCACCCTAACCCCTTGTGTGCCTTGGCAGCTCCCCTGCCAGCTGTGCAGCCCCTGGGCTCTTCATGCAGCTCTGGGAGGGGATGCCCCAGGGCCTCATTGCCAGCCCTGCTGGACAGCAGGGCTTGTTCCCTAGGGATGACTCCCCAGGTACATCAGACAACAGTTAAAGCACAGTTTGGACTCTCTCTGACTGACCATATGCAGCCTGGCTGTGCTTTCAGGGGTGTCTGTCAGGAGTTGCTGCCTGCAGCAATGTGGAAGATGTTGTCTCCTTTTTCCCTCCAGCAAGTGGCTCTAGAAAGACTTTGTAATGCTGCAAACAGCTCCTACACATCCCTGCTGAGCTCCTTCCAGAGGTCTTACTCTTGCCATGTTTCTCCATCATTTTCTTTTGACCATATAATAAAGGGCAGATCCCACCAACACCACAGGGAGGGACTGAGAGACGTCAGAAATGACACATCTGTCACTTCCCCAGGCTGGTGCTCAATGGTCTAGCTCAACTTTGCAGCTCAGTCAGATTCCTTGGTTTCTGTTTGGCCTTGATATAGGACTCCTGAGGCCCTGGGATCTTTAATTTGCCCATTTTATTGACTGATCTGAGCCACACATTTCTTCTGCACCATGGAAGCCACAACTGCATATTCTGTTTGGACAAATGGAGAGGTGATTGATCTAAAGCCTGGAATTCCTAAGGAAACAAAGCTTTACATGTGATCACTCTGTGTGTGTGTGTGTGTGTGTGTGTGTGTGTGTGTGTGTGTGTGTGTGTGTAGTTCTTGAATGTGTCAGACAATTCAAACGTGACAGAGAAGAGACTCTCTCAAAGCTCTGAAGCTCCCAGAGGTGCACTGGAGATGACAGATGGAGGGTACAGACACCATTATTCCCTCAGGAAAAGGCAGCAGTGAGTTCTCCCTCCACACCAGACAGAGGAGATGCCACACAGGTGAACGCTGCTCCTTAGACCTGCTCATCATCAAAATACTCAATAATCTCAGTGTGCCTGAACATCTTCTCTTGCCAATCCTTCTGGAGCTGGACCTGCAGGGTTGTTACATTCACACTCACTCAGGTCCAAATTCTGGGTGATGAGGGTACCTGAGAGTTACTGCAAAATGGGCAACAGAGGAAAGAGCCAGAAGATCCGGGCAGAAGATGCCGGGAGGGGCAGCAGGGCGAGCCCCGCGGCTCATTCCCTGCCCCGGGTGGGAGGCAGCTCTGAGAAAGTGGTGCCAATGACAGGAGCTGGATCAGTGCCTCGAGCAATGTCAGCACGTCCCTTCGAGGGCATTCACTGCCCCTACACCACGAAACGACCGGTTATTATTTAACAGCAGACCTCACAGGGAGGAATGTTTGTCTGTATTCATGACCTCTAACAAGCGTGGCAATTGTTTACTACACTCTGAGCAACCCAGCAGTAGCTATAATGTAATAATTATAGAGAAATCTTCCTTAAAACGTATTTCTGATGCATCAGCAAAACTCCAGCTGGCATTGAACATACAAATTCAGCCAAATTTGAGAATCAGATCATGCACTACATTTTGTGCAGCTGTGCAAAGACTCCAGTGTGGAGCTCTGGGGCTGATTCCTTGCAGTGATGGAGGGAAGGACAAGAAGCGGCACAGAGGAGCCACAGGTTCTGTCCTCCACAGTCAATGACAACAGAAACCATCAGGCACGTTTTCAAGCCAGATAAACTGAGGTTTTGGAAATCAGAACGCCAGCATTTTCTACTCTGGGCACTGACTTGTTGATGTGTGGTTTTTGAGGTTCAGTCTGAGTCCTGGCTGTGCTTGCATTTTTCATGGAGATGATTCATTACTATTACTTTATTTCATACACACACACTAGAATATCATCTGGAGGATCCTACAAGGATAAGCTCTTCTTTGTGCTCAGTGTTAGTGAACTCCAGCTTGTGCTCTTTGAAGAAGGATCTGCAAGGGCTTCAGATGCTGCTGCCTTGTAGCAGAACCCCCAAAACCTCACCCTTTTGCTTCTGCTTCTCAGAGTCCAAGGCTGACCTAACCCCATCACTGCTGTTTCAGATAATCAGACTGGGGAGAGCCAGGGCACAGGTGTTTGTTTTCTTTTTCCAGCCCTGTTGCAGTGCAGCAGGTCCCTGGAGACAAGCTGGATTCTTCAGAGACTCTGTTGGACCTTGGTAGCCCCTCAGTGCTTGTGTGTCTCAATTTTCCCACCTGCAAAAAAGGCCAAGATGAAAAGCCCTCAACTGAAGGCTGTGTTCAGATTTGGAAAACAATTTTAGCACCTTGGAAGAAGGTTTCCCTGAAAGCCAAACTGCAATTTATTGCTTCAATTAAAAAAATGTGTGTTTTACAATCCCCAATCTGTTTACATTTCTTATAGCTATCTCTCTAGAAAGAACTCAGCTCTGGTAGCTCATGGACTTGGCAGAGCCCGTTGGATAAGCAGGCTCACCAACCCTTCCAGGACACACAGTGCTTCTGTGTAACTTTGCAGGCTGTGTTTGACTTGTCTGAACTTGAACAGTCACCACTGATTGATTGGCTTCTAAAAATACCCACCCGCCATGGTTCGAAGTCTGGAGAGCTCTTGTTGATTTAGATGGAGACCTTCTTGCTGGTCAGAGGCTAAGACAGACATCTGACACCTGGGCCCTGCTCCTGCCTCCTGCCCTGGGAGGGACAGGCAGGGAGACCCGGCACACCGGCCACCCTCAGTCCTGGGGCACACAGAAGCAGCCCTACGTGTCCCTTCCCTCCCTGCACCCTCACTTCCAGGCTGTCCCTGCAGCCACTGGTGCCAGGTGGGATGCCCTGCAGCCACTGGTGCCAGGTGGGATGCCCTGCAGCCACCACGAGCCCAGGAGGTGTTGTCAGTGCCCCCACAGTGGTGGGAGAGCTCACAGAGGTCACCGCTGGCAGTGGAAGGCGAGGGGCACCAAGCCCTGGAGAAAACTGCAGCCACAGTTACTGCCATGACAGCCATCAGCAGAAAAGCCAGGCTGCCACCTCCAGAGGAGACAGTGGACACCCTGTTCTGTGCCATGTCACTGCTGTGCCATTACACACCCGTGTCACAGCTCCCAGATCCATCACCGAGCCAGCTCTGAGAGGGAACGCCATCAGGGGATCCAGGGCTTCCTCTCAGGGATTGTGGTGTTGGCACCTCTGGCTATGCACCCCCTGATTCCTACAGCCAAAGCCTCAAAACGCATTTGGGAAAGGGAAGAGTGTGCAGGGAGGGGGACATGGCTCGAGCAGAGGAGCCCAAGCAGCTAAAACCTTCCTGAGCATGGATACAGAAAATGAGGAGCAAAGCATCTGCTCACTCCAGCAGGGATGGATCCACACCTGGGGAGTGCTGGTAAGGAATGTGGCACTGCAGGGTTTTTCTGAGCCAGACTCAGCACTGCACTGGGAGGTCTGGGCTGTGCCCCCCACTCACCTGCTGACGTGGAGCTCACACTGAGCACAGGAGGACACACAGCAGGTGCTGCCACATCACTGGATGAACTTTAACACTGCAGTATCTTCTCTAAGTGATGCATTATAGATGAGCTAACAGCTAAATAATAAAGCCTACTTTTGGTTCTCTGGAAGACCACAGCTGCCTATGGAATACCAGGTTAAAGGAGAAAATTAATGGTATTCTGGGAGCAAATGGGACTGGAGATGGTCAGTGCAGGCAGACTCCACTTTCACAGCCCCACATGCAATCCTTTTTGTGTACAGGTTGCACAGTGGCACCTGGCACTGCTGTTCTGATCCAAGGTCTTGCAGAATCCATTGCTCTGAGCCCCAGAGCCCTCCTCATTTCAATCTGCAGTGTATTACATGAAAGTTTATAATCATTCTGCCAGTCAGAGATTTCCTCTTATTTATATACTATCTTCCTTCTGGAATGCCCTCACTCCAGCTCTCCTGCACTGAGTGACACACAGTCCTTTACTTACTCCTTGTAAGCATCCCCCGTTGTCCCAGTCACCTTCTGAGTTCCACTTTGGATTTATCCTTCCCAAAGATGGATGATGAGAACTGACCATGACTTTTCAGACGAAAGTTCAGCTGTTCCTTGTACAGTGGCAGGAGAGCTTCTTCATCTCTTCTGGAAATAGCTTTCCCCATAAATCCGATGATCTCATTTGGCTTTTGTGTTCAGTTTTTAAAGGGGTGTAAAGCAGTCTCTCCTCTATTTCACTTCATTTTATTTTACTGTTTGTTATCTGGAAAGAAGAGGGTAGTTAAACTGCCTTTTTAATTAAATTCCTTTAAATCTTTGAAAACAATAAAGAAGGAAAGATAGCAAACAAAGTAAGACAGAAGAATTACCATGTGTATTACCAGAGGTATTTTTTCCCGTAACACATTTATATATAAATCTCTTTTCCAAAAACTTGCAACATTTCTCAGTTGCTCAGTCTGTCTCCTGGGTAACTTGATACCTCACAAGAGGAGCCTTGTGCCTCTCCTCTTTAGTGGGACATCAGTCTTAGGAACTCTATTGAATTCCTCCAAATGAAGAGTATTCCTTGTTTCTTGAAGGTGAGAAGAGTTTGTGGCACTGCATCCTTCTCCCTTTGCTTCTCTCCATCTTCGCACAGCTTATGAAAATAAAAGGCTCTGACCAGCAATAGCTTCACCAAACTGCAGTCCCTTTGGGCACACAGACTTTTTCTATAGGTCTGGGAAAAGCTCCCAAGAATTTACATGAGCAAGGAGATAGTAAATAGGCTTAGGTGTGCTGCAAAAGGGTTCAAACCAGCAGTGTCAAATGTTTAGAGCTCCATAAATTAAAAATAAGGTTGGAAAACGGTGTCTTAGCTTAAACAACGTGACAAAGATCCTGTGCTGTCAGCACAGCATCTACAGGATGGGATCTCACCACTCCTGCTGCATGTGGGAGAAAAGAGGCTCTGTCAGAAGGCTCAGCCCTGCCATTCAATCAAGTCCATGGTGCAACAGTTGTGACCAGGCTGAGCACAGAGCTCCATCCTGCCACATCCCATCTCAGCCTGGTGGGAGCATCAGTTTGCCTAGGTTTGTCATCTGCCACTGCTCCAGCTGGTGACAAAATACTGTAGGTCACTGGCACTTAAACTCAGGACAGTCTAAAAAATCACAACGTTAGGACTGGAATGTGTTTGCCATTGTCTTTGGAACTGGGGAATCAAGAACACTGGTGTGCAGATTGCCCTGAGGGACCCAGGCACTGCATTGCTCTGTAGGACAGTCTGTGCTACAACACCTCAAAGCCCTCTCCAAAACTAGACCTTTGTGGTAGCTGGTGCTACTTTTAATGCACATTCAGCCTTTTTAAAGTACAGATGTCAGAAATGTGAGACCACTGAGTATCGAGGGCCACTTCACTGACTACCAAATGGCTCTTAGACACTGCCTGCTGTTTGCCCTTTAGTAATATCTACTTCTTTTCTCTACTACTTGCCTGATTTCTTTTTCTTATCCTCTCTTAAATACAGAGACAATGCTTTCTGTGTCTCCTTCCTCAGACACCACTGCTCTCCCAGGGACCTCTCAAACACCAAGGCCAGAAACCAAGGCCAGGAATTGTAGGTTGCAGTTAATGTAAAATTGGTGACTTGTCAATTTTAATAGTTCTAATTTCCTAACTGTCTGCTTGGCTTACATACATAAAACTTTTAAATAATATGCCTTCTCTGTCTCCCCACATAGAAAACCACTGTGTTTCCCTGTCCTCCATAGACTATGTGACCTTTAGCTGCTCTCCCTTGCTTATCAAGTCAAGGAATTCATTCAGCTCCTCAGCAACTCCAACCACTGACTCTCCATTCACATCCCTCTAAAGGCCCCACCAGCATCTTGATAGGTTTAGAAAGATTTATACTCCTCTGCCCCTTCATATCCTTCCTCCTCAGGCTTTGATTTACCATCGTGGATTCCTTATCACTCTATAGCACTTCCTACATGCTTGTCTTTATAGCTTCTTGTTTTCCTTCTTTGAAATCACCAATGAGTTGTGTTTCCTTAATGGCAGTGGGAAAAATTCACCCTGCAGAGAGGCCTCTGCAAGGAGCTGTGCAAACCTGAGCTCCCCTAGCACAGAAATGGCACTTTGCTCCTGACGTTGGCCCTAAGCACAGGAAGGACTTTCAGCTTCCTTACACAGTTCTCAGACCCTTGCCTGCTTTTACATTTCCTGTGCATTCACTGAGGGAAAGCTTTGTGCCCTCCACAAGGCATGAGGAAATATGACCTTTTTCACCCACTTTCTCAGTGCCCCTTCCACAAAGAGCCACTCCAGCCCAGCCCCACTCTGTCCAGCACAGACAGTGCCACAGCTGCAAAAGTTTGCTCTTCATTTCTCCCCCTTCCTGAGTTTTGTGATCAATTTGCTACACGGTTTGTGTTACCCCATTGAAGAAATGGGACTAATGGGAAGACACAAGGTCATGCTGGAGAGGACAGTGACCACCACCCAAGGATCCCCACTAGGGACTCTTGGAGTCACTGGTGCACCAACCTGGAGCAGAACAATGGATCAAAGATAGACACAGATCCCAGAGCTCAGCTGCTCCTTGGCTGGACCTGAGGTTCATGTTCCCCATCTTTTAACGCAGCCTTTGAAGTTACTTTCACATTCGCTCTTCTGCTCCTAAATATTCCCCTCTGCAGGGATTAAAGCTGGTAGTAAAATATCTCACAAGTGTTTATGATCACAATTACACCTGTTCCTAGAAGAATTTCACAGTCAATTGAGCCACATTATTCTTTTCATATTTGCCTTTCCTGCCCTGGTATCCAGATTTCCCAAGCACACAAACCCAGCAAGAGTCCTGGCAGGTTATGAATTTAGAGTATTCTTTAAAGTGTTTTAAACTCACAAATGCAGGTATGCAAGTCAGGTAAATAATGAGATATCTTCAATCAGCTGAATTGCAAAAAAGTGGGAAAGTTTCCTGTAAACATTGCCTCTGTAAAGGACTGGGATGCGTATGGCCAAGAACACAAACCAACTGCTGTAATTTTTAGATCAATTTTACTCAAATAAAGGCATTCCTACTTTACATCACACAACTTTGATCCTTTAAGAGGGAATTTTGGTTACTAGTGTGAATTCATACTGATCTGGATACCAATACTCAAACATGCAAGAGGCTGGGCAGAAAAGCAAGGGAAAAATTTTAAGCTTTCTTTGGCATTTATTGAGTCTGAATTTCCCAATAGAAAAACAAAAGCTCGGCACTTCAGGGTGAAATTCCCCCATGACACAGTAAGGCTTGCCTTTTAAAGAGGAGCTAAGGCACACACACACACCACTTGGAATTAGACTCTACAAAGTCTATCTAGAAGCAGAAATAGGAAAAAGGGCCTTTGAGAATCCCCTACTCCCATCAAAATCATCTGGAAATCCCTGGTGCTGTAAGAAGAGGGGAGTCTCTGTAAACTATCCCTGGCCAGAGCTCAGTTTTAGGTACAATCACTCTCTGCTGGTCAACTTTCAGCCCCTTTTCTGCTGTATCCTAGCCCAGCTGTTAGCACCAAGGAGCAATAAAACTATACCCAGGTCCACTCAGAAATCTTACTGAAATGCCTTTGTGCAAAGGGAAACATCCTGCACATCAGATTTCACAAGGGAACATCTTTCATATTTCCAATGTGTACTGATTTTTCCAATAGGAAAACAGAAGTCCCATAGTAAAGGCTACTTTAATAATTATGTTCACAAGGGTCACTCCCCACCTTCGAATGCCCATGAAATTGTCACAGAGATATCCCAGTTATATCCTCCTCTAATTCTATGGAAAAATACAGCTTAGCTCTTCCACTGGGTTACAGCAATTTCCAGCAAAATGTTCAGTAGTTATAGCTCTGTCCTAAAAGTCTAATTGCACCACACAGTAAAAATAGATGCAACACGAGCACTTACAAAAATGTACTGCAAAGTCAAACAGCACTGCCAAAAAAACACAATGGCAGGCCTTGGTCCTGCAAAGCCCCACATGCAGTCCCGCTGCTTTTTCACACGTTTGGAACAGCTTTAAATCCATGGAGCGATCCGTAACAGGAAAGGCCCTTTGCAGAATCAGGGGACTCCTTTCCTTGTTCTACTGGTGGAAAATTAGATCTGCTCACTCCTATATAACCTCTTTCAAATAACACTGAATTACCTGTAAGTTGCTAAAATTAGACTAACAAATAAATCACTTTGTAGCCACGCTGATAAAATGTGACTGTTTACATATGATTTAATCCTAGAACTAAGATTAAAGACTACTTCAAACAGAGCTTTTACCCAGTATGTCACATAAAACTCTGTTTGGTTTCAGCAGAGCTGAGAATGACTTTAACAACCTTGTTAATCACAGATTAAGAATGGAAAAGATCCCACTTGGCACCAGGTGTGCCATTAATAACGAGTGGGGATGCAGAATGACCTCGAAGGAGCGCCAAGGAGAAGCCCCGAGGGCTGGAGCTGTGCCATGCCCGGGGCACAGCTGCCCTGGTGCCTCTCACACTGCAGAGCCCGGGCAGAGCAGTCCCGGGCACAGGAGCTCCTGGGGCTGCCCTGCCCTCCCTTCCCACCTCTTTTCCGTCTGAATTTCTGCAAGCCTTCGCTGGATCCATTTGAGAAGTCAGCAGCTATTCCTGGGAATCCAAAATGTCCCAAATCAGTGTTTTCTAACCCTTTTTCATGGTGTGTGTCCTGGATGAAACAAGGCATTAGACTGATGCTGCTCAGAACACCTTTCCCTCAGTAAGGGCACCACAGGCATGTCTTTAAACACACACTGGAAGTCTTTTTCCAGCCCAGCACTGCAGAGGTGCAGCTGGAGGTTGGGCACAGGGAGCTCCTGCCACCCACCCTCCTCTCCTGATCCCACAGGCACCTGCCCCTGTGCTCCCCAAGGCCGGGCTCAGGGCCGGGCACCTGGGCACTTCTCATGGCAGCTGCCACCTGCCAGCATCTCACCTGGCCATTCCCGAGCCTTCTGCCCTCCAGGAGACCCCTCTGCAGAGCTCCACAGTGCTGGGACAGCCACCCTGTGCCCTCCAGCTCTCCTCCCCAAAAGCATTTTTCTGCTGGGAGGGGAAATCAGCCACTCTGTTGGTGAGAGTTACTTGCAGGCACTATCACCAAACCAGATGTGAGGTACAGGTGGCCTGGAGTAGGGACAAGGTCCAGGCCTGCAGGACCCTGAGCCTTGAGGGAAGCCTTGCAAGGTTCCTTTTGCTCATCCAAGGCAGAGTGCCAGCACTACAGGCTCTCCCAACCCCACCAAACCACACAGGGAGGAGAGAAAATCTGTTCCATATTAAACATATCTAACAGTCATTTTTAAGTACAACCACAAAGGCATTGCCTGAGTAGCCCTTCTCTTCTTTACCTCCCATGCAGTCCCAAGGTCCCCCAAAAATGGATCAGAGAGACTTTGCACATCAGAATATTCTGGTTACAACAGCTACCCCATGCATAAGCACTGAGCAATGACAAACTTTCCCACCAGCAATCCACTACTGAAACTTTACATGCCTATCTTTTGGGTTTCAGCTCTTGCTCTGCAAAATCCGGGTATGTCTGGGCAGGACAGACACATTGGGGTGATGCCCAAGGATCTGGTTGGCATTGCCAGCCACAGCTCAGCTCCAGCATGCACACAGCACAGCCAGCCTGACTGACCACCTACGGGTCAGTCTCCCAGTTGTTGTAGGCATGACAGAAAATATAGGGAGGGTGGACATTTCCTTCTCTGTGATCTTTTTAGAAGGTGTTTGCCGTAAATCTCTTGAAGGTAAAAAGCAGAAGATCTGGAATCCACCCTTCTGCTGTGCAGAAGATAAGCTGTGATTCAGCATGCAAGTCCTTCTGAGATTCTCCCAGTTCCCATTACCACAGTGCCCAAATATCCCATTGTGAAGCAAAGTCTCCCCCAGCGAGGTGCAGTGCCAGCACACAAGACACATCAGGGGGTTTGCAGAAGAGAAGAGCAGCCCTGGCGCCTGATATGCTGAAAATGCTGTGCAGCCAACCTTTGAAAGGCAATTCCAAAATCCCTCTCATCAAAACAGGGGCTCCTGAAACCAATTCTCGCATTTCATAATGTTGGTCAGATATCTGCCCTGACAGTTCTGCAGTGAAATTCAAGTTTATGATGTGTACACCACAGCCTTTACTCGCTGTAATTCACTGTGTGCTTCAGGCCCAGGCAATGGCAGAGAGAATGCACAGAATTCTCTTACCACTTAAACTGCATGTGGTTTGCATTGTTAACTTGTATTGTATATTCTGTGCTATTAATGACTTATGTTTCTATAGTATCCCCCAGGTGAAGGACTCAGTACATTTAGAAAGGTAAATGCAACTCAAGAATCCCACCATGTCTGGCAGAACCTCCTGCTCTGTAACTACTTTGACAACTTTAAGTTGTCTTGTAAGTGCTGAGTGGTGCCTTTCTGCCCCTGCAGGACGCCTGTGTTCCTCTGCAAGCAGCTGCCAAGCTGGTGCAGGACCAGACTAGTTCATCCCTGCAGTTCCCCTGGCGGGCACTGGCCAAGTGACTCGGAGCTCTCTGCCCTTTCCACTGTGCAGAGCCAGTGGCTGCACGTTCTGATTTCCTTGGGAAGCTCCGGGAAAGGGCAGAGCTGGAAAACCCGCTGCTGTGCAGCCAGCCCTGATCCAGCTCTTCCTCCCCAGCAAGTCCTGAGGGCTTCACCAGCTTGCTACTGTCAGTGCCAGTAAAAAAGGGAATTCTCCTGAAGGTGTCTGGGAGTCAAGTGTGCTGACAGTGGCATTTTCTTTGCACATAGCTGTCATGTGTTCAGGTTTTCCTGGATACTTCTTTTATTTCTTTCCTCATACAAATTCTTCACAACAGAAGTAGAGGACCTTACACATCTGCTGAAAAGCTGGAATTTTCAAAGGGAAGTAGAGATTAAGCAACTGCTTGGCTGGGATTCCTGGATATCTAGCAGCCAGGTTGGGAGTAGCAATAGCTGGACTTTTGGCAATCTTTGATTTGTCAGATACACAGGGATCAAGTCCACAACACACATGTGGCCCTGGAGCTCTGAGCCTGCCCTGTGCCTCTCCAACACTCCCAGTGTCTGAGATCACCATGTGTGTGGATCAGCTGCACCCAACACACACGCCGGGTGCTTCCTGCAAATGCTGCACTCACTCTACCAACAGACAGATTTCTGCAGGGAAATATTTACCTCAACTTGGCTTTTAGCAAGTCTTCCTGTACCTCAGCATGTCAGTGGGATGCTGTCATCAATCTGCAAAGTTCTGCAAACGCCCAGGACAGGTATCATTTTGGTTGAATTAAAAAGGTCACCCGAGAGCAGCACAATAACACAACCAACTCAATCACAAGAGGAATTTGTCAGGTCTTGTTCCTGTGTGTTGGTCTCAAAGATGACTCTCTTTAGATTCTGATTGAGCCATCACACTTCTGACTGTGCCCCTGGTACTCAGACATATGTTCAGCTTTGCTTAAATTTGACTTCTTGTTGTGTTATGCAACCGAGCTTTACTCAGTGTTATCTTTTGATTGACTCCTCCACTATTCCCCTCCCAACGGATTTATCTGAGGCCAATGACAGCCAGCAAATACTTACTAGAACTCTTGTCTTTGGCAGCACATGCTGGCAGTAAGTGTTTTCAGGCAGTTTGAGAAGTGGGTGTCACTTACATTAGCTCACTCAAAATCTTGACTCACCCTTCACGCATATAATCCCTCCTGCAAATTCTAGGCCATGGATTTTAATAGAGTTTCCAAAGTAGGTGTGAGGGCCGCTGGCTGTGCTAATTTGGTTCCTATTGATTTCTCTTGTCTCCTTTCATGGCAGCAAATTGTAAATGCTTCCTTTGCTTCCCTCGGTGTTTGCTCCCTGCGTGACAGGTCTCTAGCATTGATGGAATGTGTTACTGAGAAGTGCCTTGACATCTGTTTTCGGTGCCACAGGGGCAGAGCCATCATCCAGTGACAGTCCCACTTTGGTTGAGCTGCCTCGCTCAACCTCTACCTGGTTACTCAGAGATGGGCCCTGTGATGGGAAGGCTCCATAAGACACAAACAAAACTCTGTAAGACATTAAGTGAACTTGTCTTTAGGACTGGAGGTCAGACTAACTTGTTGTCAGTACTGGGGCAAAGACATGGAAGTCCATGGTACAGCAAGGCAATTGAGGAAAATCGATTCTTCCTTCATTAGTGTGAGAAAAAGCACCTCCATCTTGCCTTTCACATGTGTGTTTAATTAGGGTTTGATCAAGTCCTGAGCTCTGTTTCTTGTGAGAAAGGTCTGTGTTCCAGTTGCTTTTAGTTCTCACTCATGACTTGGGTACTAATCACATATTTTTTGCAAATATAGCATGAAGAGTTTCCTTGAGGGAAAGGAACGTTTAGACGGAGCCTACAAAGACCATACATTCCCTCTTTGGTTATAATTATGTATTACATTAGTGTTTTTTTTAATGAACGAAACAAGTGACTAAATCTTTGTAATTACACATTTGAAGAAAAAGAGGTTACAGATGCCTTTTGCAGCGTGCTTCCCCTGCCTCCTCCACTGGGAATCCCAGCCTGTGCCTCTGAAACAGATATGTTGGGACTGGCATTTGCCAGACTCAAATCCACAAACTTCTGGTTGTGCCAGTTTGGGAATTACAGACCTGGTGTCTGCAAATGACTGGTTTTCAAAGCACAGGCAGCCATAATTTCAAAGACTGAGAAAGAAATATATCATAAATCAGCATACGTGGATTTTATTTATAAAGATCTAATTAAATTTTGTTCTGTAATTTCAATATGCAGTTTACACACACAGGGTATATTTTTTTCTTCCTGTTTTTGGCCATGAACACAAGCACTAAACCTTATAATTCTCCTCCTCCATAATGTGCCTGTTTTGTGTGCTGGTAAAGTAACATCTCAGCCTATTGTAGCTTGTTACAGTGCACTATAGAATTTTTATTGTATGTTACAGTCTGGTTTGGAGATCATCCAACCAAGCAATCTGCTTCCTTTTAAAAAATAACATAGAATACTGTATTTTTCATAACTTGTATAAATCCATGCAGAAATCCAAGCATGGAAAATAAACACAGCATTGCCAACACCAAGCACTTAACAGTCCTGTCCTGGGCCACAAAATCATGAGTTTGCCTTACAAATCTGCAGATTTCAAAGAAACACACTTTTGGGTTTCCTCTATTTGCCCTTCTTCCTTTTAATACTTTTTGGTTGATTTTAAGCTATTCTGTACAATCACAAAAGTTGTCAATTTACCTTCAGCTTTCAAGAATGCTGAAACTCTCACATAATTACAGGATATGAGGAACCAGAGCTTTGAAATATAACTGGAACAAAAATTATGGCAAAATCACAGAAGTTGGTGCCATTGCAGGCTCAAAGCCACTACCTGGCATAGGGCTGACACATCCTGGTCCCTGTTAACCCCTTCCATTGACAGCTGAGCAGGAACTGAGACTGCCCTGAACATGTGCAACAGTTGCTTGTCTCTACTTCCCTTTGAAGATTCCAAATTTTCAGCTTACCGTTTGACAGGTTTTCTTCTACCAAACCAAACAGGATCTCAGGCTGGGAAAGAGTATTTCCGAATAACATTAAATGTTTGATTCATCCTAAAATACAATTCCCTTTAGCAGAGTTTTGGATACCTTTTTTCCCCCCAGGAATCACTGGAAAAAAAGGCATTATTGATCAATTCAAAGCAGGCACTGCTTTCCCTGGTTTTTTTTGCACAACTCTTACTCAGAAAGGTGCTGTTCTCTCTGCTCTTGTGGTGCTCCTGGTGACTGCCAGCAAGTGTCACCATGCAGACCCATGTGCTGGTGCAGCTCTCATGGACAGACATCTGTGTACTTGCCCAGGGAAGGGCAGCAGCCTGGAGTCAGTGAGGGGCTCACATAAAGCCACGTGTGGAGAGCCTGGGGCTCTCCAAGGAACTGGAGCTGCTCAAAGGGGTTTGTGCTGTCATGGCTTTTTACACAAGAGTTACACAGAGTTACCACACCTCTTCTCAGTTATCACATTTGTTAAAGGGTAGAAGGAGAACACATCCTCTGTGCAGGGCACAGCACGGGCTCCTGCAGGGACCACAGCTTGGGAAGGGCTGGGCTGCATTCCCATCCTCCACCTGCACCCAGGTCCTTGAAGTTCATAGGATGGGCCTGCTCAGGCTTCCCTGGCAAGGCAAAAGCATTTCACTGTAGTCAGACAAAGAAGCAATAAGTGACAGATCATCTCACTCAGAGGCCTGGCACTCAGACCCCTGTGCCTCTCCTGGGCTCTGCCCTGTGCATGGGCTCAGCTTCCCTGGGCACCAAGAGAAGCACCAAACCCTGTGCAGAGCAGGGCTCGCTGCTCCAGGCAAGGCTGTGCCCAGTTTTCTGAGACACTCATTAATCCCTGCTCAGAACTGGCCTTGGTGAGCCTTCACCAGAGCTTCCAAAATGCAGATTGGGCATCTGGAAACCAATTTTACCATCCAGTGCCAAATGCTCAAGGCCCAGTCATGCAAGGGCATGAGGAGCCCTTCCTCACACGAGCAGCCCTACAGCTCATGCAGGAGTGCCTGGCTCCAAGCACGGATCCATTTTCAGATGATTTGCTATGAAGTACATTAATTAAAGATCATCTTTCACTGCAGCATTGGTTGCCAGTAGAAGTGCAGCAGATATGCTCTCAGTGTTGACATATAAGGGGAGCATCACTTCAGCAGTGATAGGAAGGTGTTGAAGGGATAAAGCCCACCCTCCCAGAACTCCATCTCTGTAATCACAGCAGGCCATGAGCCAGCCAGGAGGTGGTTTTCTGTTCCACAGCCCCAGAAAATGGTCACAGACCCTCGTGGGATTGCAAAGCCTTCACTCTGTGCTAGGTGTGTTGATAAGGTTAAAAGCAAAGCTTATGTGCAAGTTAACCAGCAAAAGGCAGTTGGGGAAAGAGATGCAGGCTCAGATCCATTTAAGGTGCTCAGTTCCTACTGACAGATCACCTGGAGCTTGAAGGACACACATTCAACTGCAACCTTGGGGTCTCAATGCTGCTGTGGAGTGGCTCACACCGACCTCCCTGAGATCACACAGTGGAGTGCAGCAAAGCAGGGAAGATCAGGGCTGTTCTCTCACCTCTCTCCATCAATTTACAGGGGTGTGATTTGGACAGGTTCACTTTGGTGAGACAGAGGCTGGGGTGGGGTGCAGCAGCAGCTACACACCTCCTGTGTCCATGGCCATCACCAGGGTCCCTCTCAGTCCCACAGGGCATTGTGCCCTGTTCCTATCAACCAACAAGGGCCTTTTGCTCCAGCAGAAAAACAAAACAAAACAACCAAAAAAACCCCATAGCATGGTTCTCTGTGAAATTCAGTTGTTCCTTAAGTGTCCCCTTACGTCTTCCTCAGGTCACACTGAGTCAGTCTGACACACAAAAGGGCTGTTTGGCAAGGCAGCCTTACAGATGTGATCAATCACACAGAGCAAACAGCCAGCTCCAACAACCACCCAGTCCCAGCAAGGGTAAATGTCAGCCTGTGCCAGCCCACGAGCCTTCACACCCACACAGGGCAGGATCTTCTGAGAACAGAGCCTTGTGAACATGATCCTAATGCCTCAGCCCCCAACCAACAGCAAGCGTCCTATGCAAGAGTGATTTCTGTCATGAAAAATGAATCAAAATCTGCCCAAGTTTTAGGGCAAAGCAGCTGCCATGTCCACGGTGAGCTGTGAGGTTCCAGGAGCTGTCCTAATATTTACCTGTGCTCAGAAGGCACTCACAAAGTCATTACATTCATTTGCACGTTGTGGCTAAATAGCCTGAGAAGGCTGTGGGTCTGCTGGCACAGCCAGAGCTCTCATGATGTAGGATGGAGAGTGGATAAGGGAACAGACTGGGGCCAATCCAGAGCTAAGAACTGCTCAGAAATGTCTTGCTGAAACAGCTCCTGAACTCTGTGAAGACTTTGGAGGCATCACTGTAAACAGTTCCCTACTAGGCTTTGGCCCTCAGCTTGTAAGGGCAAACCCAGGCAAAATAGCAACACAGAGTGCCACAAATCCCCTGAGAGGAGAAATTCTTCATCCAATGTCCAGGCAAACACTCACTGCAGATGTAATGGCACAGGTTTCTGAAGCCTCTGCTGCAAGGTTTCCCCCAGGTGTCCCAGCAGCAGGAGGGCACGAGACCCTCCATGGGACCCTGTCCTGCAGTGGAGGGCTGGAGACTGGCACAGGGCAGGCTGGGGACAGGCTCCAGATGTGCCCTGGGGACAGGCTCCAGATGTGCCCTGGGGACAGAAAGGGAGGTGCCTTCCAGAGCAATGTTTGCTTCCACAAACTCCTCCTGTGCTGTCTGGGCCGTGTCCAGTCCCCACCAAGGGCAGGTGTCTTTGGGCCAGGGCTCAGGTCTGATGGAGGTGGGTGAGGCACAAACCTCCAGAGGTATTTCCAACTTTACTCCAGCCAGAACTCACCCTTCTCTCCCAACATGTGAGAGGTTCGACTTGTATCCTCGTAACCTCTGCTCTAAACAAAGAGGCAAAACCATTAAGTAAGACAAAAGCAAATAAAAAAGCCTGGATGGTGAAAGAGCCCATGTGTGTGGAAAACATGGTATTGACCCAATAGGGCAGGGAGCAAAAACGGCAGCTAAAATCACAGCTTAGGACAGCATGGATTGCCCTGAACCATGGCAACACATTTAGACTCCCGTGTCACAAAATCTCCTTTTCTCCAGGCTCCACCCAGCAATCCGGGCAGCAGGATGTCCAGCAGTACCTGGTGGGGGGATGGCAAGAGTAAATGCTCCCAGCAGAGGAGCCAAATGCTCCAGAAGCACTTAGGCATGGCAGAAAGTGAGCTACAGCTCTCCATAAAGAGCTCTCTTGCTAATTGAGCAAGCAAAGGCTTTTCTGGAAGAAAAACAAATATATTTGCAGACAGGATAAAACAATAAAGGAAAATTTAAAAGGCTGAACAAAAGGACTGGAAAGTCAGTGACAGAAGCTGAAATCTCAGTAGCAGCTGCCTGCAGGGGCCCTGGGGGTTGTGCTGTGAGGACTCACTGCCTCTCCTCACCTGAGGAAGGGGCGGTGGAGCACGAGGCTGTGGAAATCAAAAGGATGTTTCAAACAGCAATAAATTATCAAAGCCAGAATCTGCATCTAGGATTCAGCAAAAGAGGAGTGCTGAAGCAATGCACTCTCCTTGGGGAGGAGCCAAACGCCAGGGAAAGCTGGAGCTGTCAGGGTTGGAGCCAAGAGAAGCAGGAGGGGCACCTGGGGACAGGAGGTGGCTGCAAAGGGAGCTCGAGCCCTTGTCTGCCCCTGCCTTTGGGAGCAGGAAAGATTATATGGCTTCATCATAGATCTTTTCCAAAGAGAAGGATGCAGACTTTATTCCTCTTGTGGTTCAACCACTTGAATCAGCTTTAAGGTTGCAGAGCTCCAGGGTGGGAATATAACATCCTGAACCCCCTGAGATCTTGTTGTGTCACTGCTCTCGATGGGAACTGAAATCAGCTGCTCAGCAGGGAAAATCCCAGCACTCCTTTGTGCATGACGCCCAAACCTGCAGAATGCAGGAATTAATCACCAAGAATACAGCACAGCAAATCACATTTCTCCAGAAGAGACCTGTCTACAAGTGGGCATTTTCTCCAGCACACCACAAGCCTTTGGCAGATTTTTAAGGATGCTTATACTGAGATTCTCAGTCTTCAAGGAAAACTAAGATGTGCCTAAAGCCATTTATATTGCCTATGTTTAAGAATGATGCCTAAGTGAGTGATTATATCCCTGCATTTCCTTGGATGCCACCGGAGAGGGGCTCCTCAGCGCTCAGACACAACCCTCAGAAGCACCACTAATGGAGCTGCTTCCCTTGGCCATGGAGGAGCTGGAGGGAAGTGGATGCTTGGCCTGCTGGAACGGAGCAGAGTGAGCAGCCCCAGCATGGCTCACCTCTGGAAGCAATTACTGCAGGAACCCGCCTAGATCCTGGTCTAACTGCTAAATTAGTTGTTAATTGTTGCGTTGATATCCTGTTATCCCTGACAGTCGCAGTAGGAACCGGTGCCTGTTCCACTGGGAAGAGCTGCTGAAGACGCTCCCACCGAGGGAGGGGGTTGGTGTGATTCACCCAGACTGTCTCTTTTCACACACACTGCAGGCCAGAATTTCGGGGTAAAATCCAGAGTCATGCCTTTGAAATGATGTATTTCACAGATGTGACTGAAAACTAACAGTTTACTGCAACAAGGCTATTCTGGATTTACAGCAATGAAACTAAAAGGAAAGTTAGAATTTGCCTATCCTTGACAATTATTTGGAAGGAATACAGGGTGTGAATTTAAAGCACAGTAGTTATTACTGAATTGCTCCTCAAAATGCAGCTGAATTAGAACAAAGACACTCTTCGTTCTGGAATAAAGCAGTAGGATATAGGAAAAGGTGCTCCAGAGTAGTATCATGTTATTTTGCAACTCTGGAATAACAAGTCTAGCAGTGAAGATTTAGCAAGATGGCCATTTTATGCTTTACCTTCTGGGCATCAATGAAACTCCCTTCCACCTTATTTTTTTTCAAACCCTGTTGACTCTCCTGAAAAGAGTTTCTGTTCATAAATACAGTGAGAAATTCTACAGGGCTCACCTGAGCCACTTCCTCTCAGCATTAGCTTTTATTGCTAAACTCCAGATTTATTTAAAGTGAGGGGGAAAAAAATCACACAGCAAAGCAAACCAAGCATTTGTAGGAGTATGGCAACGTTTTCCATACATGCTTTCCTCATGAGTCAGGGTCCATCCTGTGCACTGACACATCCTGCAGACTTGCTCCAACTTGTGGGGCAGAGCCGTGGGTGTGCAAAGCCCAGTCATCAGGAGACACCCGGAGAAACCAGAGGGAAAAGTGCATCCCATGAGCTGCCAGAGAGGATACAGGCATTTGGGGGGAAAAAAGAATTCCCCCAGTCATTTTGCCCAGGATATCAGCATGCTGCTCACTTTGCTCCACACTATGAAAGCTGTGGATGTGCTGGAAAGCAGCTCCATGGTGCCAGAGCAGCTCTGAGAGCTCTGCAGTCACAATCACCCTGTGCATCCCGCAGCTTCTGCTGAGACTGGGAAACTCAGGCTTGTGTAAGCCTGAGGAGTGATTCCAACTCACGCTGTGCATTCAAAGCACATGGTTGTTCCCACAAAACCCCACACCTGGATGCATTTCTCCTGGAATAAAACACTACCCACTTTATCCCTTTGGAGAGTTCAGTTGCATTGGCTTTAAAAGCCGATTAGGCTCACACAGAACAACGCTCTGTTTATCTGACAATGAGCTCTGCAGGAATACAGATGATGGGATGTGTCCATCCCTAAAATGAAACCCAGAAAAGCACACATCAAATCATCTATATTAATAACCAGTATATATAATTTCAATGCTCAGAAGACCAAATGGCCTCCTGATTAGGACAACTCGGGTGACTATCTGTCAGCAGGATTTCCATCCCCAAAATATTGTTATCTAATCTGAAAGCTAGGCAGATATTTCAGCAGCTTGGACTGTGATTTATAGCATGGTGTATCAGGCCAAACCTCCTGAATGATCTTAATTAAACTCTGAGGGTGAAAAATTAATCACCCTAGTTATTTTATTATGCATGACCAGTAAAAAAATTACTTCAAATTTACATAATGTCTAACTGGAAATTATTTCATAGTCACATTGAGACTCAGATTATTATTAATTATTTAACTTGTCCTTTTATCATTGAGGAGGAACAGGCAATATTTTGGCACCAAGTTTCTGGACAGTGAAAGGGAAAGGGCTGCTGTGGTATTTCTGCCTTCTCCCGCAGGTGATCAGGCTCCACACCTGCTCCAGTCCACTGCAGTAATGCGAAATGTCTGCTCTGCTCCAAAGAAGGAGGTCTTTATCAGCACTCTGTCTTCAAACATACTTTTACCAGTGAGATTGGACATACACTGGAGGCCACTAATTAATCTCCAAGCCAGCCCTGTGTGGAAATGACTTGTTCTTGTGCTGAGCAGGATTATATGCAGGTTTCTCTAACAGGCAAGAGAACAAGATGGGACAGGAGCTTCTCTGCAGGTACCTGCCCTGCAGGTGCTCCCAAAGGAGCCCCACTTTGCATCATCACCATGTGCACAGGACCCAGAATTACCATCACCACCTGCTCTCTTTGGGACGCCTCTGACACCTGCCTTGTCCTGGCAGGGGACACAAGCCCTGCTGGATGATGCTGTTTTCACCCCCTGTGTCCCTTTAAGGCACCTGAGTGACAAAGTGAGCCTCCAAGCAGCAGGGTGGTGCCAATCAAGCCCCTACCCTGCTGCTGAGGTGAAATAACCCCTCACCATTTCCTGTGTGCTGTCTTGACTTCTCCCTGAAGAAAACTGGTCTGCAACACCCTCACGGATCTCCGTGACCTCCTCAAGCCATTGCATCACCCGAGTTACTAAAGAAACAGGCTGTCCCTTTGGGGAGGTGGACAAACTCCTCCCTGAGGTTCTGCCAGCACCTAAGAGGAGTCAGGGGGAGACACAGCCACGGAGGGTCTCCTCAGAAACCTCCCCCACGCCTTCCCCCACGCCCCATCCACAGCTTTTTCCCAAGGCACTCCCAGGACACCCCTGCCAAGCACAGGCAGCGTGCTGGGCTGGCAGCCCGTGCGTGGTGGGGCCATAAATCACAGTGCGGGACGTGCTGTGGCACTCTGAGAACAGGAGAGCACATTGACAGGGCTGTCCACAGTATCAATGCATCAACCCAGAGGAGAGCCCCCAAGGTAAAGACAACAAGCTGCTTTATCCAATTATCATCCTAATGAGCCAAGATTGCAAATAACAGACAATCGTGTGGGCTAATGGCTTGGTACGAAACCAGGTAAAACAGAATATGGACTGGCATGAACTCTGCAAAACACAGGAGACTGTTTATACTGATTTTCCTCAAGAATACCAATAAGTAATGTTGAAACTGAAAAAGCATCCCAAAAAACAGCCTCATAAGGAAGTCAAGGAGCACCTGGTGAACTATCACATGCTGCATTGCATTTGCAAGCTAATATGGAAAATTATTACACCATGAGATTACTTACTACTAGTTTCATCATCTGCAAGAAATCACTGGCCCATGATAAAATGAGCCAGAGATCAGCCTGGAAGCTCCTTTCTAGCCCTACTGAAATGGTTCCCAGCCCTACATCATGTGGTGTAACATTGCTCTTCAGTTCTACTGACACCACAAGAAGCCACAGCGGGGGCCTGAGAGCTGCTGTGCTGCCCTGAGCTCCACTGCCACCCAGCAGGCACTGCCAGCAATCACAGAAGGAAACTGAGGCAGAGGTCAATTAACAGGAGAGGTCAGAGATCACACCCAGGGACAACAGGGTGGAGATTCCATCTACCACATCACCAACAGGATCAGCACACAGAGGAAGTTTCATTTCTAAGTGCTGGCCTGTAAGTCAGCGAGGTGGCAGCATGTCCAGGGGCCACCCTGCCAACCTCCCCTGCAGCAGGACCAGTGGCACTTCCAGGCTTTTCTCAGTAGAATGGGAAGTGGGAATGTAACACCACAGAGTAACTCAGACACTATTAATGTCCTCCCCATCTGACAGCCCCAAAAGATAAGCCCCACCTGACAACGTGCTATGTGCCCATGCCTAAGTGCCACTGGACCAAAGCTCCAACAGCAAAGCAAAGATCTGGAGGCTCAGGGCACATTGGAGTTGTCCCAGAGGAGGGATGTTGTTAGTCAGCCCTGTATATATTTATACATCAGCTTTCAGAGAACAGCAATGCTCAGTTGTCCTCAGATGTTTGTATGCCTGGGGAGAGGTTTCCAGTTACACCAATTTATTGCAGGGTGACACTAAGAGATCTGATTTCTTGAGAGAGAAAATGAAGTCCAGGAGTTTCTGGCAAGGAGCAGAAATGTCAGTATGACAAGCTGATCAGTTACTATACCATAACTTAATACATCCTGTGCATGTTTGGGAGGATGTTTTTGATGAACTAGCAACCCAAATTAGCAAGGAATTTTTAGCATGTGCCTGGTCTTCTCATACATCAGGTATCAAGATTCACCTTGAATGGGAAGATCATTCCCTAAGCATGACTCCACTGCTCTAGCATTGCAATTTATGACTCCAAGGTGCTCAGAGGGATGAGTGGAGAGGTGGGAATGTCCACAACTATTCAGGGAAAGCAGATGCTATCAGACAGACCTGCACTGTGGTTTTCCAGATCACACTGCTCTTCCCTGAGCAAGGCAGCAGTGACAGCTCCCAGCACTGCCTCTTGGTGACCAGGATGAAAAACGGACATATCCTATTCTCCAAACTGCAAAGGACAGTTTGGGAGTGGTTTGGAATGCTGCCTGGCCCCAGAGGGTTAGCTAAGTTAACCATGTACTTCTTCTGTAAACTCCTGTGCAAGCAGGAAGCCAGGTTGGGCATTTTTTGCTTCCAACAAAGCAAAGGGCTCTGCAGGGGCAGTAAAACATTGCAATGATGGAATCAAATACTGCAATTGTGGACTAAAATACTGCAATGGTGGATCACAAAGGGATGAAACAGAGCAGCTGACAGGAGTGTGGGCAGTATATAACTCAAACTGCAGAGGAGGAGGACAGGTTCAGGCCTACAGCTTTGTTATCTCACTGTAGTCAGATCCTGTTTACCAGACTGACAAACACAACAGCTCAAGAAGCAAAACTGTTTACTTGTAGCAAAGTGCTGATGCTCACAGCTTTGGCTCCATGTGCCTCTCGTGTTGCTTTCCCATCCTTCCAAATATAGGCTTCTGTGACAGGCAGGATGTGGAAGGCTTTCAAGGAGGAGTCTCTTCCCAAAGGGCACCATGCAGTGCAGTTTGGCCTTTGCAGATCACTGGCACTCAGGATATAGAAAGAAATGATCTTTCTGGAGATTAGACAGGAATCCATACAAACTCAGAAACATGGAGATTCATTGCTAGAAATAATATTTGCAAACCTGTGTACCCTGGGCTTGTGCAGGGTGTTTGTGTGTGCCTGTGTATCTTTGCAAAGTAGGCTGAGTGGGTGCTTGTACACACAGCCTGCCCAGAATTTCACAATTTAAGTTAACTGAGTGGAGGGCAAAGAAGGCTGTGGGGAGGGAACAGAAGAATGCATCCATTTTTCCTATGAACTGGGTGAACTGTTAGTTTAGGGAATTCTCACTGACACGCCTGCCCAACCTGAGTGCTGGCCTACTGACCCAACCCATGAATTCAGCTTCTAATCCTCTTGGTCACCATGGAAAGTCCATAAACATCCCTTCCACTTTCTCCTCCCTGTATTACATGGATTCAGATCTAGTGATACTACAGAAAGGAAGCAAAACAATAAGATCCAAAGCAGGGACCTGAAGACAGAAGAGGGTGGATGTGACAGAAGAAACCAACCTGCAATTTCCCAGCACAGAAAACGTATCTCAGGTACTGTAGGAGCCCATGAGGCTGCCCAGGGCCCCAGTATGCTTTGAGAAAAGCAGCTGAACAAGCAGACATCAAGGTCACCATAAAATACATGCTCCTCACATACAGTGCTAAGTGAAATGCTGGTCCTCTGGAGCCCAAGGGAGTTTTGTCATTGATTTTACTGGGGCCATAGTTCCACCCAGGTCCTTTATTTCTTCTGTTGACAACACTGTGAACAATCTCACCAAGTTATAAAGTGGAAACATGCCCAAGGCACTGCCAGTGATGAGCTACATTGCTGTAGGTGGTAACTAAACTGTAAATAAAGCTGTAACTCCTTGGACTTTGCCCACAACAACGTTTTTTCCTGACTAGAAATTCAGGCTTGATAGAGAGCAGGGAGAACACACTGAACTCTAAAACCTCCCAGGGCAGGCTGACATGGAGGACCAAGCTGATGCCAGGAACAAAAGCAACCGACTTCTCCATCACAGAAAAAGGTATTTGTGCTCTGAAAAGCTTCAGTGTATAAAATGTATATGAGCAAATCTTGGGAGGGAGGAGGGAAAAAATAAGAAAAAGCAACAAAAAACCCCAAGTAAGGTGTACAACATCAGCTGAAAAAAGAATATGCCAGAGAACAGCCCTCTGGCTTCTCATTGCTCTCATACAGATCTTGCTGGGGATGAGTTGACTTGGATTAGGAGTTGACTCTTGAGCCAACAACTCCCAAATTGCTGAATTCTCCAGAAACCTTCCAAACACCCCAAATTTTTACAGAGAAGGCACAAAATCTCCTGCTTTGCAAGGGAGAGCTGAGGATAATCGGATATAAAGTTGAATCTGCCTTCCTGCTCCCACTGACAGTCTGGGGTCCTTTGTGACAAATCCTTCTCTGGTTTCATTTCCCAAGGCAGTACTGTCAGAGCAGCCCATTAGCAGGGGGAAACCAAGCCTGGGTGCTGGCCAGGGCAAGGGACAGTGGAAGTCACAGCTGCACTCAAAAGTCAAGTACCAGGAAGAAAAGGTTCCTGAGTATCCATTCAGGAAAGAATTTGGTTTAAACAATAGCAATGTTAATAAGAACATAATTTTGACATTTCTAAAAGCTAGCAGAGAACCCTGCAGAATGATGAGGTTGGAAATGGTGATTTCTTCTCTGGTCCATACTGCAAATCCATGCTTTTCTAGCCTGTGTCACCCAGCAGAGCAGGACAGTTCCATGGGACAAGGTTACCAGATGTGCTGCTGACCACGAACAGCCCTTGAGCGATGTGAGGAAAGCCCTCAGCAGAATGCCAGCAGTACACAAACCTCACCTGAGAGACTCCTAATCTGAGCTCCAAATCGCACTCAGAGCCATCTTTGGTTCCTCATATGTCTTTTGATCTAATCCTTGTCCTGACTTGTGTTGGTGATATTGCCACTGGCAAGAGGCAAAGTCAGGAATGTATGAACAAAGGAACGTAAACCAGAGAGACACCATCCAGGCCATAAAGCCCAACGCCATGAAAAACTCATGAGCCTGGAAACTTAGAGGATTCTTCTATCCATTTCCTCTGCCCTGTCAAATAAAAGTTTGTACACCTTTCTATAAACAAACTGGTGCATTTTCAATTTGGCCAATGAAACTCCATGTGAGGGGTTTCCTTCAGTCAAAAAAAAAATTAATACCAATGAGATCAAAATTATTTTGATTTTCTTCTTTTAGATTAACGGAAAACAATGAAGAAGAAATAAAGAATTAGTTGACTAGGTTGATGTCAATTCAAGCTGGTGAGTTGCAGAGTAGCTGACATCTCAAAGCCAAGCTTGAGATTATCTATTCTGCATATAAGAGCTCCACTGATTTCTCTGGCCTTGCACAACAGCCCTGATCCTGTGGATCAGTCACCCTCTGGGCATGACAGGTGGAGAGACAGCCCTTAACCACCCTGCATGTGTCTGCTCACCAGGGCAGCAAACCACAGAAATCCTGACACTGACTGTCCAAAGGAAGGTGAAACAAGAAGGGATGTACCCTCTCAATGCTGCCAGACCCAAGATGTTCTAGAGACAGATGCCAGGAAAGCAGACAGAAAAAGCAACATCTATTACTATTTACTGGGAGCCCTGTATTATCAACAGCATCACACATAAAATGTCTGCTACCATTCCCACCAAAGGTAAGAGCAGAATTCCCACTGTCTGGCCTAAGGATCAGGCTCACTATATATTTAAAAAAGTTAGATCGGCAGCTTCCAAAGTCTCTAAAGGGTTTTTATGATGCTGCCTAATTAATTCAGAAGCAAATAGATTATTTCTCAGGAGGTGAAAAGCAGAAATTATTTAAAAGCTGCCTTTAGGCAAACTACCAGGGAATAACAAAAATGTAACTACTGGTTATGTCAGATTTTATTTTCCAGATCAAAATCCATTGTGTCAGCTCCTTTTCTTTGTTGTGATTCTTTAAAGATGCAACAAGAGCCCTGCGTGTGCAGGAAGAGAGGGTGCTTGGCAGAGCAGGGCAGGATTTTACTGCACTTTTCCCCACCTAATAAATATCTTCCAAATGGGAGTCTGTGGAGGAGTGCAAGGCACTCAAGGAAGCAAAAGATGGAAGTGCTTTCCCCTCTTCTCCAGGTTGCCTCTGCAGAGCTTTTCACACACTGAGTTGTGCAATGCAAGTGATATTATGAGTCAATTCTTTAAGCACTGCATGACTGTAACCCCTTATATTCTCTTCTGCAGAAAAGAATAATAAAGGAGTCCTTAACCAGAGGTCTTGTGTTTTAAATATGTAATTATAGGGTTGAGGGGATAGCAGAGCTGCAGATTAAGGCCCACAGAGGTCAGTGACAGCCAAGGTGCCCAGATTTTATCTGTCAGCACAGGCTGCCTCCAGGTTGGCAGTAACTGTAGTTTGGCACAAATCTGTTATGGCACCTCAGACTACACCTGTCCACATCAGCTCTGGCTCTGGCCTGGGAAGGTGGCAAATGTCTTTAGAACTTATGGCTGGAACATCAGAAGACCAAAAAGGCATCAAGCACTCAGGTCCCAGGGGAAGTTAATAAACTCAACTTCCATTACACCCTCTGAAACCACTCAGCTGAGAGGGAGAGTGATAGGAGAGCTCTCCCCTTAATATATCCCATACTGGTAACTTAGAAAAGCTTACTTAGTGTAAGCTCTGTGTGTAAGAGATTTGTGCTGCTTAATCCCATCTAAGCCTTCTAAGACACTGCTTTTTAATTCAAGGTTTTACAAGGGAGAGTGTTAAACCCTGTCCCACACAAAGAAGCAAATGGTTTAAGCACCCTGTGAAAAGCACAGCAAGTCCAGCATGTGGCCCAACTCAGCTTTGTGGCAACCCCAGGGCTGTGGATGGTCTGGAAGGAGAACTGGCAGTGACAGCACAGCCTGGACAGACCCTTCTGTGATTCTGGAGCCCCTGGAGATGCTGCAGCTGATGGGAAGGAGGTGGCTGCCCAGAGTACCCCTCAGAAAGTGCTGTGTGTTAACTCCAGCCACTGCCAGAAACAAAACACAACTTCATGAAGTAGCCAGATGACCAACCAGAAGAAAAGCCTTTCCTCCTCTGGCTCTTCCAAAGGGATTCACTCCGCGTTGCCCGGAGGGCGTGGGAATCATTCCTGTGCAACAGGACAAGCAAAGACCTCTGCATTATTCACTCCCACTGCACTGTCAGCCTTGCTGGTTCTCTCCACACACAGTGAGAATTTCACCCACAGCAATGAAAGCCCAACTGCTGAAAACCTCCAGGCTGGAATAATGGTGTGTCTTTGCAGCAGCTCCCGGCACGCCGAGGTCTGGCTTTCCACGGGAGTGGTGCAGCTGAGCTGCTTTTCCTTCTGGGCTGGAGGGGGTTACACAGGAGTTTTGAAGACCCTTAAATATTCAAACTTGGGCTTAGCCAGCCAGAATCAGAAAACACCAGCGTTTCACAAGGCTGGCTCACCCCCCCTGTTTTTCTGGGATGCCCTCCAGGTACCTGAGGACTGTAAAGCAGAGAAAAGAGGAGAGTCAATAATTCTCACTTTTACAGGACAAAATTCAGATAAGCCTGAGCAAACCAAGCCAGCCATGCACTCTGCTGGGGCTTAGCTGCTTCAGTCCTTAAGTATTTTGGCTGACAGCTCCTTTGAATTCTATAGGAAAATTAAGAAGCTTGCTTTTAAGAGGTTTTGCAAATCTCCTTTCTTTAGTTCTACTCATGTACTGTGTCTGGGTGTGTTCCCATTACAACTAGGAAAGACCTGAAGATCTTGTTTCCAGGCTCTTCAGTGTGGGGCAGATTTGAATTCAAGTCATAAGAATGTGAACACAAAAGAGCAAATGTTGAAGAATCTCCTTACTCACCAGCTTTCTCTAGTCTTGACTTAGATCTTTGTGACTCTATTAGTAATTTCTGTATTTTTTCACAACTCCAGAGCCAAAACTGTATTTGATGTGGATGTGCTAAAGACAAGATATTTATAACATTTCTTCAAAGAGTTGTCTATATTTGAATACAGTTTCTGCTTGGGCCTTAGATTCCAGTTCTCCTCTTTTCAAAAAAGACAGAGGAAAAAAAAAGGTACAAAAAAAAGAACAAAAAGGAGGAGAGGGGGAAGAAAAAACCCTTGCCTGCTGAGAGGGGACCCTCACTTAGTCATTACTGTGGAAGCCTTGGAGTCATCTAAAGGAGATTCAGATAAGGCCATCTACTTATGATTATTTTATGGCCTTTGTAATGTTCACAGCAAACTAATACAAACAGGGACTCATTTCTATTGCAGTCAAGAAAGTGTTTATGTTGGCAGAAAATATATCTTCAAAGCCTATTAATTCAGCATTACAAAAGACAACAGTAAGTTACTCAAACTGGAGAGCAAATCTGTTTACTTTGATGAAAGAAATAGTTAAGGGCATCAAAGGGTGCAGCAACAGCTGACAGGCCAATGCACTGAGTCCAATCCTGCAAATGCTTCCTCTTCTGAGGCCAAAAATCTAAATAACACAGATGATGGGAATATGCTCAGCAGCTCTGTTATTTCTAGTTGTAGTTAGGAATAAAACCAACCTGGCCATTTGTCAAGGTGCAGCCATGCAAAACACAGTGGCTTTATCTTAAATGACACATAAATAAGTAACATTTCCATTGAAGTTTTCTGGTTGCTTTAGCCACGTATTGGCAGTCACACTTGCTAAGCAGAAAATGGTTGGTTTTTAAAAGGCTCTCCTGGAAGTGCTGGACAGCAGGGACACTTCAAGACAGTTTAATACTGTTTTCTCACTCTCAGTCTCCCTTGGGTGACTTCTGGATTACCCATGCCAGGACAGGGACACTTGGGCCGCCTCCAGGCAGGACAGGTCGCTTCAGCAGAGCCTCCTGCTTTGTGTGAATGTGCCCGCGCTGCTCTCCGCAGGCAGCCAGAGCGCCTCTGTCCCACATTCCTGACACTGGGACACCACTCCCATGCCGGGATGTGCCCGGCCCAGACATCCAGGCACGTTGCACGGAGCCAGCTTGAATAGGAATTGCGGGCGCTGAGCCAGAGCTAATAAGGCTGCCGAGACCTGAGCTGACTCCTGCAGTCAGGAGTGCCGCGAGCCGGGTCAGGGCCAGCGCTGTCCCCTCGCCCCTCACCAGGAGTGCTGGCCAACAGGGCACCCAGAAGGGCCCAGCCCCAGCCCAGTTTATTTGCACCAGCTAGACCTGACCTGCCTGGGTATTGCAGGTTACTCTTCCCAGTACTCATATCATCCAGTTTCTCTCCTTTCCTGAAGTCTCCTAGCCTCCAACACGCGATGCTGAGCTGTCCGTGTTTCAAATTAGTTTATAGCAACGTTAAATACTCCGAGGGACAGTCAAGCTGCAGAGCAGCAGTTTTCAGCCAGATGGAGAGGCCATCACAGCCATCCAGTCTGAGCCCCTGGCTAATGTGGGGCACAGGATTTCCTGCAGTGGGTTGGCAGGATTAGTTCTGAGCACGATCAGTCAACACAGCACTGGGCCAGGGTGGCTCTCCATCAGCCACATGGTGGCTTGAGCAGGGCAGTCAAGCAGGACAAGTCTTTTTACCAGTAGACAGAATCACTGTCTGCGAGATTCAGAGAGGTGCAGAGGGCTTCAGTGCACTGGCAGGTGCTGGGAGTTGTGGAAGGGCTGGCACCGGGCTCTTGCAGACAACTCCCGTTGGCAGGGGCCAAAATCCCAGAGTCCTGCCCCCAGTTGTAATGAAATCAAGTGGAGTTTTGCTTAAGTAAGGGCTGAGTCAGTCATGAGTCAGGATTCATGGACTTGGCCCAAAACACACATACATTTAAAAATAATTGCCTTGAGTGGTTGGATAGGTTTTCAGCAACACTGGGGAGATGTGAATAATTTTGGTCCAGTAGGAAGATCAAAGAATGCTGCAAACATCCCTGTTACCCATCCTCATGGGCACTGTCCAGCACAACCACACGAGCTCTTTGCTTCCCAGGGTGAGAACCCCAACCCATGGGTGTCAGAGAGTGAAATCATAGCTACTCTTTGATGTATTTATATGGGTGGAGATTCCAGGTCATGCAATGAAATGAAATTACTCACACCCTTTTGTTCCCAAGGATTAAAGCCTTTATCTTCATATTCTCAGCAGGAATATCATAATGTTTCAGGAAAGAAACCCTATATACCAGTTGTATGCTACTGTTCTTTTAAATATATATGATATGTGGTTAGCCTTCAGGACAGAACCCAGCAGTGTAAGGAGCAAACAAATGAGCTAACAGTAAAGCTTGGTGCCTGACAGTGAGCAACTGAGCTCAGCCTATCACTATGGGCCTGATCTTTCCTTCCCTCACTCCCACGGACCACTCATCACTTGTAATCATATGGGAAAACTGCACCAGCAAAATAATGTATTGTTAATATTCCTATGTTGATTCTTTTCTGCTTGTGGTATCTTGCCCTAGCTTGAACAGCCCCAGGCACACCTATTATGTTCATCCAATGGAGACAGTTCCTTATGGTTTGAAGTTAATGAGGAGATCCATGAAAGTGTTTGCCTGCTTGATACAGAGTTCATATCCTAAATGATGAACATGACCCCAACACATAAAGTAACTTCAGGAACAGGCATAATACTGCAAGTTAACAGGTATCAGCTATACTGTAATAATTGTTGTTGTGCTTTCTCTACCCTCTCAGCAAACACAAAGTAAGCCAAAGTAGTTCTCCCTTCCACAAAGAAAAGGGGAACAGCTGCACTGCTGTTACTGGGGCAGGAGCATGAACAAGGCAATTGTGGTGAAGAACTTGACATGCAGGAGCCTGTTACACTGCAGTAACTCACCTGTATGTCAGAGCCCTGAGCATGAGCAAGACTCAGAACCAGTGCAGGACTTAAGCTGGGGACAGATAATAAAAAGCTACAGAACTTCAGCACTTTTGTCATGGACCATGCAGGCGAACCCTCGTGCTACGTACTGACATTGTGCTGAGCCATTTGGCACTGTGCAGATCACTTGCTTTGGTGACATTGCTCTGGGATCTGTGTTGGCCGGCTAGAAGAGGTGTGAAGCAGAACAGCTATTAGAACTAATTATCATTTTTTGCCTTCAGCAGGTGCTGAGAGTTTCACAGCAGAGTGCTGAGAACATCTCTGCAAAGTGCTGGGTGCTGTACAGAACACAGCATGGGATGGGCATGACACAGAGAACACACAACTGATGTGAGCAGTGTCAGTTCAGTTCTAAAACCTGTCTCACAGTACCTTTGTGCCTCCCACTCATTTAGCAAATCAGACCACAGTTTCTGTAAGACTTTGCTACATAGCAGTAATGAAGTACATAATTCCCTTTTCATTCCTCAAGTCAAGCCATTAGGTGAGTATTCTGTATCCACTGAAAAAGAACATGATGCCCAGAGCTCGTGGTTTCAGGGCAGGCTGTAAATATCTCAAGCACACCCAAAAGCGAAGACAGCAAATTCCAGGTAAAGACTTAAATTTAAAAACCTGTTTCATAACTTCATGATGCTACCTTGGGTTTTGGGGTGGTTTTGGGGGTTTTATTTTTTAACATTTGAGCAAGATGGACACTTGGTAAGACCCAGAACAAGTAGAGAAACAGTCAAGGAAAGACTGATGAGGAGTTGTGAGTGATGAGAACAGCACAACATGCAGCAGCTGTGCCATGGGCACTTCACTTGTACTCAGCATTTTACAGGCATACATAAGAGGGCTTCAGCAGGGGATTTCATGCTCTGTTCCTTCACTGGACAACAAAATTGCATTCACCTGCCATCAGACACTGACCACACACTCAGAAAAATGCTGTAACAGAGACTGTTACAAGAGCCTCTTCCTCATCCTCACTACTCAGGTAATCAGTGTGACCCAGTTGTGACTGTGAGAGGGCCAGGGACTTGCAAAAGACTAAGGCACATGTTTAAGACTGATCCCAAGAACAGTTTTAGTGAAGTTAAGTACATTTATAAGTGATTTCATAGTTGAGCTGAACTCTGCAACTGCTCGGCATTTTTGCTGATTGCATCTGCATCAATAAAGGGTGGTTTCAAGAACAAGTATCAGCTGTGAGTTACATAGAAGGGAAAGGTGAAGAGAAAAATCAAGGAAGAAGGTTGGTTGCTAAGGGAAAATCAGGGTCTGAAGAAAGACTTTTTGGCTTTTCCAGCAATTTCAAAACATCCCCGGCTCCCAGAAGGGAGAGCTCAAGTGAGCTGCCTGTCATAGTTGTGACTCTAGTGTTCATAAAGGTCAGCCTGGCCACAGGAAAGCACAGGCACAGCCAAATGCCAGGCATTATTTGTTTGGCTCAAGCAGTCACTTGCTGCTTTAAAACTGCAAATGAAATGCAGCACCAAGTTGGAGCACACCAGGACTGGAGTATTCTCCAGCAGCACAGAGCATGTGGGAGGCTGCCTGGTGCCAGCAGTGCTTGTGGCTGGCAGAGGTGAGGCCAGGCATGGCTCTGGGCTCCTCACCTTCCCCCAAGTCATCACCCAGCCTGTGTCCTGCAGCAGCCTTGGGAACATCAGGGAAGACTCAGTGACTCAAGAGCAGTTCATCTGCTGTGGAGGACAGAAGACAGCACAAGTTACTGACCTGAGAGGTGTCACTGGGACAGGATAAGCAGGGCCAGGACTCACAGGACCTGGTTTTCATTTCCAGCCTTGATGATCATAGATGAAAACTCAATTTCTCAGTCTTCCCCTCTGTAAAACAGGGTTAATGGTATTGGCCTTTGCAAAGCTCTATCAGACAGAGATATTCTCATATTCAGAAGAGATGTAGCAGGGCTGTGCCCGGCATTTATTTACCACCCTCCCATATCCAATGTCTCTGACCACCACAGGCACTGGTGGTGGGATAAACCCCCCTGCTCGGGAGCAGACCAGGCTCAGGCACCGGGATGCCACAAGAGGGAGCAAAGCTGCCTGCTGGGCACTGCGGGGAGCGCTCAGCCCCGGTTGGGGACCCCCGGGCTGGGGACCCCCACCCGCCCCCGGCCTGTCCTCACACCTCGAGAAGGTCAACACACGGCGCTGCCATCACAGAACACAATTTCTACCCATAAAAAGTTAAAAGAGAGCAGGCAAAGGAATGAGCCATGAAAACCGATCAAGCAGGGAAAGCCGATCAGCATCTTGGGATTTCGCAACTATGGATGCGTGTGTGCGTGTGTATGTATAAACATATATATATAAAAACACGGACATGTCTATATAAAATCTTCCATTATCCCTTAAGGCATTTGATTGTTTTGTTAATTCCCAGGATGTAATCTGTTTTGCATTAAGTGGGATGTTAAGCATCTAATTGTCAGGTGCTGATAAGCCATGGGAAATTTTATTACAAGATAGGCATCAGCTGAATGGAGATAAAACACATCAGATGTTGAGGTGTGATTTCCAGGCGAGATCAGTGTACTGGTGAATACCAGAACCTGGGGCATGCCAGGGATGGGCTGCAGAAGTGCTACAGGTGGAAACGGACAAATTGAGGAGTTTTAGGTCCAAACCTGCTGTTACCAATTGCTCCCCGTTCCCAGCTGTGCATGGCACTGACACTTCACACCTGGCCTGATGTCATCATTCGGAACAGGCCCCAGATTTCACGCATTTCATGTAAAACCTGTCATTTACACCTACAAGTACCAAAACATCTAAAAATACCGTCAATTATCTCTCAGTATCAAAGCAGAGACTCCAAACATGTTTTTCTTCCCCCTCTTATCTCTTCAAGGGAGACTAAATGTGCTGCTCGGCCCAGCCCCTTGCTGGCCAGCCCTGCCACGTGCAGTTCATGCCCTTGTGAGGGAGGATCAGACACATCTTTGCAATTCATACCGAGATTTTTGTCAGCCCAGGAAATTGCTTGATCCTGTGACTGGCAGTGTTGCCTTCCTCCTGCCTGTGTACCTCACACCGTGGGCAGCGAGGGCTCCGAGCAGGGACTCTCTTCCCATGGTGACTCCCAGCACGTGCTGCCATCCACCTACGTTGTACCAACACCCAATATTAGGGTGCCACAGGCTACTCCTGGCCCATGGTTTTTACTGTTAGAGTCCTTTAATTGTCAGCAGGCTGTTGAGTAACTTTGTGTGGAGCAGCACAAACACAAGGAGAGGAAAGCCCGTCCCTCGATGCTGGGGCTGGGTAGGAGCTCCTCCAGCAAACACGGAGTTGTGTCAGCCAGGTCCTACTTATCTCGGTGACCTCTGAGGTCTGCTGCTCTCTGTCATGATTCTGGAACAGCAGAAACAGATGCAGAGATTGGGAGTTTTGATACTGACACACTTTGAGCTTTTTAACCTCAAGTACTATTTGTTTTGCTTGGCACTTCCTCTAGACTGACCCTGCAGAGGTTGGTCCTCTGGAGCAGCCCTGCGGTTCAGAGCTGCCCACAGGCACTGGAGGTGACTGTGAGCCTGTCCCTAACCTGCTCCTCTCCAGGTGCCCCTGGTCATTTTGATGCCACCTGCTTTAGCTTCTCCAGAGGCAGCAACTGCTGTTGATGGACTCACAGACAGCCCTTCCAGAGCGCCCAAAACGAGCGCTGTTGTTTTGAACCACGATGGCACAGAGGAGGCATTCACAAAAAGATAATTTCAGGCTTCTGAAATTTCCTGATTACCCACTGTTAAAAGGCAACTGGCAATAAGTTCACTTCTAATTAAGAAGCTGCTGTTTTTCCTTTACTTTCATTTCTGTTGTTGTCACAGAAGGTGAAAGAGGAAGCCAAGGAGGAAACATTGTAAAATTCCTACATATTTTAGGGACAGAAAGCAGTTGCCATTTCACAAAATATTTTTAAGAAACATTCATTTCATCAGTTGTCAGGCAATTCTGTTCTGCACAGTGCTGCTGCTGGCAAGGTAATGACACAAACAGGTATTATATTGTACTTCAAAATAAGGTTGTATTCCCAGGTGAATCAGAGCTGCTTTCTCCGAGGGCTCTGACAGTCCTGACTGGCACTTGGGGCTGGTGACTCAGCAGCTGCTGGTGACTCAGCACTCCTGGAAATGGATGAAAACGCCTCCAGAACTTTTTCTAAGAGCTGAATCAGGCTGTGTTTTAGCCTAGTAAGTGAAACACACTTCTGACAACTTCACTGTGTAGCTTCAAGTAATTTTCTGTATCTGCTCTAAACCACCTTCAACCGTCTTTTCACAAAGGCAGCATTTCCCCACTGGCTTTTTGACCTGAAACAGGTTGAATTTCAACACTTGTTGCTATTTGTGCTCAAATCTTCTATGTGTTTCTTGCAGTGACTGTAGGGATCTGAGAGACTTTTGACATGAAATCCTTTAGCTTCAAATCAGTATTTACAAACACAACCTCATTTTTTCCCCTTTTTCTTCTCTCTATCTCTTTCCATTTTTCCCCTCAAGGTGGAATTTACATTCTTTGGGTCAGAAAGCATTATCTACTGCCACTGGGACTTCTAGTACATTGTTATTAAACAATGTGGTGGAGGTGTACCTCTGCCTCTCAGATACTTGCCAATTTTCTTTAGGATGAAATTCTTAGCGGTAAAAGAAGCTTGTTAAAAAATGTGAGGGGGAGGGAGGAAAAATATTCTGTTGCTTTGTAAATAATTTTGCTCTGCTCCTGGTATTTTTGGCTGCCTGGCTGCATCCCAGTTCTGTATCACTTCCCCATGTACCACCCACAGGAACCCCACAAGCAGTTTCTCAATGCTGAGTTACCCCAGGCCAGTTCTGGTGACCCCACAGTTTGAGGGTAAAGCCCTACCACAGCCATGGGCTCCTGAAAGCCACGTCTGACACCTGAAGAAACATCCCCCTCAGATAGTGACCATCTTTGGGTCTGAATGGAGATCAGTGAGGACCTGGCAACGGTTTTGCAGTTCCATGGAGGAGTGGCAGCAGCCAGGAGGTGAGAATGATGCCTCTCCAGGCATTTAAATCAGCAAGGCCCAGTCTGTGTGCACTGGGCAGCCTCTCATAGAGATGCCAGCCCTGCCACTCAGTGCCAGCGCTGGGCACTCAGTATGGATGTGGGAAAACCACAGCACACCCACGCCCAGAGTCACAGGCTCCCAGCTCAGCTGAGTCAACTCAGCCCCTTATTTTTGCAGGAAGATACACAGAATCTGATGGAGCTTATCATGTGTGTATGGGGCAGGGAGTGGCTCCTTGGCTTCAAAGAACAGATAAGGCCATCAGAGTGATTGCCATCTTCAAACACTGCTTCTTCCCCACGACACCAAAGCACCACCTGAGTCCAGACTCCAGCCTCTCCCTTCGGGAGCCACAAGGATGCCTTTGGTGCAGTCACTGCTCACCACTGCCATCAGCTCACAGAGTCAGCACAGGATGGGGAGGAGAGTCAGTCCTGCTTTGTGCTTGTGCATCAGCAACACCTCAGTGAGCAGCTTTGCTCTGAGATGGAACTGTTGTACCTACACGTTGTAGTACACAGAGTCATGGAGCAGGAGCCCAGGGAGGGCTGCGAGCAGGGATTGCTTCCCCACCCTTCTGCTTCCTGAGAACATCACATGGATACATTTGGGGAGTAAAGAGGTTGTGTTAGAACAGCTGTGGGTCAAGGTGGCAAAGACAGACACCTGGGACAGAGGAGAGTCCTGTTTAATCCCAAGGGCCCATTCCAACAACACAAATGGAAAGAAAAAGCAGGCAGGTGAGATGACAAGTTCCCCGCTCTGGTGAGAACAGGAGAGGGGAGGCACCACACTCAGAGGTAGATGGGATGCCAGAGGGGAGGCAGAAGTGGGTGAAAACAAAGGAAACCTTTTTGATTGAGTCAGGAGCAGGAGTAGGGACAAGACAACCTCCTCGCAAGGGCTGTTTCACCCAGCACCACCTCCGGAGGACTCAGATGGAAAGAATTTCACTTGCGGGCTGGAGGGCAAGTCAGATACAGTATCTCAGCACGCTACCCCACCCTTCCCTAGGCCTGTCCTCCGTTTTGATATGCAGTGTGCAAATCTGGAATGCATTCATAAATAAATGTCAAGTTCTCAGATGTACTGTCAGTCTTCAAGAAAATGAGCAGACCTAATTAAAAATCCCACCGTTTCTTTGACTCATGACCTGAGTCACATCTCCAGCCTTGCTGCTTTTTGTATCTTTAACACACATGCACTGAAATACAATCAATACTTATCGGCTTCAAGAAGCCAGCAAGATGATACTCCAGTGTCTGAGAAAGTGATCTGTAAGCTGTAGCAACAAGATTCCTCAGGCTTCCTGAGGAGTCCCTGTGCAGCAGGCTCATGGGGTAATGATAGGCACACTGCCACTGACAGAAATCACAAGATGCCGTGAATCTGCTCCCATGTTCCCTACCAACGATGATATATTTTGCTGCATTGCAAATATTTTGCTCCATCAGGTGACAACAGAGATCCACTGGGCTCCAGATGCTGATTACCAGAACGGTCCTTGCAGTGGGCTGGAACATCCCACCCTTTGTTCTAGATTTTTCCTCTACCCCTGACCCGCGGGAACACAAAGCTCCCTCATGGCACTTGGCTGTAGAAGGAAGGCAGTTCTGACCACCTACACCACAAGCCATTCCCAGGGCTGGCCACGTCCCACTCCTTTCTGGCTTCAAAGGAGCGGCTGCGGGCGAGGCCCCGTTGTGACAGGACAGGTCGGGCTGCGCTCGCCGGCACCGCTGGCCGTGCCTCCTCCTCCTCCTCCTTCTCCTCCTCCTGGGGAGCCAGGCAGGCCCTGTCCCGGTGTGAGGCCCCAGCAGGCAGCTCCTCTGCCTCCAAGCAGTGTCAGAGTTGTTTGTGCATTTCCAACGAGGATAAAAGGCGCTCCCGACTCCCACAGCTGACAGTGAAACCCACAGCAGGCACCCAGCCCTCCACACCGAGGATGTACCTGCCACTGCTATCCTGTGAGAAGGCTCCATCCAAACCACAACAAAGTCCACAATTTCCACAGGCTTGGGCTGAGGTCTGTTTTAAAACCCTTCCTTTTTCATGACAACCTCAGTCCAGACCCATTTTGGCTTGTCACAAAGCCAGTGGCAAGTATCAAATGGTTTCAGCAGTAGGTGTGTTTTGGCAAAACTTGTAACAAACAGGGATAACTGGAAGGCTCCAGGCATGCCTACCTGTCCAGCACAAAAATAACCCTCTGGCTGGTGTGTTCTGCTGCAGGTCAGGCAGAGCAGCACCCTGCCCAGCACTCTGGGCAGACACAGCCTGGGTGACCCACCAGGCTCTTTCTCAGCCATATTTTCTATTATTAGAGAGTTCTACCATTTTATTGTTTCTTGTTGCAACTATCGAGGTTTGTCATCAAGATCTGCCGCTGGAGAAGAGGATATTCTGTGTGTGATAACACAGAAACCAAAGAGAAGGGGCCAGCTGCTGCTGTGGTGATACTTCTCATTTTTCAACAGTGGCAGAGGACATGTAAGAGCAAGCAGGTTCCACCTGAGTAATTTTGCAAACCAGGCTGTCAAGATCCAGTGCCAGGAAATCTACCTGTTGCAAAATGCAATGTAAACACCACATCGTGGTAACATCTGCTCTGCCTACTCCTGGCCAGGTTTAATACAGACTGGACATCTTTTTTCAGCAATGCCTGTATTTAGGGCCATGTGAGAAATTTAGCACCTCTCTTATACTATCATGATTCAAGAGATTAGAACTTGGTCATAAGAGTTTTACTCTGGAGAGATACTTCTTGGCTCAAACACAAACAGATTTTTGTAGCAAAGTGAAAAACCTCCATTCAAGAACTGAGGTGGCCAGACTGTGACACCAGTGTCACCATTTCCCAGAGAGGTCTCTGCCTTCTCACTCATACTCCCAGACACAGATCTCTCCAGCAATGCTGCCTCATTTAAGGGTCACTGGAGGGCAGTAGGAATTTTCTGATCACCTTCAGGGCCCCTCAAAACATCACTCACTGCCCAACTTGCACTTGTTTGCTTTTTTGCATAGCATGATTTAACTAAACCAAGCTTAAGCTCAGACAAGCAGCTCAGTACAGCAACTGAGCACGAACTTTAGTTCCAGGATTTAAGAACAGACTCAAAAGCTTGGCTGATCCCAGAACTGAGATCCATTTTGTTCATTACGCATGGCCCCAAGGTGCTGGAGTTGCCTTTGGAGATCCACAATCCTGCTTTTGACATGCAGAATTGCATGTTGGCAACCCCTTGTTGGCAACCACAGCAGTCCCCCTCCAATATTGGAATGCCTTATTAATTGCAGAATTTGGACACTAGTAGAAGTCCTTACAGTTTCCAGACTCTCACAGTTGAGAAAGCAGAGCCCATAAAAGGACTTGGTGGGGCTATTTCCTGCTTAGAAAACAGCAAAAACAAAAATTCAGCAATTTAGTCCTCTTTGGATCCAACAAAGAGGAAGATTAGGCCCTAAGCTCAGCTCTCGCAGCACACATGCTGAAAAGTTAATGGAATTCCTTCAGACAGTGCCCAGCAGGGTCGGGATCAGACGCTGGGCCGGGATCAGACGCTGGCCCGCGCCGTCTGGGGCTGGAGATATTCTGAGCCAGACTCCTCACCCTCAGCCTTGGGAACGCTGTCATAATGGAACACGATGTTTGCAAAAACTAGTCCAAAGGTGGCTTCTCTGCCTGTAAATATGTCAAGAGCGAATTGGCAAGGCGACTGCCCCGTCCCTGGAATGCGCAGGAAATAGCAGTGACTATACTTATCCATAAAACAAATAGCTCCATTCCCACCCTCAAAGCCCTGACGCTGCTCACGGGCAGCGTCGATAAAAGGGCCGGAACACATCGTATGCCCCGTAAATGGCTCTTCGCTCTCAGCCCAAGCGCTTCGCTCCCAGCTCCTCATCAGATGGCTGTTCCCTGAGCCCCGGCTGTGGTCACGGAGCGGGAGGGAACCGGAGCCACTTCCAGTCGCGTATCCGCGTGTAACGCCGCGGTCCCGGCTGGCAAAGCTGCGCTCCGCCCGCACTGCGGCCGCACAGAGCAGCGCGCCGCACCTGGCACGGCTGCAGCCGCATTTGGCACCGGCTCCGAGCCAGTTCGGTTCACAGTCGTTAAGAAAAACAAATCTGTATCATGGACGTGCTTCGAAGCACTCACGGTTTGTGTTTTGGTTTTGGAAAAAAAAATTAAAAGGGTCAGATCCTGCTCTGGTTCCCTTTGGTGCAGATCCTGAGTAACTCTGCGGGCTTTGATCCCTCCAGGTTCGTGCTGTTCTGTTTGATCACAACTTGCCTCTCAACATGACACAAGAGATGATTAAATTAGGTGAGATAAGGGTGGGGTTTTTGCCATGTAATTAGCACAAAAAATCTTATGCAAATTAACAGCGTTTCTATAGGGGTTTTGTTAAATTCTGCGTCAAAACCTTTGTTTTAACAATCTTGTTTAAAAATAGTTCATTAACTGCTGGCAACACTGCACTCCGCTCTAAGAAAACATAAGCAAGAAAGAACATAATTTGGTTTTAACTTTTAAATAATTTTCTACTTTATATCCACTGAGGACAAGTGTTATTTTTGACTTGTGGTTTGGTTTCTCTCCAAAAATATTACTATCTGTCTGTGCAAAGTTATCACTGTCTTAAATTTGGATTATTTTATTGTAAGGAAAGAGGCACTGAAAATTTACTAGTTACATTTTGCAATGCCAGATAAAAGAAAATAAGTTAAATATCTGACAATGCTGTTTTGTAAGAGATTTTAAGGGAAATCAAAATGTATCAAAGCTGTGTTCGGTACTACAGCATATTTACAGGGAACAATTGCTCATTCTCCCATTAAAGTGGGCTAACTGTGATAGTCAAAAAGTAGGTTTAATTTTATCTGGAGTCTGATTAATTTCAGCAGTGAGGACCGTGTGGTATTAGAGTCACATATCTTTTATTTAATGTTAATTAAAGGCTTAATACTTCACTTTGTACACAGCCAGCCAGTGACAGCCCTACACAGAGCAGGGAATTCGGAGCAGGAAACAGTTATAGCCTCACAACACCACCAACAGTATCTCCATAAAATACATAATAATGTGGATCCAAAGCATTAGGAAATAGATTTCCTATACTTTAGATGCTCTCAAATAAACTGGCATCAAAACTGTGCCCACTTCAGATGAGCATCCTCCTTTGCAGGGGTGGGGGCTGAGGGTTTGCTGGCCCCGTGTGCCACAGAGATCCTCAGAGCCCACCATGGACCCTCACCCAGCTTCATGGCAGCACCAAACAAAATGAAACACAGCAAAGCAGCAGAGGCTGTGACGAAGAAGATGACAATCTGGGAAAGCAGGGAGGGTGCCAGCCCACATCAAAGCTATTTACAAGGCAGAGGCACAAAATCTGAGAAACACCAAACATCAAAGTTCAGCCTTAGAACTTTGTGTCACTGCGGCTCTCAGGAATTCATAAGAGCACGTGCTGGGGAGGGAGTGAGAGCTCAGCTAAAACACAAGAGGGTTCAGAAAAAGTTATTTTAAGCATGTGTTCTGTAAAATAAAAAGTAGCATGACTGGAAATCATGTCATCAGTCTGATAACAAGAAAACCACGTTACATGGAATACCAGACAGTGTGGTGTTTGTGTGAACTCCGTCAGGAGCACTTGTCACAAAATATCCCCCAATACTCAATAATTTGGAGATACATCATCTTGGAATGAAGCTATGCCAGAAATATAAAATAGCAGTTGCTTAAAATAGGGGTTTGTGCACAGCAGTTACAGGAAAAGAAGGAATGTGACAGGCTTGTGCCCTGCTGGAGTGGGAAGGACCAGAGATCTCTCCTCTGTTATCACACCCCCACCATACTACATAGTGTCCTTTTTAGCTCAATCAAGCTATATCTTAATAATTAATAAGACATTTCTGCCACCTCCCCTTTTGCTGAAAGTGGCTCCAGAAACCCTCTGCTCTCTACTTGGAGACTGTCCTCCAGTTTCCAACTTAAATTCATCCCTGGCCAGCTTATAAATACTTGTCTTCTGGCCAGAACTGGGGTTCAAGCTGATTCAAACCCATTGAAATTAATGAGGTTTTTTCCCCATTGACTTCAACAAGCCTTGAATTAAGGCCCTGTGTGTGGACAAAAAGGTTTAGGGCAGTTTTTGTAAAAGGAGAGTTTTATCCTGTTGATCTTGGCCTCTCTCCTCAGCCTGCTGTGAACTGTCTGCCTTATTTTAATGCTGTATTCTCATCCCGCTCTAGTGCAAAACTCCTATTGAAATCCAGGATGGTCTTGCCAAGTTGTTATTAATTACTGTGGTTCTCGAGGCTCAGTCCTGCAAACTGATCTGCATGAGCTCAGAGCTCTCCCTTCCAGGATCTGCTGTCAGGCTCTGGGCTGTAGGGCCGAGCAGCCAAGGGACCGATCCGATGTCGCTGAGCTGCGCCTGCCACCCCAGTGCCACTGCAGCCCAAAGCAGCACCCCAGCCCAGCACTGCTGTTTGCTTTGGAAGGCAGGGAGGAGGCCAGCAAGGAAACAGTCCTGTGCAGCAGCCTTGCCTTGAAACACAGCTTTGCAGGCCAAAATAACCAGCCTTTTTGCTTGGTGGCGTTTCAGCACAGCTCAGCTGTGCTGGAGGAGGGCACAGCTGATCTCAGCTTTGGTCCAAGGGAAGAAAGCTGGGTTTTGAGGCAGCAACAACTCCTATGGAGTTGGACTTCTGTGTCTGGAGCACAGAATATTTCTTATCCTAAGAAATGGCAAGATGTCACACAGGATGCAGGTGAGGTCAGAAGTGTATCAATACGTAAGCAATTTCTTGTATTTCCAGCACTGGGAAATCCTTCTTTTATTACCAAATGGGATGTGGACTAGCTTGCCCTGCCTTTATTACTGAACTTAACTAGTACTTAACAGTGCCGGGGCTGCATTAAAAGAAAGTTTTGGGTATATTTGTGTTTTTCATTTTAGCTGAATTGTGAAAAAAAACTGGGAAAAGCTGCTTTGCAGTGGACACAGAAAAATCTCAACCAGTTATTTAAAAAAGTTATGAACTCTTCAATTAGACCACAAGCATTTACAAGGCAAGCAGGTCAGGATGTACTTTACTCCCTGAACCTGAAATGTTCAAATAGTTATGTTAGGTATTTGCATTGAGTTATGTAGAATGAGTTTAGATCTCACTACTCCAGCTAGTCATATGCCTGTAAAAACAAATAAGAACCTAAAAAAGAGTGACATCAACCATAACTGCTTGTTCTGCTCCAGATCTGGCAGGTAAAAATCAGCAAGAAACCAACTGCATTATGCTGCCTGGGCTCTGTGCCTATTTCCCATCATGTAGGGAGCCAGGCCAAATCCTTGACACAATAGCAATTTTGCTCAATGCCAACTATTCCCAGCCTGGCAGTGCGAACGCAGAGCCGTCTCCTGAGGTCATGGAACTGTAATGGCATCCAAACTCAAAGAACATCCATTCCTGCTTCAGGAGGGGAAATGGCTGTTGCATGTGAGACCTTTTGCACTGGATTCAAACACAAGCTGCCAGAAGATGAGTTACAGTGACAGCAGACCTCCAGTGGAGTTGCCCCTCATGCCAAACTGCATGTGACACGGGGACCAGTGGCCTCCAAAAAGCCCGGAAAACAACCAGGACAGAAGAATTGCTGAACACTCCAACATCAGGTATCTGTGTGAGCTGTGACACAGCAGCTGCCATCCATGGGAAGTGGCAAGTGACATCTATTTAGATGTGCTCCACTCAGTCAGTGCCATGAGAACAGAAGCACTTCATCCTTCCATGGGGACAGGACACCTGACAATGGCACAGTGAAGAGTTCAGCTGCTACACTGCTACTCAGGCAAGCACAGAGAGTTCTTCCCCACCATTATGGTTGATCACCGGGTCCTCTATATTCAACAGTGAGTGGAATGACTGGCTTAATAACACAAACTGACTGAAATAGATAAGCTAGAAGAATAGAATCATGTATCTGCCACTAACCAGCATGACCAGCACATGTTTGGTCTGCAAGGGGAGACCCTTGTCTTCATGTTAAAGGGTCACAGCAAGAGAGATCAGTCCACTCAGCTGCAAAGATGCCAAGCTCTCTCTGAGTAATCCAGTCAAAGTGACCATAGAGGTCATTGTGGCAGGAGCTGGGGTGTCCTCAGAGGAACACTCAACAAGGCAACACTGCTGAACACCTGTGTCCACAACACATGTGGGCACATGTTGGGAGAAGTAATACAGATGTTGTCACCATAAACCATGGGACATACCTCCTCCACCTGCCTCTTCCCTGCCCACAGCTCAGCACTGACTGACACCTACAGTGTTTTTACCTGACAAGGGGTTAGGAGGCTCCGTTCCACCCTGAGGCAGAGAGGCCACAGCAGGACAGTTCACCTGTGATCTTTGGGAGTGTTGCTGCCTACTTTTTTATCCTGGTATTATTGGTGCTCACTTCTCATGCACGTTTTAAACCCCATTTCAAGCAACAATTAAATATGGTAACTAACAACAGGCCACACAGCCAGCAACACAAAGCACTCTGATCTGCATCAGACTGGACAGACTGGAGAGAGGGGAAACCAGGTTCTTCTCCATGTATGCTGGCCCTGGCACCAACAGTTTGGATGACTGATGAAATCCCAGGCTGGCAAGAGATGAAATACCCCCACTGCTCTCTCTTACTAAGGGATGCAATCTACATGCATCTGCAATCAGGAGAGAGATGGAAGAAGAGTTTTGGAGCTTTACAGAAAGTAGATTGAAAATTATCCAACTATTTAAAAATTTCTTTCAGAAAAATCCACAGTATCGGCTCCAATGATGGGCCTGTGCATGGGCAGAGAGCTCCTGCTGCCCAGGGCCATGCGTGTGCTCCCCACAGGGTCCCCTTAGTGCCCAGCCCCACCTCACACATGGGCAGCTTTACCAGCACCAAAACAAATGTTAAATGCATGTGTGATACCCCAGTACCTGTGATGGGATCCAGGGCAGCCCAGCCCACAGAAACAGAGGGGTAAGATCCTGCACACAGGGGAACCACGAGGCAGTCCCTGCACTAACATGTCAGCCTGTAAGAGCTGATTCACGTGTCCATAATCTGCCTCCATGCAGGATTCACAGGTGGTTTTTCCCAAAGATCAGGCAAGAGTATTGTGTGTTATGGTAAAACCATCTCCCAGCGATGGAGTGGAGCACTCCAGCATGCAAACCTATCAACAGAGAGCAGATGGTGGTCCCTGAAGGTGAGAGTGAGGTCAGCCCATGCTGAGAGACCATAACCTGCCCTTGTGGCTGCTCACATCTCCTGCTCCCAGGGCACAGCACCCACAAGGTGCTCCTCTGCCCCTGGTTAGGAATCTCCTGCCCTCCACTCTTTCTGCTCAGCTGAGTTAGATGGGAAAGGATTCCCAACACCAAATAAGCCTTAGGCAGACAGCCAGGTTTCTGAGCCCCGTGCTGAAGGGGAGACTGTGCTTCTGCTTTTCTAAGTGCTCTGTGATCTTGCACTTGCAAAGCTTCTGGAGGCTTTTTCCTCCCACTGCACATTAGCAATTCATTGAGTGGTTTCTACAGGTCTGAAAGGGAACAGACAGAAAAAAACTTGTAACATATGAAGACACAGAGTGGAAGAATTTCAGAAGCTTCCCCAAGAGACCATCACTAAGCCCAGAGCAGTAGGGTCAGCAGCCTGCTGCACCCTCCAAAGCATGGCACAGTCAGAGGGAGCCAGGACACTCACAGGGCAAAAAAACCCTGACACCTCCCAAGAAAGAAGAGCTGTGCACCTTCCAAAGCTCTCTAGACATCTTCTGTGACCTCAGGTAAGTCACTTCTCTTTCCCAGTTTCCCTCTCTGTAAAGTGGTAATAAAACTTCACAGGAGACTCAATTCATTAATTCTGAAAACATTCAAATACAACAGCAAAGATTCTCTGTAAATATGCAAAGCCACAAACAAACCAGTATTTGTAGGGGAGAAGAAATCACGGGTGGGGCTGAGAACATCCAGAATTTGCAATTTCCCTCCTGCAGTTTCCTGGAAAAAGGCTGTTCTGATACATGCACTGTTCTTGTAATGTGAATTTTGTTCACTAGTCTAATATTATTATTTCTAAATTTACTAATACTGAATACAAACCCATCTGTATTCATGAAAACCTGCAAGTTTACAAGTTCTCACACATACAAACAGAAGCCATTTCAACCACTGTGCTGTATTTAAAAGGCTGCTTTGAATATCTGGCTATTAGAATCACTTTTGGTTGCTAAATAAACTTCTCTGGAGTAACCACAGCCCGCACAAAAATAGTTACAAAGCAGTTTCATGTCTTTGAGTGGAAATGGGTGTTGGTAAGAAGCATGCTCAATTTTTCTTCACTAAAGTTGAAATGTAAAAAAACCCAAAAAAACCCAAACAAAAAACAATATAAGCTCTGTAAGCAGATTCTTCATGGTAAACAAATATGCAGAGATGCAAAAAATGCTAAGTGATCATTTTTAGAACATTTATTTTTGGCAGGATAAACACTTTCAGACCCTAAGCAACTTCTCAGTGTGTACAGAATCTCCAACTGCGAAAAGAAAACAAATAGCAGAGTTTCATTTGTTTTAATCAGGATTTTTTTCGTGACTGTTTAGAATAAAGCTGGATCACATTTGGAGTGGCTTGGAAATTCATTGTTTAGGCATTAGTCTCCAGTGGTAAACATCCTACAATATGTGTATAATATAGCAACTATTTTTGTACTTCAAAGCCTTCCCTCATAATTTAGGAAGGTGCAGGATAAAAACAACCTCTTCTTTTCCCTTCTAGAGAATGATGGTTTCATTGCTTCACTTCACCTCGCAGGGATCCCTCATTGTCCTGCACCAGACTCCTTCTGCTCATGCAAAAATTAGCCCCAAACACCAGACAGCAAATTGCACTTGAGAAATCCAATTCTCTGCAGAAACAGGAGTATAACAAGGGGACTTACAGTCCAGGAGCCTTATTTTCCCCCCACTCCTCTGGGCACAGGGTTTTTTTAACACAGGAACTCACTGTTGACTCTTCAGAATTGCATATCCTGCAGATGAGGAAATGTGGAACAACAGGGACAGACCCTTGACTGGTATGAAAAATCACATCCCCATGAATGTGCCCGACTGCAGTCCCAGCCACCATCCCCCTGTGCCCAGAGGAGGAGATTCGCATCACCTCAGAGGGACAGAAAGTCCAGGAGCAAGAGTTGAAAAATGTGTCATCTCATTTTGAGCAGCCTAGTGGAAATCTGGCTGCTCAACACTTCCACAAGCACCCAGCTGAACTGTCCCACACTCGGTGTCCAAGGATTGAACAGCCAACATCAGTCAGTGCTCTGGGAAAGGCCGACTTGCCAAGGTCACGTAAGTCTGTGGCAGGAGAAGTAACAGGATCAGCTGGCTCTTCTCCTGTTTCTCAGCCACAAAACTTTCTTCCTCCCTTAACAATTACATATGTGGGTTTCCTTAACAGTTTCTTTTTACATTCCTGTTTAAACACCACAGGGAAAAGGAAGAGGAGACTTGATGTGGAAAATTAGTTTTGGAAATGTTGAGCCGTGAGGATTTGCCAACTTCTGGTCCTCCAGTCAGTTCAGTCAGTTCCTTGTAGACACTCTGAGCTCTCACCAAAAGGCTATTTTTAGGCTGTACGTCAGATTTCACTACTGAGACTGACAGGACTTTTAGAAAAATCTCAGGCTTTTCCCTGAGAGTTAAACAAGAAAAACAATGTGGAAATTCTGCTTCTCCCTTGGTGCTGCCAGGGCCAAAGCTCCAAAGGGCCCCAGCCGCACAGGAGCAGCTTTTCCAGCAAGCATCAGGAGCTTCCCAGCACGAGGGAGATGTGCAGGTCTTTTACATCTAATGAGACACGTGGACTCTGAAAACACTCTGAGGAGCTGCTCTGCAGTAAAACAAAGCACAGGCACAGAGTGGGGCTTCAGGACACGCAGCTTTCTACCAAAGCCCTTCAGCTGCTGTGTAGCTGCCAGGCAGCCCCTAGGGCAGAGGCAGCTCCCACTGCTGCCCCCAGCCCAGCTCGGGCACCAGGGCTCCCTGGAGCTTCACCACCACTGCTTCCCACTGCTCAGTGCTATCCATAAGCTGCAGGTTTGAATGAGAAGCCAGGGATGCAGAGGTGACACTCTTTGCTGCAGAGAAAGACCAGCAGAGCCTGGAGGCAGCAAGAGCCGTCTCTGTTGCATTATTTGTTGAACATTTGTCACGCTGCTGGACACGCACATTAAGAAATTATAGTTCCTGCACGGTTATTTCCTGGAGCTGACAGGTGTCTAAAGCCAGTTTCCAGCTCTGCTTGACATCCAAATGTAAGGAACTTGAAGCAGGTTTAACTTTTGGGGTTTCAGTTTCTAGAGAGACTGTACCTGAGATCTCTGCTATGGCTGTTTTGATCAGGCCACACACACACGACAGCTCTGGCTGACAGAAGGGGGCTGCAGGGAGAACATCTCATCCAATGGCTCAACCAAGGAAATATTGCTGTAAAAGGCTTGCTCTTGCAGTGCTGCTGAGCATTTTTATTCAAATATCCACATGGATATTTGAGACTGATGGGTGATGAGGCAGATTGTTTTGAGTGTTCCAGGGTCATTTATCCTGAAGAGGCTTTGGACAAGTAATCCAGCTAAATTTCAGTCTGCAGATCAATGTGTCTCGATATTTGACCACACGGAGAAAACGTGGTGTCACTATGTTAGCTGAGGGTGGTGAGTTCACACAGGTGTAACTCAGTGCAGAATCTACTTCCCAAGGGTTTTCTGGTGCTTCCTGAACCTGACAAGATTAATTTAGTGATTTGGAAATCTGTTGCCAAGCCCTAGTCCCCAGAAGACTGCATAGCAATAGGAAGATTAGAAGCAGATGGTTCAGCAACCAGGGTTTTCTAGTTAAACTTTTAACAGACTTAAAATTCTTGGGCTTCATATCATCATCTCCATTCTTTCCTTCAATTCGGTGTGTGTTAGTATCTTTGGAGCACTTCCTTAGGACAAGAGGCCAAACACATCATGCTAATAATAAGACCTCAAAAAATAAACCTCTATGGTAGACTTAATAAGAGGTTAAGGAGATATTGACTCCTGGTCAACCAAAGCTCTGTGCAATTAGACATCTCCACGTGGTTGTTAATTTGTACAAAAGGATGCTGGAATCTAAAATATGAAAAGAGAACATTTCCAGGAGGGGCTTTAGCAGCTGAGCCTGATGAACAAAATGTAAGCATTGTTGCAGTGGACAAAGAGCCTCCTCCATGAAGATGAGGCATTTGAAAAGGGTTAAGGGTGCGTCCTGGGAGGAGATGGCCTCAATGCTCCTGAGTTCCTGTCCCCACTGAAATCACTAGACCCCTCTGTCTCCAGTGCCAATCCTGAGCACTCACATGAGTGAGACACAAAAACAGGCACACCCAAGCAAGAATGTGCCTCACTGAATCACAGTGATTGCTCCCAACTCCCAACTCACATCAGAAATGAAGGGAGGACAATTGTCTCCCATTCATCCACTAGAAATCTTCCCCCTCTCCAGAAGTGACAGCTATAACAATCCCCCAGACTTTCCACATGAGGTAAAACAAACACCACATACAAATCAAACACACACAAACAAGTCTCCACTGGGTGTTTCTTCCTCTGCAGTATCTTAGAAAACATCTCTGTAACACAGGGCTGGGATCAGAACCGACTTTGTGACCACTTGATGCAGACACTGAATGCTGATGCTGAGCTACCAAGGACATGGTGGCCCTTTTGTCCCTCAACAGCCTCAGGGTTTGCTTTCTGGAGGTGGTTTTGGTTAACCCCCACAAAGGCACTTGGTGAGCAGGGGCGGACACACACCAAGCAGCAACTGTTTCTCTGCATGAGTGACAAAAAAGAGCTTTGGATTAACAGCCTTTCTTGCCCAAGTACCCTGTGACACCAAGACAAGCTTTGACAGTCCCCAGGGCCTTGCAGAGATGGGTTTCCATCGTACAGGTGGGATCCACACCAGCACACTGCCCACTTCAGGATGAAGGAAGAGAAATCTCTGCAATGCCTGACTCTTGATCCAGGGGACACAGCTGGCCTGAGTCTTCCATCCCTCAGAACAGCCTTGCAGGACTGTTTCAGACTCTCCCACATTTCCGGGTGCCCCTTGTGTCGTGCCACTTCACACACTGCAGCAAGTCCCTCTTTATGCTCTCCAAACACCCCTTTGAAGGCAGAGTCAGTTGCAAGGACAAAAAGCCTGCACCTGCAAAGGCTGAGGAGGTCTGCTTTGAAAAACTAAACCCTAAAAATACATTTGGACACATGGATAGAGCGGCCAAACCTCAAGTTAAATCTTCCATATGAAGTGTAAGGAATCAAATAACCATCCAGAAAATATGCCTGCAAAATGACTTGGCTCATAACATTTTCATTTGGGTTAAATTAAAATAATTGTAAATCTTCAGTGCACAGCACGAGAGCTTCATTCTGTGTAACACTGTACGTATCCCATTAAGCTTTAAACTCAGTTCAGTCCTACAAAAATGCTTTGAAAACCAGTCTGGAGTTGCCTTTCCTTGGACAACCAGCCATACAACTGCAAGAAAGCAGGACAGGCTCCATGTATTTAAGCAGAGCTCAGAGACAGGGGAACAGGAGGGGCAGAGCAAACATTCCTTGGAACTAAGTGGAAAAGCATCATTACAAACTGATCTCTTGGAGCTGTGTTAAGCCTCAGCTGTGCATCAATTAGAAGGCAGTGCCAAGTTGACTATCTCACACACACACATGGTTTATCTAAAGATCCCTCTAATGATTTCCTAGTTGTGACTTTCTGGGCATCCTAGAGGTTTAAGGGAAGAAGGTATTTGGCCTCCAAGGCTCCTCACACACAGAACTGAGCCCCGTTGGCTGCAGCTCAGTTCCCTGGGGAGCAGAAACATTGTTTACCAGGCTTTTTGCTAGACAGAGAGGATCAAGAAAAGCAAAGAAGGTGAAAAATCACCTCCATTCACAACCCTGCTAAATTATTGCTTATCGCTACAGGTCATATTCTCATAGCAGTTAGCAAGTTCAGTCCCAATAGGGTGAGAATGTTCAGCACAAGGTATGTGCTAATTCCGGAAGCTCCTCCCCGAGTTTTGGATCATTTTGTCTCCACCTCCTGTCTCGACAGCCTCGTCCCTGAGGGGTTTCACGGAATTGGTGTGAGCGCCGCACAGGAAGAAGAAAGGTGTTTGCAGTCGTTGTGAAGCACACGGATATTCCCTCCTTCACTCCTGAGCATCAGCCTGAGCTCTCCTGAAACCCCTCAACTCCCCCTTCCCACAGCACTGCTTTCTGTAGGACCTCAGCCATAGCCAGCACAGCAGAGTCACCACTCACACCTGGCTCTTCCTGAAGTTGTCACTGACTTTGCAATTAATCACTAATTGTCTCTAGTCCAGCTGTAAACAGAATATTAAAATTCCCACCCCAAAGTTGTATTGGCATCAAGTGCCAACCCTAAAGAGGGTTTAAGAATCTTTGCTAAAGGTGGCACAGAAGGGCAAAAGTTAATGATTAATTGGCAGCATTCTGCTCATTAGTTCTTGTAGAGGAGGAGTTCAGAGTAAGTTAAACCCCAACACAGGAATTTATTTCCAGAGTTCTTTCTGAAATTGCTCCTTCATATTGGTGCCAATAAATCTTACATTCCAGCTATGCTTCTCTAATAGATACAGGCATAAATTCTTATTTCTAGTTGGCCAGATTAATGACAAGGATAAAGGGTAAGAATTAAGCAAAAGCTGCAGCCAGCATTTATCTCTCTCTGTCCTGCAGCCTTCTTTCTCATTACTCCGGCAGCTCTCATGGTTGGAGGCAGCTGAGCTCTCCACATGAAGATTTAATGGAACACCTATCCCCCAGCATCCAACTGCAGAGCTCAGCAGGGACCACAGCTGCAAAGAAGAGCCACTGCACTCTTCTTGGACAGGCACAGCAGTGATAGTTTGGATAATACCTTGTACTCCTGAAACAAAAGCCATCCAAAGATTTCAAAGAGCTTTACAGACATTCATAATTTAAGACAATCCACATCCTCCTAAAGGTGATACTGGATCCTCACTTTGCAGATGAAGAATAGAGGCATTAAAAGATGAAAGGACTGAGGGGCACAGAAGAGTAAGGCCGTGCTGAACAAGGTCCTGCTCACATCCATCACAGCAACCAAACCTTGTGATGGTTTCTGCAGGCCCTGTAACCACTGCCATGTGCTTCTGAAGTTTGTTTTACCAGTTTACTTCCTAAATTACTCTCCTGGATACTGTTACCTCAACCTTACTAACCTCATTATCTTCTCTGCTCTGAAACCCTCTTGTTTCACACCAAGTACAGTCTGGATCACCCTGTCAGGCAGTGAGTGGTGACACTGAAAACCAAGAGCATCTGCCATTTCCACATCATTCAGGCATGATCTGATTTGGTGAAACAGCTGCAATGGTTCAGTCATTTTCTATATGTTACATATCAGATATTACTAATAATTTAGTAAATGTCCCTACTTCTACTGCCTTTCCTGCCCAGGCTGTACACCTTCTGACCCCTCCTGACAAGCCATGGTGTAATGAGATGAGCACTCCTTTCCAGGAGGGACCTGGGGTACCAGCCTTGTTAAGCAGGGCCTGTTCTAGCCTAGGGCTTTCATTCAGCACAGGCTCTGTTTATTGGGTAACACTCCAAGTTTCAGACCCCAGTTTAAAATTTTAAATTTAAAATTTTAATTGATGCACACAGGAAAGTTGGATGAGGCACTGTCTCTCCTGATAGATCTCTCCCTGCAGACCAAGAGACTGGGGAGTTTAAAAGCAACGCTTTTGCTCTTCACTGCCATAAAACTTATCTTCTCACTCTATAATTAATCCCAGTGAAATGAAAGAAAGCAGCCTAACAGATTCACCTGTTGTGGTGCAAAGTGCAAAAAGACTGATTGAATATACACCTTCAGAGGTGCAGTTTGGCTTTTCTAATGAGCATCTTGTACTTGAACATCACAAAGCACAGGCCAGGCCAGAGAGACAACAACAAAAGGCTTCTACAACACCAGAGAGAGGTGAAGCAGCACCCTGGTATAATGAACTCTAAATGAGAAAGTAAACATAAAGGCAATCTGTCTCATGAAAAGCCAAAACCAAATATAAGGTTTACTCCAGTCAAAGGAAAAGCTGAAAGAATTGAGTTTGTTTCTGAGCTGACCCAAAACAAAAGGCTAAACCCACATCGAAGGAAGAGTGCTGGAAGAGAAACCAAACCCTGAAAACACCTCAGGAATACAATGGTATCCTTGTCAGTGCAATGGTTTCCCTCCCTCTAAGTCACAGGTGTCAGCAGGTGTAGTTGTGCCAGGAGGGGAGGGGACACAAGCCCCGCTGCCCCACCTCTGGGCAGAACCGCAGGGCACAGTTAACACACCCTGGGGGCCCCTTCTCTTCTGTGAGGCACAGGCTGTCACTTTTAAAACTGGATACTTATAAAGATGGCCAGAGGACTATCAAAGGTGTGGACAGAATAGCTACATGAAAGATGACCATCACAGCTTCTGCTCTAACCCAAAATATATCCCTTCAGATTACAATTTCTTCAAGAGAGCTCAGTACCTGGAGCCAAATAGAAATTAATTGGATGCTCATGGAGCTTGAGAGCAGTGAAATCCTAAAAAATAGACTTTCCCCACCAAAAATCAAGAAAGTCTTCTTTGTCAAGGTTACCCCAGCATTGTGCTGAGTACATGTCACCAGGCAAGCCACAGGCTGACAGCTCACATCCTACTGCAGTACTTAAGACTCAGTTCTAAGTAAATATACACCTCAAAAAAATCATACTACAGAAGTTGGTAAATAATTGTGCAGCAGGACTGAGAAGAGACAAAAGACAAATGATATTATGGAGATAAAATAATGACAGAGTAAGATACAAAGCTGAGATTAGCAATTTGAGTATCCCAGTGTAGCATGTGTCACAGGAAAAATCATCCAGGGCTACGTTTGGCTACATTTTAGCTGTATCAGTGAAAGTCGTACAACACAGACAGCAAAGCTTATTCCAAGCAAGTATTTATATAGTTCTATTAAGTGACAAGGATTTGGTTTAATTGGTGAGTCAATGGAGCTGGAGGTTGCTGAAGTGGTCTCCAGCAACCAAGCAGATCACCAGGGCAGAACAAATTGTTTTACTCTGCTTTGTGTGTCTGCGTTTTAAGCCTTCCAGATGCAACAGTAACTGCAATAATAACATCATTTAATGAAGATGGGTTGAAAGAATGAGTTTGGGGTGAGAGGGTGAAGCAGTGACTCGTGTAGCAGTATTTCACCAGGGAAGTAGGGAGAAGCTGACAGAGTTTCTGCCTGGAAAGGGATGAAGATGTGATAAACTAATGGAAATTCTCCAGAAACAAAGTCATCAGCTTAAACATGTCAGACAGCTTTACCAGACTCAGTGAACTGCTGCAGCACCAAGAGAGCTTGGTTACTGTGGGCAGAGCCAAAGCTCTAGAAGACTGTAGAAAAGGTTTGTAAAGCACAGCCAGACAAATCCTGATGTCCCATAAACTTCCATGCAGTACTTACTTGAGTGGACAAAGCACTGCAGCACCCTCCTTTCCAACTGAGATAAGATCAAGTGACTGCTCTGGCAATATGAACACATCCTGCCAGGGATCTGAAAGCTGAACACTTCCCTCAGCATCACTGCTAGCAAAGCTTTGCTCCTCCACGTCTCCCAAAGAAGCTACAAACACCACCTGAACAGATCTGTGGGCCAGGATAATTTACACCAGCTGGAAATCTGACCCACCTCTTTAATTCAAGGGAACAGGCATGACTTCTTTCCTGCTGCACTGACTAAGATCTCCCCAGCCGTACTCTGGGAACACTCCAGGCGCTGGGATATTGACCACAGAAAACTGAGTGGAAATCCCCAGGCAGGAATAAAACATATGTTTAATAAATGGTTCTACAGAAAAATGAAATTAAAAACAAAATAAAAGAGAGAGGGGGAGGCTGAAGAAAGGAAAAGCTTTGTAGTTGTGAGATCATAAGAATCCAACCATAGAAGTGATGACTAAGTGTAATCTTGTGTTTCAACAGGACAAAAAACCCCATGTTTTTGAAACTGTTGAATCTGGTGATCCCAGTCAACAGGTAATTGTTTATTGGCCTGCGAGTGACCCTTTCAGCTTGGGCTTTCCTCCAGCCCGCGGGTCCATGGCAATGATTACAGAGTAGAAAATCCCTGCTACTGGCCAGCTGTGCTCCAAATTACCTTACTCAACTGTGCCTATAAGTGTAATTGCATGTTTCCATGGAATTGCATCAGAATGACCTGCTCACCCCTGACATAGTTCATATATCTGTGATCTCTGTAGATACAAATCTTTCTTCTGCATGTGTCTGAAGGCTCTGTGAGGGCACAGTCAATTCTCCATTAACCAGGGAAATGGAGGGAGCAGATAACCCAGTTACAGACAAACTGTGAAGAGTGCAGAGCACAGGAAAGCTGTGTCCTAAAATGGACAGTGACAATATGAAGTGGGGAAGAGTTCAGTGCAACCACAGCTCAACATGAACTGGCAGATCTCCACGGGGCAGCACAGCACAAGGTCTGCAGGAATTGATTCCCATGGGTACAGTCTGCCTTGGGATAACTGCAGTTTGTGCTGCACCGAGTGTGAGCAGACACTGAAAAAACCAACCAAGTCCCAGTGAGAGCAGGAATGCCTCCTGCTGACCCAGAGGAAGTGCCTTTCAAATGGAGTAACTGAGCACTCCCTCCTGTCTCAGCTCAGTCTTCCTTCCCAAGTTCCATTCACATTCACTCCTTCTCATGCCCTTTTTCTCCTCCCTGGCTCTTCCACCACAGACTGAAGGAACTGGTACTTGTAATTTCTATGCTAAATGAGTGTTGTTCCATCCCAGAGCAGCTTTCCTGTGGCCCGAGCAACAGGAAAAGTCAAGTACAAGCAGAGGTACAGGCAGATGATGTTTTGGTGGCTTTGATGACAGAAGAGTGCCCTGGTGTAAACTGCAATTTGGGCCACAGCGTGGCAGGGGGAGGAACAGATACAAAGTCTTGGATGGCTAAAGGACAGTGTTTGGCAAAAGCCTGAGAGATCTAGCTAGAAAAGTTTGGATTTAAGACACAGGAAACATATGATTCGGTTTCAAAACGTGACGGGTCAGCAATAAAGAGAGACAGAGATAGAGACAGAGAGGAGGAGAGGTAAGAAATCACCTCCTTTGCTTTCAAAGGAAGAGTCAGAGAAGAGAAAAATCAACTAAATGTAACAGCCAGTGAAATAAGGAAAACATCTGGGACGCTGTTGTCTCAGTAACAAGCTAATGCAAACAGACCTTTGTATTAGGACATAAATGTGACTTCCACTAAGATGTAAGGGAACTCCCCTCATTCAAAGCTTGCCGTGGGATGGACATTTCCCTGGCACTCCCCCCTGCCCCACTGGACCCACCAAGGCTCCCTGCCAGACCCTTCACACGGCAGGGCAGCCCCACTCCTGACAATGACTGAGGCTCAGGACTATTGTAACCAAAAAACCAAAACATGTTCCCATTAGAAAAATGTGGATGATAGCAATTAATTCCACATTTCTGTGAATAAATATCATGTGTTTTATGCCAGAACAATTTGGCTTGTTTACAGAACCTAACAGTGACACATAAATCTATTTTCCCTGTTGCTCAACAGACCATCTCACTCTGCTGACCAGTTTTTGCAGAAGAGGTTTTTTCTTTCTCTCTCTCAGTCAGCATCTTCAATGGTCCTTGCCACCCACCTTCATGTCGACCTGTGGGTTACAAAATGCCCTCAAAGCTACTGATGTCAAGGTAGTTCTGCGACTGCTTGGGCTTTTCACCAGCCACCAACAGAGATGATTTTATCTCAGTGAGATACCCCACCATCTCCCAGGAGTAATGTCATTCAACTGGAGTGGATGACCAGGATTCCTTCCCTCTCCTGTAGCCAAATCCAGCAGAAGAGGTGTGCTGTGAACATCCCTGACACCACGGTGGTGCTGAATGACCCATCCTGCTCATCCTGTTGCACATCTTGGGAAGAGCTCTGCTCCAGCACCCATGATTTGGGTTAGTGTGCAACAAGGGAGGACCAACATCTGAGCAGAGCATAGTCAAGCCATTCAGAAGAAAAGCTTACACACCCTTGTCTTTTCCCAGCTGTGTTTACTTTGTTTTACTCCTCTGATTTCAGCATATTGCACTGCACAAGTGTAAAACCAAAAGCAAGCTCTCTGGATTCTGGCTGCTCTGAAGCTTTACAGACGTTTGCTGTCCTTATGTGGGAGAAGCATCACCGTTTCAGTGACCAAACTCTCTTTTGTTTTAATATGGAAAATCTCAGTGGCACTTCACTCCATTTGTCCTTTTTTTTTTTTTCTTCTTTAGTCATATGATAATGTACACTTCTAACCAGTGAATCATCCCCCTGAAAAGTCATAAAGAGAAAAATAGCTTGTCCGTATGTCTCAGTGGCCAATGAATCACTGACAGGTATAATGGGAATAATTATACCCTGCTCTGAAACTCCACCAAAGCCCAGCCCGAGGAGAGTCTCAAAACTTCTAGGCTGTGCATTTGGATCCAAGGCTGCGAGTGCCAGGTTAGGAAGCAGCCAGGAGAATTTCAGATTTGTATTATTGCAAGGAAATGTCTTCTCCAAGTGTTTGTTATGTGTTGACAAATTGTTTATACTTAACCAAGCAATAATAATGAACAGTCTAAATAGACATTGATTTTTATGTTTTTAATTCGCTTTTAGTGGAAAAACACCCTGGCAACAGAAATGTGGATGTCAAGCTTTGGATGCCAGCCACTGCTTCAGAACTATGTTATTTTAAGCAGTAGTATGTATTATTTCATAAAACAACATATATTTTTAGGGTCTAATCCTGGAGGTTCCTACTCCAATGAGCTCCAGTCTTCCAATCAGAGTTTCTGGAATTACACACATGAATGTAGATTTGTAGCAGACAGTGTCCAGACAAAAAAAAACTGTTTCAGTCTCAATGCAGTTTGCCTGCTGCCTTCCTAAAAATAGTTGAAATAAAAGCGTGAGGCAATAGCTCCAGAACACAAGTGTAAAACTCTCCTCTAAGCCATGCAAAGAATTAGAAGGCATGTCCACTGACCAAGCCCAGCTACAGCAGAAGGCTTTGCTACCCAGTGCAGGGGCATAACCTGTTTTGAAGAGGATCAGTTGCCCAGAGGTGCCTCACAGCCTGCATGGGCTGCTGACTCCACTTTCCACCTGGATTTGTATCCTGGGCTGAGCTCAGCCCCAGTGGCAGCACATCAGTGTGGGGCCAGGTCCCACAGTCACCCCTGAGAGCAAAGACAAGAACCATTTTCAGATCTGCTGAAGCCTGTTAGAGAGAAAAGATGCACAAGTGTGCCCTCACAGTAATGTACCTGGTCCACTTCCACCACTGCACAGTAGGAATTCTAATAAAGAACAGAATTCCTTCCACAAGGAAAACTAACAAAATGAATTCTGGATGAGTGGGATGTGTTGTGGGCAACACAAGTCCTCTCATCTGCCAAGGTCAAACAGAAGTCCCTAAGCACCTAATGTGCCTTCCCTCCCCAGGATCCCAGTGGTGCAAGAGGATGGTGATCAGCACCATCCTGCTCCTGTCACAGCACTACAGAGCTGGACATCAGCACCAGCAGTTAAGTCAGGAAGCTGTACTTGCCCATACCTGGGAGGAGAAGGTGGCCACAGGAACTCCTTCAGTGGAGAGAAGCAAGCACCTTCTGAGAGCAAATCTTCTGATCCATCCTAGATGTCTGCCTTAGGATAAGCTGAACCACCCTCTGGAGGTTCCCATTTCTCCTTGTCAGCTGCAAAGGGAGCACAGCTCCAGCTGTGACCAGTTCAGACCTAAGTGTCTGACTCCTGGCTGCCTCGAGTTAGAGAAGAAATATCTCACCTTTAGCTGAGAAAGTAGTTGAGGAGAGATGAGTGGCTGCTGTTGCATTTCTGGGAAATGCAAGATATTATACGACCTGTTAATTTATTCCAGAGTTTCCCTTTATGCTTTAACAATACAGTTCAGTATTCAATTCAAGTCATAATATTTAATGACTTGTGGTCAGCTCAGCTTATCCTGCATTTCTGTGCCAGCTTAAAAAATAAACAAAGCTGTGTCTACTGAATGGCACAATCAGAGGGATTTATGCTGCTCTTACCCCATAACACCAGAACATACCAATACCATTTCAGTTCAATTCAGAGAACAGGGCAAAGTCCTGCTGTAGGAGAGGGAAGGAGATGAACAGTTTGTTTCAGTTATGAACATCTCTCTTTAGGGGACCTGAAGGCTGAGTACAGCTTCAAACTAACACTACTTCCATTTCAAAAATGTCTAGTGATCAGGGATGCAACGTGCTGGAGGCTGCAGAGTTACTCAGGACTTGTTTTCACCACTGAGTTAAGTCAGGTAATAACCGGAGTGCTGTTCTCACTCAAAGCATCACTGGTTCAGAAAAGCTGTGGGTTTGGGGGGTGCCTTTGCTGGGGGCTGGCTGTCCTACATAGGGGCAGTGTGGCATCATCAGCACCCCTCTGTCAGTACAGTGGAGAAGAGTTAACTCCACTGCAGTCCAAACTCCCTGCTGCAAATAACCACCCTGGGCAAAGGTAAGCCCTGTCCTGAAGAATTTACAACCAAAACGCCACACAAGGAGTGGCAGGAGGCACAGAAAAAGATACAGCAGCTCTTACAGAAGCATGTTGGTTGCATAGCTGGGAACAGGGTTTAATACCCAGCTGGTGACAAATAGCCCCAAAACAACCATTTGCCAAAGATGCTCCATATTTCAGACACTGGGAACAAAACTCAAGCCTCTTCCTCCCTTACTGGGTCTACAACACTCAGCTGCCTCCATGACAGTTCATAAAGGTAGATTTGTAATTTCTTAGCCTCAAAACCATTCTCTAGACATACCCAGTCTATGAATCTGCTGCACAGACCCTCTTCATGTCCTCATCTTTCTGGTTTAAGAGCCATCAGCCCACCTACATGTCTCCATTTCTCCAAAATCCTTTTTAAACATAATTTTGGCAAATAGGACTGTAACTACTTAAAGCTATTTTGTGGGTTATGTGCTTGGAAGAAGAAACCATTACAAGATACTTTAGAAAATTTCCATTTACCCTCTATTGTTTCTCTGCCTTTATGCACCTTTCCCTCCAGCTGCTGCACTGCTGTCTGCCATCCCAGCTCCTCCTGCTCCTGCATTCCACATTCAATGGGTTCCTCTGCAGTCAAAAGCTTTCTCCTACCTCATGGTGCCTTTATGGAAGACAAATAATTTGTTTGTTAAATACAAAAGAAAATTGTTTGGTCCTGTCTTTAAGAATGCACAACAGAGTTACAGAGTCTGTGCCCTTTGCTTGGAAGTCTGTGCAATTATGATCTCAGAAAGTAAGTGCAATTTTGACGAGATCATGCAACCAGACAGGTCATTTTATCATAACTGTCTTTAGGGAACTTTCAGTGGCTTCTTAAATCTATCAGAACAAAAGCACAGAACAAAACTATGAGATCACCTCCAAAAATTCAGGCTTTTTGCCCATCTACACCAAACTGTTTCTGGTGCACAGAACACAGTTGGCTGATGTGAGGGAAAGAGGGTGAGGAATAGAGGGAGTATCTTAAAATACATTTTCCACATACTCTTCCCTATCCTAAGCTGTTCAGTTCAGATCTCACTCCAATGGAGACACTTCCCATTGCTCACTATCCTCTTTCCCTCCTGTCCCAGGAAAAGCAGCAGTTAAGTACCAAGCCCTTTGTTTTCTCCTTTAAAAGTCTACAGTATCTGTAGTTCCTGCAATTACATCCTTGTAATCTGTAGATTCATATCTAATAATACCAAAGTTCTCCTGAAGCAGGACTCCCAAGATGTGCAGTGAATATATATTAACTTGCAGATCAGAGCTGCCATTGTCATTACACTGATGAGCGACCCGGTCGATGTTCCACAACGCAGATTCAGCACAGCCTTCATACCCAGCCCTGTGGGAAACATTTGGTGAATGTCCTCATGTCCAAGAGGGCTCTGAAACTCCTCAGTGACTCCTGCCTACCTCCCAGCAGGGAACATGCTGCAGTTCTGTCCCATGACCAGGACAACCCGAGGGAGAAAATAAAGGGAGGCAAAAGAACAAACCAAACCAGTGTGTGGAAAGGCCCTTGCTGAAGTTTTGGAAGAGCAATCTCTCTTCACTTCTGGGGGACAAGGCTCAGAGCATGTGGTAAAGGCGCCACACATGTTCATGAAGTGAGTGGGGGCATCTGGCAGCATGACAATGTGACAACATGACAGTGTGACCACACAAACCAGGGGCTGCCGAGGCAGTGGCACCACCAGCAGCAAATCCCATTGCCAGCCTTCCCCTACACCTTCCCAAAGACCCTCAGTGCAAGAGACCCTCTGCACAGGGAGGGCAAAACCCCCAGCAGCCTTTACTCATGTTTCCTGAGGGCTGCTAAAACCATGTGCTAATCCTGTCAAAGCTCTGTGCACCCAGTGCCAGGGGAGCACACACAGACCTGCCTCGTGGTAGCAACCACCTCAAACACTGGCAGGAACAGGCCATTTTAGCACAGCTCTGCTTTCAGGTTCCTCTGCTGGCTCGTGTTACACACCCAGTCACAACATACTGAAACACAATATCACACCAGAACAGATATGGGATAAATTCTCTTTCAACCACCCAAGTGCCTTATCCCCACCCTGACCCAAAGTACAGCACTGCAGAGCTCCTGCCAACCAGCCATGGACACAGCCACATGGGCACAACAAGAGCTGGAGGGCAGGATGGTACTCCAGAAACTGGGAAGGAGGGAGAGATGGAAAATATATCCTCCTGTGTATCCACAATTCATGTGTTTCTGTTTGGTTGTGAGGAATTCCCTGTTTCCTCCGTAAAAATGACCCCGGGGCCAAGCCCCTGCCAAGGAGGGCAGCTGTGGTGTGCTGCAGGGAGGAGAAAGGAGAGGAGCAACACAAGTGTCCCACCCCACACTCCACGGCTGCTCCTAGAATAGAGGCTTTAACAAATCTGCTTTGCAACACCCATTGCTCAGAACCGGAAGAAAGGAAGGGGTGAGAGAGGTAGGGAGGACATCATTAAATTCCACTGATAGGGACAGAGGCAGCAAAATCAAAAGGTTTCATCACTGGGAGTCAAAGGATTTACTCTAAAACCCAGGGTCACTGGAACTCCTCAGATTGCCATTGGCTGCTGTGTGGACACAGGGCAGACAAACCTCTGTGCCTCAGTTTCCAAACCTGCACTTTCCCTGCTTCAGCAGGGCTTGTTGTGGCTTGGAGGTTTGCAGTGTGCTGCAAGATCAAAGGACCAGAACAGCATTCCATATGCAATACAGGTCCATGCACTACTGGAAGGTCTGGAGGTGAGGAGCGCTGCTTAGCTTGCAAAGGAAAGCAAGAAACCAGAGATTTCACAAGGCCTTAATTGCAATCTCTTGGGACCGAACTGGTCCTCTGCGAGATGGGCACGCCATGCTGTCATCTCCCAAAAACCACTTACCTCAGAGGTACCAAAGTTTTAGGATTTGCCCTAACAGTACCCTAGAAGGGATGACACTGAGATGAGTCTCCTCTTTGTGAAAACAGTTTTTCTTAAGTTTGTGACTCGCTCTCAACCATTTACCTCTTGCAAACTTCTCTCTTTATATGGCCCTTGAGTTTGTTTGGAAACACAATATAAATTCTGGAATTCACAACACTGTCACAGGTTATGTCACCCTGAAAGATCTCATATTTCAGGAGAAGCAATGACTCTTGCTAGTCATTGTAAGCCAAGGTCCTTCTTACAACAACAGACACAGAAGAAAATAAGTGAATTCCAGGAAAGCACAGAGATGAATTCACAATGATGAATGGGAATCAGTGCTTTTGTAAACACATATAGACAAAAACATATGACATGGATCTGTTCTTCCAGGTACCAGGAAAGGTCACTTCAGTTAGACAGACTGACTGGGGACCTCTGGTAGCACATTGCCTCTGTTATTCTCCCTCTTCTGCCTTCACAAACTCATGCCAGTACATGAGAAAACAGAAAAGAAAGCAAGAGATGTCCTGCTTGCAGAGCCTTAGAAAAGTAGTCAAATGAAAGCCCACATTAATGTCAGCATTACCTGAGATCATCATTACAGAAACAATGCTTGGAGGAAGACAACAGAAATCCTGGGCTTTACTCAACAGCAAGGACAGCCAAGATTTTATAAAAAAAGGCTCTCAGCTGTTGCAGGCAGCAAATAAACTTTTTGAGACTGATGCCAAATGCAAGAGGAAGGACGATGAAACCAGATATGAAAGAACCAGGAAGGAAGTTTACATGGATACTGCCCGCAAGTTTGACAACAGGACTGAAAAGCAACACCCTCCAAGACATGCACACAAAACCCCACAGGGCAGATCTACATCCCACAGCCTGAACTGGTCATCTCCTGCCTGGAATGATGCTGGAAGGCTTCACCATTGAGGTGCCCAAAGTGGAACAAGCTTCATGGTGTTCTAATCTGCTACCTCAGTCAAGGAAAAAGAGGCATTAAAAAGCTCAGGGATAGAAACTGAATCAAAACTTATTGAGACACAAAATAACACAGAAGCTCTTCACACTGACAAACAACTGTGTGTGCAAGCTGTGGACATGGGTGCTGGGTCCTCAACTGAAGTCTTTCAGGCTGAAGTACTCCAAGGGTCCTGTGTGTGTCTGGAATACTAGAAATTAATTTCCTTCTAACTCTATGAGGTCCTTTTTGATGAAAGAAGCTTAAATGGAGAGTGGACGTTGTTCTCAGAGGTACGTTCAGGGTCAGCCACATCCCAAGGGCTGCAGTGCAGCAGCCCCTGGATGAAATGGCACAGGCTGGAACATGCAGGTGTTCAGGCAAAGGAATCACAGGGGTCCCTGTGGGCCCTGAAACCAGTGAAGTGTGCAGAGAGCAATTAAACACTCCCAACTGGAGATGACTGGTTTCCTTTGCTGAAAGCCTCAGTGTGCAGCTGGTCAGCTCTTCCTCGGCAGTTTTGCTCAGCAACCCTGAGCATGAAGACAGAACTGAATCTGACGTAGGTGTGAATATACAAATATATCTGTATTTACACACATACGGCTCCTTTGTGTATGTCCCTTTTCAATTTGGGAAAACATCTTTCTTCCCAAAAACATTCTGAAAACTGCTGAAAATTCTACTGTGTTTACATGCCACCCTGAATAATGAAGGCCTTGAGCACATACTTTAGAGCTTTCCTGTGCTGGGCATTTGGAAATATACTGGAGAGTCAAGGAAAAAAGGAGTATGCTTGTCCTCCTGCCAGGTCTTTCAAGGAACACCAAAAAATCCCAGTCATCATTCAGTAGTGATATCAGGCCATGCAAATAAACTAAAAAAATGCACTGATAGAAGACCATGGAGATTTACAAAAGCATCTGCTGAAATGAGGGACAAAAAGGATGCTGAGTGGTCTGACAAGTACAAAGGAATGTCCCACTGCATCAGTACAGCACCCCTCACCCCAACACTCAGGGAGAACCTGCTATGCTCATGTCCCAGAGAGAGAAACTGCAGCCAAGAGCAGTTCAGTGACCTACAAGATGCTGTAGGAGATCCAGGAGGGCGCCCTGAGGGGCTGAGTGGGGGATCTCTGCAGCCACCCCCGACTGAGGGACTGCTCCACACCAACCCCAGCCCACTGAGGCTGCTGAGGAGCCACTGTGGTCACAGCCACGGGTGTGCCCAAGCCTTGCAGGCACCTGGTTCAGTACAGAGGGTGACTCTTGCTGATAAAATGTTTAGAGTACAGCACAGCAAGCCCACACATCTTAACGATCCTGAAGTCTCATCTGGAATGAATCAGTGTCAATTCAGACTTTACTTAAACATATTGTTTAAATACAGTTTATCCCTCTTGATGCTGGGTTGAGAAGTTCAGTCTTTCAAGTGTGCTCTTTCTTACACTGAAATTTTCTTCTTTTTAGGAACAACTTGAAAACACATGAATGCAGAATCCCAGTGGTCAAATACCTTAATCCTATTATCAATAATCTGCAATGCCTTTCACGGGACATCAGACTGATGTGTCTGTGGGACTGTACACACCATGCCACAGCAGTACAGTGTTGGGGGATAGCTCCAGCAGGGAGCAGATGAACTCACAGCACACTGTGCCACATGCATAATATACACACCTTCAGGATCTGGAAAGCAAGTCACCAAACTTCCTGAACCAAGAGAATTAAGACCAAAATGTATAGATCAGCTATATCTTTTGATTTTCAGAATATTGTTTCTCTGTGCCAAACAGCATCTTCCTAGAAATTCACAGTTCAGCTTCATATAAGTTTGTCCTCTGAACAATGTTATTTGCTGTTTCTCCTCAAAATCATCTCCCATTGTTCCCTACATTAGTTTCTTCTTGGTGAAATACCTAGTATGGGCAAATGAACGATGAACAGCAAGCTCTCTAAATTTGAGCATAAACTTGTCCAGGAATAAACCTTTTAAGGACACTATAAAGAGATAGAAGCTTACATCCCATTTTTTAACAGTAATCTAGGGCCAGACTGTAAGGCTGCATTGGCATCTGGAGATTTGGAGCAGTTCCTGTTTTTATCCTAAATGGCTATATATCCTGCAAAAATCCAGCTGCTACAAAACAAAGACTGTGTTTACACTGACTGAGAGGAGGGCACAGAGATCTCACAGACAGCTACACAGTCCACTCCATTCATATGCTGAAGGAGAAAAACACACGGGACTAGAGGCTCAGGCCATGCAAATCCCACAGACCAGGACAACTGCCCTGTGCCACCACTCTGCCCTCCAGAGCTGGGCTGGTGGGGCTGTGTTTCACTGGATCCCAGTCCCTCTGAAATGGACTGCCAAAATCTCACCCCACACCTGTCAACCTCCTTCTCTCCTTAGCACCACTTTAATAGGTATCTAATAAACAGCCAATGGAGGGTTTATCACATTTATCAGCTGTTATGAGCACTTACAGGTGCGAGTTGTGTGTTGCAGACTCTCAGCAGCAGCAGATGCTCTCCAGCCCAAATGTCTCACCCATGAGCAGTCAGTCCCTTCCCAGCCACTTACTGGTCAGTAAAAGTTACTAAATTAAACCGGTTTTGGCTTTTTACAAACTACACCCACTTCTAAAAGGCATGGCCCAGAAGATTGTGAACACTCAGCATTTCAACGGTAAGAAAGGTCACAGAGGGAAATACTGTGCCTGGGGCTCTGTACAGGGGTTAGAGGTCGCCTTGTCCCTTGCAGAAACCAGGACCAGAGGACACAGATGTTGCTGTGACATCGACACTCACTTCTCCTGCAGCTCCCTTGAGTGACAGCATAAAAATGCTGGTTATACTGATGGCACAAGATGCTCTGCCTGAGACAGAAATCCTCATCAAATGCACGTAGGCCTCACCCAGAGAAGACATCGTGAACTAAGGACCTGCCCAGCCCTGGGCAGCAGATCATTCAATGCAGCTTGTCCCCTGTCAGCAAAGCAAAATAAATCCTGAATGGCAGTAAGGTTGGTGCACCCACACCTCAACTGAACCATGTGCTGAAGTGTTTTCCTAGTTGAATCTGGACTGCAGCCTGAGGACCAACAGAGCACCTTCTGCTGCCTCCCCACACATGAGAGTACCTGGCTCAGCAGAGCAAGCACCTCTCCTGATTTCCACAGCACGTTTCCTCTTGGGTAAGCACTGGCAAAATCCAGCTCAAGAGTACCACCTAGCCTTCCTCCAACATTTTACAGACACCAACCAGTGAGCTCAACATCACCAAATTAGGCAGTTACCAACTCTTGCACCTGTCCTACAACCAATTTACAAGCCAGACTGATGACCAGGGGAGGTTTAACTCTACCACAGCACGAAGGGCACATCTCTGCTGTGTCCCACACAGCCTTTGCTCACAAACTCCCCTCTCTGCACTCCTCCCCTGCTCTCTGACAGGCCCTCCCTCAGTGCTGGGGCTGAGCTGAGGGACTGACTGACTCAGCAAGGGATGCTCCAACCTCTGCTCACCGTGGGAGACACACGTGTCAGTCCCGTGGCACTGCTGTACCTCAGGAAGGGGACACTTTGCTCCAGCCCCTTTTCCCACGGTGATGGACTGGAGAGTGTTTGTGTGCTCAGGAATAGTCACAGGATGATGAAACAGCCCACACTCAGTATTTTACAACCCCCAAATCCCCTTGACTCACTCACACTCACAGTGATGCCCAGCCTCTCCAAGGGCTCACAGAGCTCACCAGTGGTGCAGTCACTCCTGAGCTAAAGCAGAACAACACGCAACAATCCAACTGCAGAATCTTCTTACAGCTCAGCCTGGCAAATAGAGGCAAAGAGCCAGGAAATACAGGGCATGGCTCACACTGGTGGGTACCAACAGCCAACGGCACAGTTCTCCCACATATTCTGGTAGGTGGGAAGGACAATATAAAATCACCTATGTGGGGTGGTAATTGCTGCCTTGTGCTGGCCAGAGGTGAGTCAAACTGAGCTTTGGAGCAGCTCTGCTGCCCTCCTTAACAGTGTGGTCACAAAGCAAGAGCAGGGAGACTCCTGGGCATGAGCTGGGAGCCCTCAGCAATGCTGGTTTGTGCCCTTTGGACTCAGTGGCTGTAATCTCTGATTGCTCAGGAAACACTACTCCAGTGACAGTGTAAACACCCAGTTATCCAACCTGGAATCATGCCAGACCTCTGGCATGAAACCCCTTTTACTTGGACAAAAAAAATCGAGATGATCTGAGCGAACAAGAAGAGACATGTTGCAAAAGCAGTTCAGGAGATTTGGGGTTTGTTCTTAGCTCCACCCAACCCTTGTGATGATAATCCTTTGTTTGCCTTTTTTCTCTATTTAGATTGTAAGTTCTTCAAGACAGAGACAGTCTCTTGGACTTTGTTTATACAGACTTTATATATCAGCTCCAGGGATTACTGCAATGAGAATAATCTTTAATGACCACAAATCACTGTGACCCCTGTTGTAGGAATCCTCTAAGTCATGTCAAAGAGGTGTTCAAAAAGAGGCTCCAAACTAATTACAAGGTCTAAGATGCACACCACAAGAGCTCACCATGCCAGTTGCTGTCCAAGATATCCAGCTAGGAATGAAATCCCTGTATTCCTGGCTGTAACAAACTTGTAGAGGAGACTGGAAAATGAGCCTTAGTGTGACTGGGAGCTCTGCGCCTTTCCTTCCTCAGGCTCACACTTGACAGAGAATTATGAGAACTCACTCACTTTTTTACCATGTTAAAACAAAACCAAATCAACAACAAACTAACAAAAAAACCACAACCAAAACTAAACCAATAAACTCCACAACTAGAGAAATTCAACAACACTTCACAGGAACTAAGACAGACAGAAGCTGCTCTTTGCCACAGTGATTTGTGACACCTCTTTCAGCTGCTTCTTGTCAATCCATGGCATTACCCTTCCTCTCTCCCAGCACAGTCCTGCTGCTGCACCAGCTCATGGGCAAGGAGAATCCAATCCAAACAGTGCTGCGGGGAGATCAGAGCAGATGAGAGGCAGGTTTGCTGTGTGCAGACTGCAGATACAGGATTTGTTTAGAAAAATGACTCTGGTTTACTTCACAAGTCCATCCCCATTGCTCTTCTTCCAGTCTAGGTAATTAACACGCTTGAGGAAACGTTGATTGGTTAGTCCCTAATATTTGCTCAGCCCTGGAGAATGAAGCTTCTTTTGGTCCTGAAGTCAGTCCTGTTCAAGTAAAGTGCTTGTTTGCATTTAAGATCTTACAGGATGTTAAGATGAATCAAGGTGCTTGGGGCTGTCAAGTTGAAAGCTTAATATCTTCAAATTGCTGCCCAGGTTACTTTGAAATATTTATGTAATGTACCTTTCTTTTCTGGCAAATTACCATTAATGGGAAAGGAGCTTAGAATTACCTACTAGAAGCACCGAAGTCCCTTTAATGGAAACAATTATTCATTGTAACTTTTTTTAATATGTTATTTTTCCTGTAGTATCTTTAAAATACCTGCAGTTCCAGCAAATGTTTTATGTTAATCTAAACTCTGATTCCATCTTAACTCATTTTTCTCAAAGCTGCTGCCTTGAGGAACCAGGGAAGGCAAAAGACCAACACTGATTTCACTGTTCTGAGTATGCATTTGATGTGAAAAAGACTTTTGCTAATGTTGTCTGTTTTTAAAAATGATGAAACCACTTCAGCTGGAGAGCAGACTATTATGGTATCAATACAAGAGCTACTGAAGCCAAAAGGAAAAGTTCAAGAAACTGCTCCTCAAAAGGGTTAATAAGACAACAGCAGATATTTTCATATGCAGTTATTAAATTCTAAACAAGTATCATAGTCAGAAAGGTCAACAGGCTTTCTCTTAGCTAACTAAAATCCTCAATAACATGTTTACTCAAAGTTCAGGGTTTTTTAGAAGAAACACTCATTTGAAGCAAGCACTGAGAAACAACGAAGAACAAAATATTTCCATGCTGAAATGCCTACAGTGGTTCATCCCCTTCTCAGGGGGCAAAGTCTTCTATTGGAACTCTTGTCAGAGAACTGCAGGAAACTTGGGAATCAAAAATTAAAAAAAGAGGGAGGGTGGTTTGGGAGGGAACCAGGGCAGGACATTGGGGAGACCTGAGTTCATTCCCCACGGTTACTGCAGACTTCCTGCCTGAGCTGGGGTGAGCAGTCCCCATCTGCAACACCACGGCCTCTGCCTGCCACAGCCCACTTCTCTGGAGCAAAGACTCCCCCAAAACATACCAGCATGGTGCTTTTGAGAACAAAAAGTCTTCACCTTGGCAAGGGAAGTTGGCCACCACCATGATTCAAACAGCAGCCAAGCCCTTGCCCTGGTGCAAGCAGTGCCGCACAGCCAGGGCACGGTGTGATTTTGGGTGCTGACTGCTCTGTTGTGTATCAGCACAAAGCAGTTCAACTCACCTTTCTGTTTCCAGGCAATGTCAGCAAGACCCACTAATCCATGCTGTGGTCACAGAGTAATTTTACCAGAAGCAGTGAGGCAGCCCCAGTTCTGCTGGGCCAACCAGCCCCACAGCAGATGATCCCCAAGGGACTGGGAAACACCATGTCCTGCAGGAGTTCAGCAGGTGGATGTGGGTGATGCTGCTTGAACAGCTGCAGATGCGCCCCCTGTGCTATGGAAAATTTATAAAATTGGTAGGTCCCAAAATCAAGGTTGGTGAAGCTACATGAGAGATGTGGAAGCCAAAGGGGACAAGTCCCTCGTTGCTGCCACTTGTTGCACTCCTTACTGTTCTGTTAACATTCTGTCTGAGCATTAAGCTGAGGCAACTTTGATTCAGCCCACCACAAGAGGGAAAAGCTGCCTGTGAGGTTCTTGCCCTTACTGAGCTGGAGACATTTCAGAGCAGACAGAGACCCAGAAAGAGAAACTCTTGGAACTGAAGGGCTGTGTGAGAGAAACATGGGAAAATTCAGCTGCACATTAACAAGTTCCAGAGACAAAACAAGCTCTTGTATACCTGGATGTGAAAGTTAGAATCAATGCCCTCTAGCACAGAAGAAATGTGAGGACTGAAGGAAATAGAGTGAAGTTTTTGGGGAAAACACTAAGCTCTGCACTATTACAGGCACACTGTAAATAATGAGGCACTCAGCCAGCTCAATACTTCTCTTTCTTCCATAAGCTGATTGCAATGAATAGCAGGATGCTAAGATGGTATTTTCATATGAGAACAAACCAAAATAAAATCAACGAAAAAATCACAGCCCTCCCAGGAACCACTGCCTGTTTATAAAAAAACCAAACCATTAAGCCTCTTGGGGAAATTGAATACTCTGGTCCTGTCAATAGTGGGCAGGTAAGTAGGAGTGATATCTAAAAGCTATGTAGGGCATGCAACAGAGCTGCAGCTCTTTGGGAGTTGAGTGCAAACACTTACCTTCCCAGATATTGGTTTCAAATCAATCTCATATGCCCTGTATTTACCCATCTGTACTTGTGCTCTGGCCCCTCTCAGACTGCAGGGTAGAGAGACTTGCTTTTTTTATGAAGAGATGTCTAGACAGTTGCCTTTGCATCAGACAAAAAGTGATCACACAGGAAATTCAGAGGAAAATTGATGTGGGCTGCTACAAAAGAGAGGCATTCAGGATGAGGATGGCAGCTCTGTTCCCTGAGGAGGCTCCCAGCACGGGGTGGGTGGCCCACCTCCAACCAGCTCCCACCATCCCAGGATAAAGAAAGTCAAAGGAATCATTCAATTCTCATCTGAGCTCTGCTGAAACCAGTGACAGATGTCCTGAATAAACCCCCACTACTGAGTGGGACACTGACCATCAGAACTCTCACATGGGTCTCAAGTCAGTACTGAAAGAAAAAATCCAATGGGAGGAAGTGTAATTCCCATCAATGGCAGTGAAGGGGTGGAAAACAGACACTAAATTGAGTTTCTGCTCCTTCCCTCTTTTAAGCACGGCGTGTGCTACAAAATAGATCTTTGAATCATCTTCTGATTCAGCACAGCACAGGGCACTGAGGGACCTCTCTGGTTACATAGACAGGGGACACATGAGGGGAGCAAAGTTTCAAGGCCAAAGAAGAATTTGGCTGTGCCAGTAAAGCCTGAGCTCAACTCATTTCTTCTCATAGTGACCATGCCTCTGTATGAACTCATTTAAAGGAAGAATTCAGAAGTACTTCGGAGCTCTTTTTGGAGCTACACTACCAAAACAAGAAGAGCACTGATACATATTTTATGTTCTGAGTTTTCCTTTCCTGCCTTAGGCTGTATTACAGTCAGGATGGGCAAAAACCTAAGTCGACTTCATCAAAAATTGTCAAATGGGCAGTGTATGAACTGGATGAATTTTTCAGTTTTTCTTTGCTCCTTTTAAAATTTATATATTATGTAAAAATGTTCATTATATTTCCCTATAAAAAGCAAATATCTATAGACTTTAGCAATACTTTAAATAAAAAATTAAACTACAGTAAAAGTAAAATGTCCTATTTTGAAGAAAAATGTATTTTAGTGATCTTTTTCATTTTAGATAACAGACCATTTCTCAACTAAAATCTTTTCCAAAGAGAAAATCAATTTTGTGTTATATTTTCAAAATAAGAAAACAGGAAGGGAAGGAATGAAGGAGAAAAAGGTTCAGACAAGAAATGTATCCCCTACCCTTTAAAAACTTTATCAACTTCTATCAAGTTCTCAAACCAATCTAATTTACAGTGCTGCCCTTAAAGACATAAAATTTATCTTTAAACATAACCTTAGCTAATGACAGACAGCTTGCAATTAATAATTAGGTGCTTAAATCCCACAAGAACGTTTTATTGCTTAATTTGGTTTAATATGCCCATTTTAAGGCAAAACTGACTGCTGAATTGCTGCTGTCACCCAAATGACAATATTTTAAGAGACTCCAGGAATAAGTCTCCCAGAAGCAATTGCTTCATCTCCTATAAAAAGTCATGCAAGGCATTCAGTAAGAGTATTCCTATTGGAGCAGCTGAAAGTCCCAAGGCAAACATGAAAAGAGAAATCCTCATGAACCTTTTAATGGTCCCATAACATTTTCCTCTTGCCTTTTTTGGTTTTCAAATAATATACATAATTTTTTACTGCCAGTAAAGTTCACTGGTATTTTCATGCCGAACGGCCACTCACGGTGGGATCAGAGCAGGGACTGAGGAGGAGGACGGTGGTTTTGCAGTTCTTCTGGCAGAAATTGCTTCTCCTCCACCTGAGCAGTTGAGCCATGGCCAGGGTGCTCTCCTGCAACAGGCAAAGCCTGGCTACAGGGGACAAAACCAGAAGGCCTGGAGGGAGGGCTTACAGTTGGGGGTTGGTTTTTGGATGCCACGGGGTGACACACAGGGTATATATCAAGCATGCCTGGTTTGGAGAGCTGAAAGGGGAGATAAGTGGCAGCTCAGCTTCAATTTCATCTGACTTGCATCAAATCCAACTAATAGAAGAATTACAAAATCAAAGTGGGGGGGAGGCAGAAAATCCTCATTTCCTTGCAATAACTCTGAGAAGGGCAGGTGGGGCAGAACCCCAGTGGTGCTGCCACCAGTCACGTGGATGCTCCACGTGCCAATTACTTCATTCAAACAGTAAAGTTAGAAGTATTTCTGTTGGAAATGACCATGCTTGGAATTCCCTAACTAAGCAGTGATGTGCTCCCTGTAGCTTTGGCATTTTCCTTTGCCATCTATTTGCTAAAATTCCCCAATCTTGTGCAGCTGTGGCTGTTCCCACTGCCCAGCCAGCAGGGTCCTGCCCACAGCAGAGCCCTGCCCAGGGCACCGTCTTAGCAGCAGCAGCAAAAAACCAAAGCCAAAACCCACTCAGTTATCTCAGGAGAAGTATTAAATGATCTGAAATACAGAACTATAAAACATATGGTACTAATGGTGCATGAGCCAAGGAATCATGATCCAGGATGGTGGCAAGAACCTGAAGCTGTGCCTGAGTCCCCGTGGGACACAGCCCATGGTGTTCTCCAGCACAGCGCCAGGTCAAGCCCTTTGTCCTCCAGTGCCTCGGCTCCCTTGGCAGGAGTTAATGCTCACCATGCCCACATGGGCAGCCTTGGCCAACACCGGGAGGCAGAGAGGAGCTGGGGTCGGAAATAGGTGGAATTCCAGAGCCGGTCGGAAAGGCTGGAGGCAGCGATCCCACAGACTGTGTGGAAACAGGCATGTTGCTTTGTTTACCTCAAGCTTTATTTTTTAAAGCCCCATGACAGCTCTGAGACTCACTGTGTCTCAGACTAATCTATTTTCCCCTCAACACCTTGCAGCAAACCCTCTGCCAGCTTCCCATCCAGCCCGGGGGTCAAAACCTCCCGGGGGGACCCGAGCGCTGGATGAGCCAGCTGGGACCAGCACACTCTGACCCTCTGGGTTCACCTCTCCACGCTCAGGAGCTCATCACACCTCAGGCTCAGCACTTCCCAGAACTCTACTTCCCAGAATCCAGAACTCAGTGCACGCTCCTCCAAGAAGTCCCACCTGCTCTCCGCGCATGGCAGTGAGGGCTCGAGGACCCAGAGCACCTGGAATGAAACACTGCTCTGTTCGCTTCACTCCCGTGCAGGTTGCACTGGGAGACTCCCATTCCTGCCTGTGCAAAACAAACTCAGAGGCACAACCATCATCCCATCACACAACACGGACCTGTGAGCGCTGTGTCAGGCAGGATTTACCTCATGAACTTTTTACTAACTCTAGACATGTAAAAAGCCATGAATCAGACTTCTTAAAGATCAGAAATTGGGAGCTTTTTCAACATCTCAATTGTGTTTTAAAGCTGCTTTGTAAATCACAAAGGCAAGAAACTTGCTGGGGTTTTTTATATGAAAGCTGAGTCTTGTGCAACATCTTAACTCCAAGAGCTGGGACTTTCCAAGTAACACTAATTAATGCAGCACTCACGATAAGATCCTGAAAAGTGATTCTACAGTTTTTGTAGGACAAACAATAATAAAATTAACCATTACTATAATTATAACTAGATGTGGGGTTTCAAAAATCTCACCCAAAAAAAAAAAAAAAAATCACTCCTAAATGGGAAACCTTAACTTCTCCCAGTTTGTTTTCCATTTAGATTGTAAACTTGCTTGGGCTGAATCTTTCTCTATTGTTTATACAGCATCTGGCACATGGGGATAGTGAATTTTTGGGGAACTTCTGGGCATTGACATAACCCAAGAAACATCAGAATACAGAGAGTTTCAGCTGGGATCACAAAATGCGGGTGGAAGTTCCCTGATGGGAACTATCACAGAGTTATGGTGCACGTTCATCCCTCTACATCAGAGAAACTTGCTTTTTCTGGAGGTTTTGGACTTATTCAAGCACAACCAAGACAAGATTCTTTCACTGCAAGCGAATGGATCAAACAAAACAAATCTCAAACAAAACAAATCTCTGCTATTTGGGATTTTACAGACAACAAGCTAGGAAAATTTGCTTTAGAAAAGGTGTTTATGGCTCTTCTTGCACAGCTGCTGCCCATTTCAGGAAAAAACATTAACAAAATGGGATCTGTCTAAGTATTAGAACAACACAGAGTTAAGAGCTCACATTAACAGTTTAACTTGAAAAACCTTCACATTTCCCAGGGATGGGTACAAGGCTGACAGCAGGATTTGCTAATTGGGTCATTCTTTACTAGGCATCTTTGAGTGGTGGTTTGGGTTCTCTTCAAACTGCTGCCTAATGAAGTAACTCATGGTTAGTGCCCTCTTGTCACTTCAAAAATAATTATTTCACACACAGTATTAACAAAACCTAAATTTATACCAAATAACTGCCTGCAATAGCCACACAGTCTCAAAGCAGTGATGCTCCCAAACTACCTCCCTGCTCAAATTCAAATATACCAGTGAAAAAGGCAGCAACACAGAGCAGACAGCTCAGGCCATCAACACCCTCTGTGCTGCCACAGCCTGGGGGGGATCAAGCCCAAGAGGGAAGAAGAGAAATTGGTAACATTTAGTGCAGAAAAGCCTTTGAATGAAGTCAGGAGCATGCCAGGTCGTCCTAGCTTTCTCAAGTCCTTAAATAAGAGGAGCCCATCCCATGTTCTGCCACCATCGATGATATCCAGGGAGAGACCATCCTCCAGCTCCTCTCAACGCCTGGATTTCGGCTGGGAGAATTCAGAGCATTTCCATCCCTCTCCAATATACATCTGTGTTTGTTATTTTTTTGCCTGCAAGACTGACAATGAGCAACGCTGTTCACATATTTTCTAAAAGAGAGCACAGTTTGTTTATGTGTCAGCTGTAGGTGCCAGTGCTTAGTATGTCTGGGGTGACAAGAAAATAAATGGCCCTTCTATGCCATATTTAGATCCCCTTCCCATCCCTCGCCAGTCCCCCGGTGTGTTTGTCTCCTTTTTGCTCTCACAGGGGCCTTCCAGCACACACAACACACTGCTCTGGCCTCCATTCACTCTTGATGCTCAGAGGGCATTTTTTCAAGTATAGGCCGTTTTTTCCAAGGACTTGACCATTTATCATCCCCATGGAAAAAGTTCTCAGTGATTTCATGAGGATTGGCCCTTCATCAACCTCTGAAACAGCTTTTACAGGCTGACCAGATTCTGCAACTTCAACCACTTCCTCACACAGACAAAACGGAAGAATTTCATCAGATTTAGGGCCTGCAGCGACTTTTCTTCCTGGCATAGGAACCAGCCTGAAGGGAGCTAAAGGTCCCTGAGAGGTATCTATGAAACAGCTCAGACTTTTTTTCTGAGCATTCAATTCTTAGACCTGCAGCCTAAAGCCTGACAGGAGTGCAATTATCCTCAACTGAATTTTTACATGTAAAAGATGAAGAAGTCTAGACGCAAAAATTTCAAGTCAGAAACCATCATGTCAAAAAAAGTGGCCTTGGTTTGCACCGTGTGCTGCCCCACACACTGAGGCTCTTCTGCCTTGGTGTTTGACAGGGACTGGATGGGGTCGAGGAGCACACAACCTGCCTGATATTCAGCTAAAGGAGAATTAAATGTGTCAGACAATACTTTCTCTAATTCTTAAGAACCTGATCTAAAGGCCTGTCAGGCTCATCCCTCCAGATTAAACCGGACTAATCATTTAGATGCCCCCTCTTCCTTTATACTAACACAAGCAATGAGTCCAGTGTCAACCTCCAGGCCAGCACCAACATGAACATGGTAAAGGAGAAATGTCCTTAATAGGTTTTTTGAAAGTTGCCAGGGTATGGAGCGAAGAAAAGTTAATAAAAACATTTCCAGACTGTCATCTTAATTAGCTTCAGCAGAGTATTTAATGTGGTTGAACAGCATGGGATGGTTTGGGAAACTCAGCATCAACTGCAGCAGGCATGCAGTGCCCTGGCGAGAAAGGGAGGAAATCTCCTTCTGGGACACAGAAAACATGCTGGGAAATGATTTGTTTGCTGGGAAACAATATCTGGCCACAGGATGAATCTGCTGCCCAGTTCTGGCTGGCAGAGGGGACTGAGGACAGCATTCATTCCTGGCCATGGCATGGGATGCAGAGTCCTTTCTCTTCGTGCCCCTAAACTACATAAAATGGAGCACTGGGGAGAGCCCCACCTTGAAAGGGCTTCCAGGAGGAAGAGACAGGAGATCCGGACACCTTTTAAACTGAAGGGGATCAAAGTCGGGGCCCCCAGACTGGATCTCAGCCTCCAATCCAGTTACTCTGGACAGAGCAAGTGCCAGCTCTGCAAACCTTGGTTCTCCTGCCCCAAATGCAAAGCCCAAAAGTGATATACCCTGTGTGGGGTGAAATGGCAAAAGCAACATCCCTTTGGACACAAAAGGAATTCAGGGTAGTTTTTCCTTTCACTTTTTTGTTGTGGAGCCAAAAAGTTGTGCATGTGCACAGGGCATTACTGAAATATGCACTTTATTAAAAAACACTTAAGCAAATAGACTAATGGATTGGCACCATCATCTTGCAAATAACACCAAATTATCTTTAACTGGTGAAATCCCTGATTTTGTAAATATAAATGTCAACCACGTGTCCAACCCAAGTTGCCCCAAGGTTCCTAAGATGACTTTGGATCAGCTTTACAGATCCCTGCAGAACCAAAACCCTTATCTTAAAAATATACCCAACTGCACAGAGCTCATCTCCACAGTCATTTGAAAACCATGTGAAGAGAACCTTTATATTAAAATCAAGATTGAAATGGCTGAAAGCTTCTGCTGGAAGGCACAGATCATCAAGGAGAAACACTAAATCCCTGCTAGAGTCAATCCACAGCTCCATTTCTGCCTTTGTACCATCTGAGGATCTTGGCCCCATGGCTGATTCAAAGGAGGTCAAGGCACAAGTCTGGGAAGCTCTGCACCAGTTTCCTAATAAGATTGCCTTGTCTCACATTTCTGCTGATTTCTTTCATACCTTCAAAGTTGTTACAGCAGCTCATAAAGAGAAAATAAAGATTAGACAGCAGCCTTTGCCCTCGAGACCATCCCTGACCTCTGGTTTGCCATTTACATTTATTACAAAATAGCCTGAAATGTTTTTTGAGTCACGGAAAAGCATCTGATGGCCACAGAGGGTTTAGCACCAATAACGCTCCATTTGCTGGGTCTCCTCAGACAAAACTTTGCAAGGATATTGAAACTCCCTCAGTCACAGGCAATAAACACAACTATGCCAAAGTTGGGAGGAGGAGAAGGAGGGGGATGGTTCCTTGCACACCACTGTTCTCTTATCCATCTGGAATTAGGAAAGCACGCCTGGAAAGAAAGAGCCAACAGCTTTGGATAAGTCAGCCCAATTCCTCGGCTATGACATACTCATCGTATGCAGGCACATAGGAGAATGCAAGTAACTCATCTGTCTGTGTTCAGATGTTATTTAAAACAGCACAAATTAAAAGATTCACCACAGCAATGGCAAAAGACTTTTTAATGGATCTGCTAACCAGCCTGATCTGGGCTGAGCCCCCTTCTGCAAGAAGCGAAGCAGTCCTGCATTCAAAATCGGATTTAAGAGGCCTTGGGGTGTTCACATCTGGTAAAATTTGACCCCAGCCTGGCGCTTCCCTGCAGGTCTGAGCCATTGGAATCAATGGGAATTACTCTGGAGACATCAGCGTGGTTAGCTGAGAGTCACAGCAACGACAGGGCAAGAGTGAGCTGCTCTGACTGGTGGGCTCCTGAGAAGGAGCATCCTGCCCTGCTTCCCTCCTCCCCAGCGCCAGTTTTCTTCATTAAACCAGCTGTAATTTGTCCTTGCAGAACAGCTATAGCTTCCTTTTAATCTGCCACTCACAAACTGCCCATTGCTACCACATGCTGCACTACAGCCTAGAGGAGAACGACAAACTGTTTCTCATGAGTGTTCGTATATTCGTTTCAATTCAATTTAAATGTGAGCTTCATTATGACCTTGTTAGCACCCTCTCTCCTGTTTACTTTCCATTAACATTCATCCTGTCAAACTTTATTAGCACAAATGACCATAGAAATTGTGAGCTGCTTGAATTCCCGCAGTTTGAAACAGATTTAGTGGGTGAAATTCAATCTGTCCAGTAGGCCAAGGGAGCCGTGCCGTGCCCCAGCCTTCTGCTGACTTGCACATTTTAGAAGTGTTCACAAGCAAAATGTGATGACAAGAATAAGTCTCTCTGAGTTAGGGAAAACAGAAAGGAGACTCGTGACTGCCAGGCAACAGCCCCAGGTGTGCTCCTGCTGGATTGTCACAGGAGGGAGAAAATGGCACAGGGAAGGAACTGATCCTCCTCCCACCATCACCCACTAGGCAATTACAGAAAAAACCCCAAACACCTCAAACATGATGATATTTTAAAAAGAGATAAAAAGTGTGTGGGGAAAGTAAAATTAATTATCTGACTCGTGGAGCTCTGCAAATCACACCAGTGCTTAGCCCACCCCATTCCCCCTGTTCCAGGAGACCTTTTCTTTGGGGAACTCACCTTCCCTTTGGTCTCAGCCACATTTCTCGTCCCCAGAAGAACATTGTGACATATGGTTAACTTTCTCACATTATACCTAGTTCACAGCCTCACACAAAACCCTCCACAATATATGTCATTTTGACACGGATTTAAACATGATAAACAGTGTAATACAATCTCCAGCTGTTTGAGCAATTCTGTTCATAAACTGCCTCACTGCACTGTCATCGTGCTCGTTTCTGCAGTGAGCCTTTGTTCTCTTTTATTCCCTGCATTGTTTCCTTTCCACTCAGAGACATTTAGAAAGAAAAATACATAAAGGCAATGTTCAAACCAACATTCCCTCGGGTCTTTTATCTCTATGTGGAAAAAGAATCTCAATTTTAATTTTTATTAAAATCGGAGATGGACAAAAAAATACTGTGGCTTCTTTTCTGCAGTCTGGTCAGGCCATTCTGAAATACTGAGCATAACTTTTCAACAAATGCTTTTTTAGAGGATTTCAATAGCGGAAGGAAGTATAAGAAAACAAAATTCAGGAAAAGCAAATCTTTCCAGTATTTAGTTCCAAATATCCAGGCCATTATTTTATTAGAGGAAATTGGAAGATCAGGAAAAGCTTGTAAATAAAACATTTATTTATTCATTAATAACTAACAGAAAAAATACTTTGTTTTCAAACAATTGCAGTAATTTCTTTTTCAATTTAGTGTAGCCTAGATGATCAGAAAACTTCCCTTTTTCTGTGCAGTTTCAGCAAAATAAACGTAACATCTAGCAGTGAAGCAGCTGTTGAGTAGAGGAGGTTAATACCCACTGGCATGTTGTTTTCTAAGCCTCATTTTTGGAGGTTCCCTGTGCTGGTTGGTTATTAAACCCCACCTGCCACTGCTCTAGTGACACACAGTCCTGGCAGAAAGCTTCTCTGCTCTGAATACACTCGGGATAGTTGAAAATTCGGGAGAGTACACATTTTCCTACTGTTGTATGATGGCACAGGATGCACTGAAGCAGTGAAAGATGAGATGTATAAAGATAAGCCCGGAGTCTACAACTGGCTGCAGTTGCAGGAGGTTTATTACAATCCTTTCTCATCGAGTTAAACATTTCTTCTGTGCTCCAGCATGGCTGCAGAATGAATTTAAATTCCTTCCTGCCAGCCCAGGTGTGGAAGAATGTATTTTAATATCATAAGAAACACAGAGAAAAAGGAAAGGAGTATTTCACTTCATTAGAGTGTTTTAAAAAGGGAAGATCTAAGATAAGGATGAAGGGAAATTTAGGGTAGGCTGAGGAACAAGTTCCCAAGGGAACCCATAGAAGTCCCATCAACTGAGATGTTTAAAATTAAACTCAATAAAGCACAGGAAAGTACATGGCACAAAGAGCCCTGCATCAGCAGAGGGATCAGCTGCATGAAGAGTGTCTTTTCACTCCTGGTTCTTGTTGCCTCCTCATGCTCATGTGCAAATACCCCAGGAGTGCCTGATCCCACACAGCACCACCATCACTGCTTGAGCATCCAGGGACAGCTCTAGTTATTTTAACCGGTTTAGCTTCATGTTAAATTCCTATCTATAAACATAGATGGACTCACCATTATAGGCTCATTTCTGCTGAGTAATAACTTTTTCTGGGCTAGCCTGTAACTTTATGCTTTGCTTCAAGGAAGGACAATCACTGTCCTACTGCTCAGCAGGGATGAACTGGAGCCTCCCACTTGTTCATGCCCTTTGGTTTCCCTCTGGCAATGAGGCATCATCTTGGGAACAGCCAGCAGGTCCCCAGGACAGGGCTTTGAGAGCTCATACTGCTCTAAGTCAGCAGAGACTTGGTGACAGTCCCCAGTGGCAGGGCCAGCAGCAAAGGGACCACGGGCAGAACCTGTGTGGGTAACTCATTCTTTTCACTGTGCAAACTTGGGGCAAAACTGGAGTCATTCTGGTTTGCAAATACGATAGAGCTATTCCTTGTGGAAGAGACAGAATTACCAAAAACAATTATGTTAAAAACCATGTTGGCTCATGCCAGGAAAGCCCTTAATATAACTAAATACCGTTGACAGGGAAAAAGATAAAAATCACATGTCAGAGCTCGGGAGAGGAGGATTTGATTAAAGATGGCCTAACTGATTCAGCAGCAATTAAGGCTGCTCTTCAACTGGTGCAGTTCATTCCTGTCAGGAAGGAGGCAGCAGGTCTGACTCTCCCCTCACTTGCCCCAGCCTTACACCAGCAAAGCCAGCAGCTCTGCTGAGGCAGCTGGTCCCTCAGCGCTCTGAGCAGAGCAGAATCCGACCCCAAAAATGCCTGTGGGAATTCTACAGGATCAGATAAGACACTTCAGGAATGCAGCCCTGAGTGGAGCACTCTGGTAACGCTTTAATTTCAATCCTTGGCTTACTCAGTCCCACCTTTCATTTAGACTACACAGGCTTGGAGAAAAAGTTTTCACATTAATTAGTTTTAAAGGGCAGGAATCACATTCGCATTTCAGTGGTGCGGAAATGAATAACTTGAACAGGGAGCAACAACTTGTGGGAAGGGCTGCTCCATGTTTTCTGTTTACCAGATGGAAATAACACTGGAATTTCTTCCTAACTACCTCTCTGGTTAGCTGGTAGACACCAAAACTCCAGCCCTGCAGAGCAATGTGGGGCATTGCTTCAGCATTTGTACTGGGGTGGCAACTGTGGGCCCCCGTTGCGCTCAGTCCTATCTGGGCTGGATTGGGCCCATCAAACAATGCCATAAAGGACTGCAGGGACTGTCTGATGCAGCTGCAGGAGGAGCAGGTGCCACCTTCTAACACACGAGTCAAAGCAAAGCCATCTGCCCACCAGCAGTTGTACCTGCACCAACAGCCCCTTCCCCAGTGCAGAATCCACGCTGGATTTGGGAAATGCATCAGACAACCAGCATGAATCACACCACTTCCCAGGATAACCTATCTCATATTGATGAGTCTAAGAGTGCTTTACAACTAGTTATTAATGCCAAATGCACCTGCTAGGGAGTTAGTATTTTTATCTCTCATTTATCAATATATTTACTGAGGTCCAATGCCTTAAGATGCTGCAGTTATCAATGGCAAAGTCAGAAACAGAAGCCAAGGTTCTGCTCCAGTGGGAGTTTGGTCATCAGATAAATAGGTGTTTGCATGTTTGTTTTATACCTGCATAAACTAAGGGAGACATAATGTTTCTCTATGAAGTTTCACCATGAATCCCTGCAAAAGCCTGGAAAGAACCCCAAAATTTCTTGTCCCTTGAATCCGGCAGAAGAATCTGCTGCTGCTGAAAGTGGTCAGGCACACATGGACACTGGTTTTCCCAAATCACCTGTCAAGAACGAAGGAAGCAAAGGGAGGGAGAGATCTCTGACATGAGGCAGTGGAGGCTTCACCTTGTGCTAACCAAGGCAGAAGGGTACTCCTTGCAGTTTGCCCCTCACAGCCAGCAGTGTGAGGAGGACACACTGGGCTCCAGGACCAGTGCCAGGGCTCTCCCAGTTGCCGCTCAGTTACACTGCAGTTGCCATCCTCTCCTCTCCTTACCAAATGCATCAATGAGCAGGTTTGAAACATTCAACCCTTATGTTTCTGCAGTGCAAAGTCCAGAGTGGAGCTGGTCTGTAACTTCCTTCTTCATGTTGCTCTAAAAGCTCTATAGGTTTGGACTGCTGAAATTGTACCCCACAAGCTCAGGACAAGAGTCTGTAGACAGTTGTATCTTATTTGTATCTTATGTCTAATCAGGCTCATGACTGAAACCTCAAAACCACAGTATCAGGCTCTTGGAAACACGCAATAGCGACCGACAGGGTAGTGCTGCTTGTTTAAGACCAATAAAACATGAAGTTGGACATATGCCACCCACAGAGCTGATTTCTTCAACATTTTCTACACATAAACCTACCTACTGACTTCAGCAGGAATTGTATGTATGGATGGTTCCAAATTCTGCATCGCAGTTCCTGAAAATCAGAAATAAAAACTTGTGTCCAGTCCCAGAAATGCAGTTTTGTGGTGGTGCAGGGAACCACCCTGCATGGGCACACAGCTGGTACCCAACCTGCATGGACACACACCTGACCTGTATGAGCAAATGGACAAACCAGATGCCCCTCATGCCAACTGATCCCCAGATCAGTTCCTCTTTAGACAACAAAGTGGTGCCATCACATCTAAGGAGGGCGTTTGGTTGGTTTTTTCAGTGTAAATTGATTTTCGTTACACTACAGCTCTTAGTCTTTGAAGGGAAATGATCATAAAGAGCCTGCAAAAAACCTAAAGCACAACTGCCCACTCCCTGAGGAGCCCTCCAGGACATGAACTGAACCCACTTGGAGAAATTAAGGGAACAGCAACTCTTTTGCAGCTCGCTGGCTCTCCCAGAAGAGCATCCCACCCTACAGCAACACCAAAGCATGGAGGAGTGGGTGTGTATGTGTCAGGGCCATCTGCTGATGGCAGTCTGAGCCATAGGCATGTGTTCTGCATATGTGTGCTTACATGACATGTTTGGTACACATTTACCACCACAGTTTGTACTGTAAGCAGAATTACAATTTCTTCTTAGCTGCAGCAGCAGTCTGAAGGTAGGTCAGAAGGTCTTAAGGAAATCATCTCATTCTACCAACAATTTTTTGCTGTTGACAGATACTTCATGCTAAAAAGAAGTGCTGGGTTGCCTTGTCTCAGGGGTGCCGATTCCCTTTATAATATAAACACTGTTTCTTCAGGGGATGAGGCCTCACTGGCTGAATGTCAGTCTCATGATCAAAAAAAGCAATTTTCATCCAGCAGACCTACTACCTGAGAAAGACCTAAGGACACAGGAAGAAAGAAGCAGGTACAGCTTAGCTTATTTACTTAAGCTGCACTCTATGAAGAAATTGAACAAGAGCTCTAAAACTACAAGCTATGAAGGAAACAAAGAGGCTTGGGGAGAAGAGCAGAGTGATCTGGAACAAAGGGAATTTGGTCTTTACAAAAAGCAAGGACAGGAACAGCAGCTACATGAGCTGGGAGGACATTCTAGGATGGCACAGAGTATGTAACCGATGGTCATTAATCTCTGCAGGAGAAGGGGCTCTTCTTTTGTGCCATCTGTTTCCAATTACTGCCCCACTCAGCTCTAGGCCTAAATTGCACAATTCAGACTCGATTCCAAACCACCCAAAGTACTAAAGGTTTTGGAAGGCACAGGAACGGGAGTATCGGGCACAAATTGCAGGGTTTATGGTATTTACACAAGAGCACCCAATTAGTTCATGCACTACTGCCAGAACACTACACATGAGCACCCCACCAGCTCACCCACGAGTGCCAAATTGCTTCACCCGTGCACACACAGCTAGGGCATGCAGGAATGTTCCAGCAGTTCATGCATGAGCACCGAATTAATGCATGAGTGTCCAATTAGTACACACAAAAGTGCCTAATCAGTCTGTGCATGAGCAGCCAATTAATTAATTCATAAGTGCACAATTAATTACTGCATGAGCACATGACTCGTTTATGCATGGCTGCCTAGCTGGTACATGCATGAGCACCCAATTAGTCCCTACCCGAGTTCCTAATCAGTGTGTGCTTGAATGTCCCATTAGGTCATGCCTGAGCACTCAAATGCTGTGTCAGAGCACCCAAATCACTTATGCTTGAGGGATGTGTTTCATGCATGAGCACCCAATCAGCTCATGCATGAATGTCCAAACAATTTATCTGGAGGACCCAAACTCTCCATGCATGCGCCCCAGTCAGTTTGTGCTGATGCACCCCATTAACTCACCCTGAGTGCTGCCTCGGGCAGGTTTTGGTAGCTGGGGCTGCAGTGGTGCCTCTGCCAGGTGCTGGTCACCCTGTGAAACTGGGGGGAAACACACAAATGCCCTGAAACATCAGCCCATCAGAAGAACCCTCAGCACTCCATGTCAGACATACTCCAGAAAGAGCAGCAGATGCAACCAGCTGAGAAATGTGGAGGGAGAAGTGGCTGAGATGTGGGCCTAGAGGTGAGCTCTTGGAAGGAGGCACTCCATGTGCAAGAATTCCCTCCCATGGGACTGGCTTCAGGACAATTCACAGGTATTTTTAATTTCTTCACTCCTGCATGTCTTTTGCAGAAGTGCCAGAAGAGTCACATCTGGAACCAGGAACAGAAATTGGGTAGAAGCTCTGATACAGGCCAGCTGCTTATGATTCTGCAGCATGGCCACGAGAACTCAAATCCAGAGAGTAATGACTCGCAGTCTCCAGAGAGAAATCTCACTCTAACAAAATGCATTGGCCTAAGAAGAATAAAGGATGAAGCTCTACAGCCTGTGCTACACAGGAGCTCAGATAAGATGATGCGACACAGAGTGGTCATAAAATCTATGATTTTATCAGTCCAACTTGCTTAGGTCTCCTAATCACTGGTAAGTTTAGCTTGCACAACTTTCCTTGTTCAGGCACAGAGAAAAGCAAGGTGGTATGTATTAAGCCTTGCTCATGCCAATAAAAATGTACTACAGGAATGAATCTATTTATTAACTCTCAGCAGTGATGCCAATGGTTCTGGCTCAACTACAATTTCCTGGCCTTGGACACAGGGTCACAAATCTCTAAAAGTGTTGAATCTTTCCCTACAGTAAGTCTGAGCTGGAGCTGGCTGCCACAAGGGACAGAAAGCAAAGCCTAGGCACCCTTAAAACAGTGTTATAATATTTTCAACATTCAAACAGAACAACTAAAACATTTTAAGAGCAGGAGAAAGGCTGGCTTCAAGATGTTTTGTATCATCTCTTTGCACTTCCATGCAGTTGGATGCAGAGAAAGGGGCCAGCCACAGCACCCTGCTTGGGAGACTCTGCCACGGCAGGAAAGGGAGGCTATTCCCAAACTCACACAGCAGAGCATCAGTGATCCAAACCCTTCCAGGAGAATGGCAAGTTCAGGATTACCTGTAAGGCAAGAAAAAGCCCTTTTCTACCTGGCTGGTAACCAAACTCACAAATGTGAGATTACTTATTATTAACCAGAACCGAAAAACCTCTTGATGTAACTAGAAAAAGCTACAAATTCAGTCCTTTTAGCCTTTTGTTGGAGATTCAGAACATTACCAGGGAAGGATGGCAACACTACCCAAAAAACAGCAGATGTGGGTACAAGCAGGAATCACTCCTATGTATCAGTCCATGATTGTCTCATAACTGTAAGAACCTTTCCATTAACTTCAAACACCCCCCTCCTCCTCTGCAGGCCTGATCTCTCCTGTCCCTTGCCCAGGACAGGACATATTCCTTCATTTCACTGCAATATTCAGTGTCTAGTGTGATGATAACTCACTGGAGAGACTTCTTATGCTCAAACCCAACAAAAATACACTCGGCATTTGCCACTGGCCAACCAGCCAGGGTTGTCAACCCGAGTGTTTGGAGTGCATTGGAGCAGGTGGATCTCACACCACCACAGTGCTGGCACAGGTCTGAGGCTGACTCACTCTGCAGCCCCAGCTCTAGAAATGGCCCCACTTCTTAGAAACACACATCTCAGTGAAAGCCCATCATTATGTGCCTAAGGTGCAAATTTTACTTTCCAAATGTCAATGCCAAGCAATTCATATCCAGAAGGCATCTCACTGGGTCACATCCAACCAACAAGAAATGGCAGCCACAGGGAGAGTGTCTGGGCCAATCTGACCAGAAGAATCTCCTGTGAAAATGGGTCTTGGCCTCTTAAAGCTGTTACCAAGAAAGAATGCAAATATATTATTAGACTCATAGGTAAAAAGACTCCATGGCTGAAGAAGGAAATTAGTCAGTGGGTTTATGCAGAGACATTTGCAGAGACACAGCACATCCTCTAAGCAGAATTTACTAAACAAGATTTACTGCTCCACTTTCAAACCAATCCTCTTTCCTACTGAAACCCAGAACTAGAGACACGTTTCTTCTAATACAGGCAGAGCTGCACTTAGGAAGTCAGTAACCTCATCCCATCCAGCCCTAACAGACAGCATTAGCCAGTGGATTTTATCAGGAATCTTTTAGATTCAGATTTCATTTCCACCTCTCTGTCAGCTCAAAATCAGGGCCTCTGGCCACAGAAGTAAAACGCTTTACATTTCTACAAGAAGCACAACAGCTTTTTCATTTTTAAAGCAAAATCTATAGATATTGAACATTACTTCAAGTGTTGAAATCCCTGCTGTTAGTGCAGAAATTCAACCTATCAGAGTCTGCATTGAAGGAGCCCATCAACAGCCTGTGGTTAAACCCTCCAGGGGGGTAAGGACTTGAACACCTGGGAAAGTCTGGATTTACAGGAGCTCTCAGCAGAACCTTTTGCTGCCCTGAACAGCCACCCTGCACCTTTCTCATGACATTTCTCCTATTGCCCTCCATACCTACCTGGGAGGTTTCCAGGGGAACCTGGCCAATAATACTCTGAGTTAATAACAACATATTTTGCACAAAGAGCAACACTAGCTGGTGGGGGGGGGAGTCAAAAATAAAAAGAGGACATATAATTAGGTTAGGATGTGATGTCATCAGTGATATGAAGCATCATTAAATATACTTGACCCAGCTAATGAATTGCAGGCTAGGCTTACAGACATGGATAATCTTTACATAACTAAACGTTCACAAATCACTGGCATTAATTTTTAGAGCGTCAGTGAGTTTCCAGATGAAACAGAGAACAGGATGTTGCAAGAAAATCAGCAGGATGATTTAGGAGCCTGCTGTCTGGATTGTTTTTTAAGCAGAGTTTTGCAATTAGGCGAGAGGATGCCCTCTTATATGTAGACTTAATGTGCAGACTCAGTGCTTGAGAAACAACGCGCCTTAGAAACAGAGATTCAACTTACTGCAGGCAGAGGGGGAGAGCTCACACCACTCCTGCCCCCTGCAAGACAAACCAGCAACATTCAGCTCATGCCCAGGGGAGCTCCTCATGTGCCTGAGGTCTGAGGCACTCTCCTGACCCTGATTACCACAGCATCTAATCCCTGCTCTGCCTTGCAATACACTCCAGATGCACTGAGCCCCATGATATTGCTGTAATTCCATAGCAATTTTACAGATATTAAAGGGAGGCATCAGGAGATTAATTAACTTGCCAAAAGTCACAGAAGGATCCTGTGGAATAGCAGGGAACTGAACAGAGGTTTTTCACACTTCAGATCACTGTCAGGATTCTGTACTTCTCTTCAGAGCTACCTCTTGAAAGATGTTTTGGCTGTAGCTGTTAAATTCTCTCCTTATCATAACAACTGATTTGTCTGTAGGGAGATCGTGCACGTGTGTAAGATGTGCCCATAAACCATGATGAGGTTATTTCATTTTCAATCAGAAGCTCCCAACATTCCAGAGTTAAAAATAAATGCAGCATTTAGCTCTACAGGGCACATTTTTTGTTGCAGCCAAGGATAGTTCTGCTCTTAAGAAAGTAATAATTTATTTTTTTATCATTCACACACCAGGTGTTTCTAAGGGTGTGTTTGGCCTCAGAACAGCTCTGGATGTGGTGGCAGCACAACACATCCTTGCTGGCAAATGATTCTTTGCACATTTGGGAGCTACAGGCTGAATGAAACATAAATCTGCTTCAGTGTGAGCGCCCGGACTCTTCTCCAAGTCAGTTACAAAGCAGATAACAAGTGGGGTCACTGAACAGTACAGAATAAAAGTTTGTATGTGGCTGGAACATGTCAAGCTTTGCACTGAGACATGAGCATTGATATTTGTATTTCCAGTGCACTTGGACTCTTCTCAAAACAAGGGGCAAAGACAGGAAGAAAGAGATTCAGCCCCTGCCTCCATGCAGGTGAAGCTGCAGGGCTGGGTGGGCAGAGTGACACGAGGAATTCCATGTTCCAGCCACACACACCACCAGCTCCCAGGGCTCTCAGCACTTGGACACGACCAGTCCCAGGGCTGGACCAGCCTCTGTGTGCCCCATCCCGCTCATTATGTCTTCTGCTCTTCTCAAGGAAGGATCCACACAAGCTTGATATAATGCAATAAGAGCTCAGAAAGGAAATGCAGGAGTGGCACTCTTGATGATTCCCAGTTCCACCATTACACTCCATTTCGAGTCCTGAATTAGGATCCCAAGAAGAAAATAAGAGTCATCTCTAACACTTATTTTTAAATCTCATTGCAATCTCTGCAAATTTCCAGAAAAAGGTAAATATGCTTTACACTGCCATACCTTTGTAACTAAGCTAGCTGAAGCCAACTGGATGTGCTCCCTTGTATATATTATCTAACCAATGTACCAGCACTATTTATTGCTTTTCAAGGCACATAGTTGGTATTATATCAAATGCCTCCATAAGGCATTGTGAAGAGCTCTCTTCTTTCCACATCTGAAATTCCCTGCACAGAGCAGGTCTGTGGAAAAGAAAACATCAGTGAGAAGCAAAATACTTGTGAGAGGGAAGAGAATCACAGTCAGACTTTACTAAACCTGCTTTTATCAGGGCAAACTTTCTTCCACAAAGAAATATTCACAGCTCTGGGAAAGGAAACACACTTATCAGATCAGTGCTGTTTGAAAAGGAAATGAAAAATGGTGAATGTTTATAACTTAAAGTGTTTTTAATGAACTTAACTGCTGTATTTTAGTCTGGGAGGAAGAGCAAAAGTACTTAGGAAAACAAGCAGCATAACTGAGATTACGAGGTGCAGTCGCTCCCCTGGAATCACTCTGTACATATTTTTCACCATCTTTGCCAGTCCTGTTTTCTGGCATGTGGGATAATTGCAGTCTGGCATGGAAGGAACATGCCCTTTGCCAAACATTAAAGTGAGCTGCTCGTACCTGTGTCACCTCCCTGTGGGATTCAGTAAGTCTCATGACTGAACCACCAGTTTGCTCACTCTGTTTAACTTCCCAGTGGGTTTCTTGCATGGCAATCTCTGGAGATAGCAAAGCACATTCCCATTTTTCTGCTTCTGTGGTTAAAACTGGGCTGTGTTGCAGGTAACAGTGCAGATGAATCCAAGTTTGAAACCACTTAAAGGCAGCAAGTTAGAACAAGAATCTGGGAGTGTAATGATTTCATTAATCATCTTCATTATCTTGGCACACATCAGGAACTTATAGCAAAATTCAGGAGCTAAGCAAAGAGGGATGAATACTCAAAAAACTGCAATTAAAAGAGGACAACACACACCCAAGGGAAGATCAAATGAGCACTAATCTGTTATAAAAAGGAAAGAAGAATACAGAATACAGGAGAATGGGTCCTTATCAGCAGTATGTAGCACACAGCCAGATCCTGCTGCCTCCATGGTGCCCAGACAGGTTTCAGTGCTCCCCCAAAGATGCAGGACTGGTGCTGGAGTGCTTTGGGCATCGGGCACCAAACAGGCGGGGGCTGACCATAAGGTGGTGTGACCCAGGCAAGGGGCAAAAGACAGAGGTAGCAGCTGTGTCACCCTGCAGTGGGCTTGCTCTCAAGTCTGGGACCTCAGCATGTTCCCAGGGTTGTCCTTAGGCATGTCCTTAAACACTTACTGGCCTCTGTAAGTGCACTTAGAGAGCGCAGGGCGAGTCCAGCCCCCGCCGCTGTTCAGGGAGACTGACAGCTGGAGATGGATTGAAGAAATCTCCAACAGGACTTTCTAGAAAAAGGGGTTCCTGGGCACACATCAGAAATCAGACCTCTTACATGGTATGTAAAATCCTGCAAATTTGGACTAGGTAGAAAGACAACTTCTTGGGGGTTTTCATTTGGGTGTTTTCAAGATGTGGTTTAAAACAGTGTTCATGGTGAATTTCACAAATGGAGCACAGTCACACTGTCAACCTGGTCTTAGCCCAGTGAAACTGTCTGGGTTTACATGGAAAAACTGAGGCTTGATGGAACACTGAGCCCGTGGGAGTCCCAGGGTATTCTGATGGCAGACACTGAACTCTGGGCAGGCCATTTTGTTGGGGAAACACCAGACAACAATTTTGACTGAGCTATGCTGGCACATGCTACAGTCTGGCATTCCCAAACATTGCAAAAATTTCCTCTGGATGCCAAGAGACTGGTGCTGCAAGGACTTCTGAAAGCCCACAGAGGAAGGACCCCTATTACCATCCACATAACAGCACCACTGGAGAAGGGAGAGGGGCCTCTCCACAACTTGCTGAAGGAAAGGGGGAAGAGGGATATTTCCAGGAGCACAAGCTGAGACACAGGGCAGTCTCATGTGCTGGGATTTCAAGCACAGGGCATCACTCACCTTACAGGAAATTACAGGCAGGGCTTCCATGGAGAGCAAGCACCCCCAAAAGGTGGTTCTTAGCCCCAGCCACTGAAAACTGCATTTCCTACAAAAACCTTGGGATAATCAGTTGGGTTGTTTCTGATTAAGATGAAGTCAGATCTCCAAAGAGAAAATACAGTAGCAGAGGACATCTAAATCAGTTTGTACATAAAGGCAATTAGAAAGACAACTCCCATTCTGACTTCTCCTCCAAGTACCCAACAAGTGAAATGCTTAAATAGTTCAGATCTAACCTCATATTTAAACTCATACCAGTTTACACCACCTTGGGGGTATATAAAATGGCCTAAATATGATTATAAATAATTATGTGTAATCAAGAATTCAGGCTCCCTTTGCCTGAGGTGGAAAAAAATCTATGTTTGTTCCAAATCCAAATTAATTTTGGAAATGAATTTTCATGACTGATCAGTGTATCTGCTAATCAACACATCTCCAGTCTAGCCTTCTAGCACGAGTGCCAAGAACAGACGGTACTGATGACAAAAGATGATGCAATTTGCATGTTCATTGAATTTATCAGAGTATGACGGATACCCTGTGCCCTGGGCAGATAATTAAATATGATTGATTAGGGTTGGAATGGACCAGGCTGAAATCCATTGCAGAAATCTGTTTTTTCTCTAAAGGAATAATCAAGAGCAGTGACCAAGTCCCTGACACACAGTCTTTTAATTCATTGCAGGATTTTAAGGTTGTTCTGCTCAGAGAGCCACAAGACCATCTGCTCAGCCTGTACAGCAGCAGGTCATGACTGTGGATGTGAACCCTGAGGATGCAGTTGCAGAGCATCCTGCAGTGATGACCACAATGCCTGTGACCTCTGACAGACCTTCCCATGATAAGGGCACCTGAGATCTTCATGACTCACCTCCTGGAATCTCTTTGCCCTTCGTGTTGGAATAAAAAGGTAGTCATTTCAGAACATGGTGGGTGAGCACTACAGACCTTCACTGCTGCACAAGCCCCACTCTCCCTCAATCCCTAATCTCAACTCCATGCCAGTAAGGTTCAGTTATTCATTTTAAACTCCTACCACACATCCTTCAGAACCTTTTAGCCCAAAACCCTTGGCAGAGGAATGCTTGCAATGAGATGGTGGCTGTAAAGCAGGGCCTGGACGTGCTTCAGTGTCCCCCACAGCACCATGACAGTGAAACTCTGCCATGGGTTTGCAGCCCTCAACTGTCAGAGCCACAGCTCCTCCATCCATGATCTCACTGGAACTGCAAGCCCATGGAGCACACAAGTGTTCTGTACAACTACAGAGACCAAGTAAGGAAGCAGACAGGCAGACATTCACAGTACATCTAAAGACAGTCAGAGCTCACAACCAAGGAATCACAAAGGCAGATATCTCAGATAACTTTAACATAAACCTCAGCAATTTTGCAAAAGCTATAGAGGCATTAGTATTTGAAACCTAGAAACTAAGTACAAACTGCAAGCCAAAAGCATCTGACTAGTTCTCATGTAGCCATTATCAATGATAACTAAGGATTTAGAATCTGGCCTTTCCTGCTGCCTCCCAGTTCAATTACCTGCTTGTTAAAATAGAATGGTTCACAATTCAAAGCTTCTTGTTAGCTCGTCCTTGACAAATTCCACCTTCAGGTCTACTATTTTCTAGATACTGCTGAGGATGAGGAAGAGCTGGAGAGAGAATATACAGATGAACTTTTGGGTTGCTGCCTCTTGCAGCCCTTAGTTTCTGAGGCATAAAAAGAGGCAAAAGCCCCAACACGTGACGTTTCCACAGTGACCCAGTTAGTTACTGTGGGTTTGGATCCTTTGCATTCTTGGCACCCAGTGTTTGCAACTGCATACATGAAAACCAGCTCACAGAAACGGGGATTAGTTTTCCCATGGCACTTCAAAACAAAATAAAGGTTGAACAGAGCCTGGAAATCCACACTGGATGAATCCATCCGCCTGCAATCTTCAGGCTGTAAACAGCAGTGTTGCTGGCAAACAGGAAAATTATTATTTAAGGGGAAGGAACAGCCCAAGTGTGGTGATGTGCTGGACGTGCCTGTGTTTGCACCCAGTACAAGAGGACTGCTGAGGTAAATGAACACCTACTGACTATTTAAATCTAGAAATGGAAAGGCAGTGCCTACCAGCCTAATTCCCACGTCTATCTACTCCCTGGAAATATTATACTGTGAACTTCAACACCAGTAACTCTCTCAGCAAACTGAATGCTGAGGTGCATGATGTGTAACAGGGGCTCAAATTTGGCTCTTGCTGTTCAGCTTGTTATGGCAAGTACTGAGACGTGACAAACCTTTTTTTCTGGCTCTTCATTCCCATGCACTGACCCCAGATCTTGTAACACATTTGCTATGTAAAGTCACCGGTTATTCTGTAGCAAGGATTAGCTAAAAACTGTGGGCTCTGATGTCAGACCTGAGGACAGAGGCACTGCACTGGGAAACTAAGAATTCCTGCTTCAATTTACAATGGAGATAATCTAAACAATTGCTCTGGATTTGAAAATCCCAAGTGGAAAGGAGGAGCAGGCTCAGCACATCCACCTCACTCCAAATTGCTGACCATCACCACATCTCTCCCAGCACGTCAAGGCAGCTGCACCCTTTAGACTGGTAATTCTAAGAAAGAAAAGCTCTCTCCAACAATCCTGGCTCTGCACAGAATCTGCTGTTGGCTGCTCTAGCTGAGCACGCTGCTGCATATCCACTTGGCACAGCCAAAGGAAAGTGCACTTTATCCTGAATCCGTCAGCATCAGTGACAAGCAGATTCCACATAAGGGCATGAAATAGCACATATCAGAGACAAGGTACTCGTAAGAAATGTGAGAGATTTAAACAAGAATTTCCATCTTTGCACTTCTGCCCTGGGAGAATGGACTTGAGATGCTGCTCAGGAAGAGGAAAGATTTTTCCAGGACTACCAAAGAAACTTCTCCAGGGTGGCAGCAAGTTTTCCTCTCTCTGCACAGTTTCTAACACACTTGGAACTGTTGTGAGCAGTCCTGAGCCTTCTGTACCTCATCTGAACTCTCACTGACTTCAGAAATCTCTGTAAAGACATGCAAGTTCTCTCCTTCCCCAAGGAAGAAGCTCAAATAAAAGAGCAGTGCCTCCAGCTGCAGTGGAAGGTTCCAGAGGCCAAGGTCATGTCCAGGCAGAGCAGACTGGCCAGCAAGGGCCTGGGCTCTGGGACGGTGCTTGGGGTGTGTTCCGGCTGCCAAAATGCAGTGTCTGGAGCAGCCCAGCCTGGGAAACAGGTCTCTCAACACTGTTCTGCTCCGAGAATCAAATCCATGTTGCTGCAAAACCCTTAAGGCTGTCATACAGAAACCTATTCTCTTAGAAACTGCACACAACTACTAAACTAGTACAAAAGCCAACAGTTGCTCTTCCATGGCTCACTTCTCCCTTTACACATGACAGGCAGAACAAAATCTAAAATTCCCAGATTTGCAAAGGCAGGTGTGTTTGTAAATGCACACATATATACATATATACATATATGTATATCTCTATATATATAGATGCTGCTGCCGGCCTTTCCTTTCAATTTCCAGGCAATTCCACACTTTCTTATATGCCCTTTGGCTAATCAGTTCAGCCTATATATGGGCAGCCCATTTCTGGAGTAACAGATGCTCCTAATTTATCCTTCACCATCACGCCTAGAAACTGTCCCAACTGGATGCCAGAGTCCCTAATTTGGAGAGCTGCCTGTCGGAACAGGGATGGTCACAGAGCTGCAGAGCTGCTCTGCCATTCACAGCAGTGTCAACTGTTAAAAAGGAGGAATAAAAAAACCAAGGCCAAATCAGTGCTCAGTAACACACTGCAGGGACAGGGCGAAGCTGCAACAACTCAGCAAGAGCTGAAGTCCAGGCAGAGGAGAAGAGGAATCAAAAATAGTTTATTAGTGAATCAGAGACGTGGAAGGAGAGACAGTGAGCAATGGAACAGCATGAGGAGGAGGAGCTCTACTGGAAAATAAATGTACATGTTATCACGGATAGAAAATAGAAGTGAGACTGAAATAGACCTACTACAAAATAAATATTTCTGTGAATAGAAACACTTTCAAATCATTTTCTTCCTACTGAGTCCACATGGTTCTTTTTGTATTTGCACTATGAGATAGTTCTAGCAAATAAGGTTGCAAGTAGGAATGTTGTAAACAAGAGCATTTTCATCATATGTTGGCACACACACAGAGAATTCCCACACGAAAGCATTTCCACTGGAATCCAGGAGTTACACTCATCCGATCCAAGTGGAGAAACAAAATCACATGTGTAAAGTGAAATAGCATATTATTTGAATTTAAAATGCAGCATTGCCACCTCCAGCCATTCTCATGGCATCAGTGAAGACCTCTGCTTTCCATTTTCCTCACGGAAGCTGACATTAATGAACGCAACGAACACACTCATTAAAGAGTGAGGCACACACAAATGTGGCCAAAAACTTGTGTGTCTTTTCCCAGCAGTCACATGAGTTGCTCTAATAACAGGTCTTGCCTCTTCCAACAAAACCTTGTCCCCCCAGCTTGGCAGGTGGAGAAAAGATGAATGAATCTGCCTAAAAAGACATGCTAGAAAGATCATCATTTACAAAAGGCAGATGGGTTTGGCACCAGCTGGAGCCCAGTTATTGGAAAATAAATGAAGATCTTGGATGAGAGATTCCTTGAGACAGTGAGTCACTTTCCTAGAATCTAATCCCAGTGGTCTTCAGAGTATGTGGAACTGAAGTCATATTGTCTTTAAAGGAAGTCAATGGCACCCAGGCAAGAAAAATTAAGGACTCATTTGCAGTCATATATCACCTAATGATCGCAAAGAAAACTGTATTTAAAGTAATTTTCGGGTTGTTTTATGTAGGAATTGAAATGAAAACATTGATTTGCTTTATAAGGAACCACTGAATTATGCACCACTCTCAAGATACCAAGGTGTAGTAATTAAAGGTTTTACACCTGCAGCAATTCTATCTTGGAAAGGTTCACATTACTGAGAGCAGGTGCATTTCTCAGTTTATTCTAAATCAAAGATGGATGTTTATTCTAAAACAAAGGTATGGAAAACACGGCCTTTTGGGGGACAAAGTTTGATTACCAAAGACTTGAAAAACAGCAAAGTTCGGTCTAAACCTCTGGCCAGATCTGGTTCTTTTTGGAGTGCTCTGTCATGCTGTCACCTCTTTGGGGTACACAGACCAGGAGGAGCTGAATACAGCTGAACTCCTCCTGTGCACACTGCCAGTGAAACCCCTCAAAAATAAGCCATTTTAATTTGTTTATTAATTCAGTAATTAAGTTTGTTTTGATTTCCTCAGATGATTTGGTTCCTCATTGAACAGAAGTAGCAGAGACTTGAAAATATGAAATGAGTCATATACTGCAGGTTTTATTTGCTTCTGCATTTTTATATATAAATAGTAAAAAAAAGCAATTTTTAGTATTTATTTCTCCACACAGATAAGGGGGTTACCATGGCTACCAGTCTCCAGTACCATGGTTTAAAAGGACAAAAAAAGGAAACCAGACTGAAGCTTGAAATAATCAGGTCGCTCTGCCCAATACTCACACCATGGGTGTTATGAGAGGAACAGGAGACTGAAATCAGTCAGGCTGGAAAAACACAACAACTGAAAACAAAAACACAGAAAAGGAGTCAAAAGGTACGTGAGCCATGCACACAACTGCAGACTCCATGTGTTTTCCTACACACAGAACACCTCAGCAGGACCCTGAGCAGCCCTGTTTTAAAGAAACACAGCAAAGTCCCTGTAAAATTCAGAGACAACTGCTGCCTAAGGAGATTAATGCAGCCCCAGTGTGCACAGGGCAGCCTGTGCTGGGATGAATGTCTGAGTGTCCCTTTTAGGGCTCAGGTAAAAGATTAAACACTGCCCACCTTCTGAGTGTCTCACAAACCTATTGTGAGAGATACAGAAAATGTCCTACCATGGCCATGGCCATGCCCAACTTCCCCTACAAGGACAGACATGCATAAGGAAGTTCTTGGCTTTGCTGTGCTCAGATGCCCTGGCAATGAAGACAATAAGCATCACTTATTTCTACCAGAGCTTTTTCATCCTTCTGTTTTTACTATAGAAAAGAGTTTACTGGTCTTCAAAAAAGGAAATCTGATGCTTCACACACTTGATTTTCTGATACACTAAGGGCCTTTAGACAGATGTTTGAGCTATTTTATTGACTCTGTACAAAGGACTCTTTGCACACCAGACTTTTCACTAAGAACAAGTAAAGATATATTCTTGTATTTCAAAAGCTGAGCAAAGGAGGTATTAAATAAAGGCCTGAGAAGAATGTGTCAGTGTGATTCACATCATATTGATGCTCACACTGTTCACAAAACTGGAGTCTCATCTAAACAGTGTAATATATTTAGAGGAGGAAAAAATTACTTGGCTGTACAGGATGATGCACTTTCCAATTAATTGTCACACGAGCTAGCTGAGTTTAGTGATAATTTATTGAGAAAAAGAAATAATTTATATGTATACAATTGGGACTTTAATATTTACATCATAAATATAACTGTGGGCCTCTGATTTTTCAAAATTATCTTTTTTCCTCTCCCCCTCTCAGCCCCTCTAATATCACCCTTCTATTCCCTTACTACGGCTCCCAAGTATTTAGGATGCATTGGCCCTCCAGCCACAGACCCCTTTGTGCACAGCCTGAGTGCTGCAGGAGCGGGGAGGGCTTGGTCCTTTCACAGGGTCTGCCTCCTAATTTGTTTCATTCTGAGTTTTTCTCATTACTTTAAATTACATGAGCAAAGAACAACAAGATGCCCCCTTGGCAATGCCAGCAGCATCAGCAAATTTTAACAATAGTTTGTTTGTGTGCTTTTCAACCTCATGATGGTCTCTGGGTGTTTGACTCAAGAGTTTGATATTTGCTGGAAATTCTGGACTGCCAGAAGCCTATTCTTTGTGGAAGAGTTAGAAGTACGAATTCCTTCCACAAGCATCACAAAAATATCTCTCTGAAGACGAGGGGATAGGTTTTTTAGATATTTAAATTTGAAATGGCCCTAATTACACGAGCAAGGAGTGTCTTTGTGGCCCTCAGCAGTTTATTTCTGCATGGCCCTCAGGCACAGCCCGGTTTGCTGCAGCAGCACGGCAGCCTGTGCACTGAGCCAGCCTTCCCGTCGCTCCTGAGCAGCACCCTGTGCAGCGATGGGACAGTTCAAAGCCTGGTGCTTGAATGGAATGCCACTACAGCTCATTAAAGGAGGGGCTGGCAGAACTGGGGACTCTGCCCGTTCTCATGTTACGTGTACCAATGGATGCTGCTCTCCAAAAGGTACAGGCAGAGTTCAGCTGAGACACGTTGTCCTGGTTTTAGCAGCCAGGATCAGTTTGTCACTGGGTGGGTGTGGATTCTAAACCCTCTGTGTCATTTTTCTCATGAACTGCTCACAATGGTCCATTGGCAGCAGCTGCTCAGGGCACATCCAACTCCTCAGGGTACAAGCTGGGTGTTTAGGAACTTCTGTGAGATAAGGACGTTTTCCTGCCTCCACACCCGCCTGAGGGGTCATATCTGCTATTGGGCCATCAGGGATGCCAAAAATATGCCACTGTTCACCTCACAGAGTAAATCACCCCTTGTGAAAGTCTCCACCCTGGGGGAGGGATTGGGAGTTCCCATCAGAGACAAAGTGGATATAAGCTTGGGGTTTTGGGACTGGGGGCTCTCTTCAGATCGAGAGGAGGAGCAGAGCCTCAACCAGACCGAGACTGCCACCGGACTGCAACCATCATTGTCACCAGCAGGTTTCTTGTTTTCTTTTTACTTTGAACTCAGGGGGGCCACGTGGTGCTCAGCACAGGGGTTGGTGAGTTCCATTCTGCTCGTGCCCCACTGTGCTGGGCTGTACATCTGGTACCAGTTTTTGTGGCACAAACAAATTTTCCTTCTGTATCAGTGTATTCTGTGATCTTTTATTAAATTGTTATTCTGACTTGCAATCCCATTCTGGGTTGGATTCATTTCTCCTGCCGGTTTAACTCTAAACCAGCACACATGTCTGCTGCATCAATTGTGCTAACAACCACCTCTGACAGCCAGCCCCTGGATGAGGCTCTGATTACCACAGCTAGACCCAGCTTATGGGGCTCTGGGGAATCGTGATTAGACGATATACATTTTTCTTAGAAGGCAGAAAAACAGGATAGGGTAAGTTCTGGCTCACTAGAAGCTGCTTTATCTTTTTTTTTTTTTCCTCAGGATGGAGATGCTCAAGTTCCTGATGAATAATACTTTGTGAATGGCTGAATAGGGATGGAAGAAGGGGGAAGAGAGAAAAACCAGCAAACAAGAAAAGCAGGTAATGCAGATTTGCAGATGGCATTCTGCAAAGCTTTCTGGAACACATCATGGGACTGGCTTTAGCAGAATGAGAGACACACAGACAAAGGACCTGAACACCCCACAATTCAACCAGAAAGGATGCAGAGATGTGCAAACACTCCACATAAAAGTATTGAGAATACAAGTCCTGGTAACCGGCATCCATGTTCTTCCAGTTCCCAGCAAAAGTGGCTGAGGTTGGTTGTACCTTTCAGAACCCCCCTGGTCATTTATGCTTCCACTCTGAAAAGAACAAAGTCTGAAAGGGAAATAAGATCACAGTTATTCACTAGGTTTACCATAAGAGATGTAACCAACCAGAAGTTAAATCACCCCCATCCAATTTCTCTTGAAATCAACCTAATGATGCAATTAAATTAATAATAAAAAGGAGAGGTTGATATACTACTGTGCAGATGACACTCAGCTGCAAACGGAATAGTAACCACCACAGAAAATGAAGCAGAGACCATGCAGGAAGGCAAAGAGCAAAGTGGGAGAGGAGTAAAATTCCAGTCATTTTCCACTCAGACCACACCAGGATGGAGAGCACATCAACCACCACTTCAGCTGCAATCCGCTCATCTATGGAACCATCTCTTTTTGGCTCTATTTGCACTGAACTTTCCTGTGTATCCGTTTTCCCTCTGAGTCTGTCCCCTCCAAGGCACATGTGACTTGGCTTCTAGATTAGAGAGTAGAAAAATCCCAAACTTCTGAACAATCCTTGATGAACACGAAAGAGAGGTTCTGCCTCACTGAATTCTCAAGAGTTTTCAACACTTTGCTTAGAAATCACATGCTTTAAAATGTAGCTAATTATTTTTCTAGGCATAAATTTAAAAATTAAGCACTTAACAGGTTTGTTTGTTTGTTTCAGTGGGAAAAATAGGGAGAGGAATTGAATCCCAACAGATTTTTTTCTGCTTGCTTGTCTGAGCACTGATACGTATCAGCCTCCAGCAGCACACTACTGCACTGGCTGAATAAAAGTGGCCTTCAGATGAGTCTCAAGAAAAGCTTCTGCTCACCACTTTGCCAAAATACTTCAGATTATTCCTCACTGCACCTGTGGCTCTCCAGTTGCTTCCATAATAGGATTTTTCTAAATGAATTATGAATAGCAATATGGATACCTAATTCAAAACAGAAAAAAAGCCTCCAAAAATGCCTTATTATTAGGGTTTATGGCTCTCTTGATTTTTGTTCATAATCATTGTAAACTCTCTTATATTCTTTTTTATTATAAAAATAATATCAAATTAAAAAACATATTCCCTATCAAAATCTGTGCTTTGATTCAGTCCCACAAAAAGCCACCAGAATAATGAGAAGGGACAGTGCAGACATTACCAATCTTCTCCTCCTTCTCCAAGTCATTCACTTCCAGTGTTACCGAGGAGGAATTCCTGAGAGCATCTTTGTGGGTTAAGGTGTACAGTTCATTGATTTATGTATAAACTAATTTAAAAGAAATTGAATCTACCTACATAAATAAATGTTATAAAATACCAATTCCAAAAGGCTTTATTCGGTTAATCCAATAATGCATTTTCCTTTTATTTTTTTGCCTTACTTGATGTTTCTTCCACCCATATTTTAAGGCAATTTCATGACAAGTAGATCCAGGCAATAAATATTTTTGTTGAGTCTGATCTGTGAATTATCAAGTCCAATGACACACTGACACAGCACCTTCTTCCTGCCATGACAAATTGATGGCGCTGCAGCCTGAGCACCTCTGAGCAGGAAGAGCTCCACGATTCCTGATTTATGTGGCTTGCAAGGAAACGGGCACATTTGAAAGCTGCAGCTCCAGTTGCTCTTCTGCTGGGCGTGTTTGGTCACATCAGAGCCTGCAGAGCAAGCTCTGTGCTGCGGCCTCCATCTGAGAGCGGAGAGAGCTGTTTTTGTGGGAATGATGTAGCTCCGGAAAAATGCCGAGGTTAGCACACCCTTGTGTAAAACACATTGCAGGCATTACTTGGCACTGCTGCCTGCAGGTCAAACTTCTGCTCATGTCAGCAGTCTTGGCTCTTTTGGAAGAAGCTTGGCAGGATAATGGAAAAAACATACACCCCTCCTCAGTGAATCCTCCCCTGGTTTCCTCACCCTTTGGACACCAGCAGCAGCACCAGGATAGGTGGATGGTTCTGCTCACCTGGGAAAGGACATCATCTTACACTATTTTTAATCGTTTTCCTCACAGGGATGTAAAAGATTTATTCAAAGTTTCCTTGACATTTCCCAAAGAAGTCATAAGGAGTGGGAGAGGAGAAGTGAAGAAATAATAAGAGAAAGTACTACTCATGACAGGAAACAGGGTAAAATGAGTTGGTTAAGAGGCTGATGAGAGTCGGAAATAACTCCTATTAATCTGCTGTGAGCACACCCAAGTGTGCTTTGGTACACTGTATGGCACACACATACACAGGCTGCAGCTCCAGCTCTTCCAGTGGGTGTTCAGAATCCCAGTGAATGAGGCACCAGTTCTGTGAAATGCTTCAGAGGGAAAGGCTGACTGGGTGGGAGCAGGCACCACGTCTCAGGGAAGATGGGGTAGGACCAAAAACAATAAAGAAAATTACAATAGGAGCAGGACTGAAGAAAGGAAACAGCTCTAGCAAACCACAAGGTTGTCCTGATGCTTTGTGCCACAGTGAAGAAGTGAGTAACACCTGAGAAAACCAGGATTCAGATTTCTGTGCCATATAAACCAGACTCTGGACCAAAACCAACACTCTCAGCCCTGGCAGTGCTGGGACCGGGCACCAACAGAGCTCTCCTTCTACCCACAGGAGGGCAGGGCTGCTCACACACAGGACACAGCAGTTTTACACAGCACTAAGAAGTCTGTGCAAATACCCCTCACACACTTCCAAACAGCTTGGGTTAGAAGCAACAGAAATTCTTGTCTTTTCACACAGATGTCAGACAGCCAGAGGAACAAACACACAACATGGTTCTTAGGAGAGAATGGCCAAAGAGATTTAAATTGAACTCCATAAAGTGCAGCTGCAGCCCCACAGCCAGGACTAGGAAATTCCAAAACGAGAGGCAGCAATGAGATGGCAGGAAGAGTATTTACCCAAGAGAGGAAGAAAAAAACTATTTACACAATGGTGTTAAGGTTCTTCCTAAGCCTAATGAAAAGGGCTTTAGTAATAAGAAAGGACAAGTACAGAACTTCCCCAGTTAGGATGATACACAGCAAGTAGGACTGCAGAAAATGCAACTGCAGAAGGAACGGACTGATATTTGCTTGAATAAAGAGGAAACTATTGGTCCTTGCACACACAAGTCTTCAAAATAATGATCTAATGTAACTAAAGTAGTTCTCTTTTAATTCTTCACTAGGTGTGCACGTTGCTACTTTAAAAGACTCAGAGGAAAAATGCAGGTCCCAGTAACCACAGTGATTTCGCTCATATTGCTCCTGTCACTGATGCAACAGAGAAGACTGACTACAACCATCTGCACACTTCTGCTTCTCATACAAATAACACCTCATGTCTCTTTTGACTTACAAAGATTTTACCCTTTTTACTCCATATGGGATAAAAATGTTAACCTGTTTATTCCCATTTTCAGGTCCATCAATTCCAATGCAGACAAAAAGTAAAACTAAAGACACCACACAGACAAGAGCACAAACACGGGACGTGAATCCTCCTGCAGCCAGAAGAGAAGAATGTCCTTTTTATAGGGCCGTTACATTTGTTTACATTATTTTCATAAAGCAGATCCAAGTTCTGCATTTGGCACACACTGCTCTGCAGCCAACAGAAGAATCAAATAAATCAATACAGCTGGCAGTGTGGAGGCCCAAACAGCTGCCCAGAGGAGCTGTGTGTGCAAACATGCAGCTGTGGGCTCTGCTAACCCTGCACACATGCAAATGTGCACCCAGCAGGAAGGTTTAAATTAAGCCATGTCAGTTTAAAATACCTCAGGTATCAGAACTGAGCTAAATTCTCCACTGTGGAGCATTTCAAGGAAGCAAAATGTTTCTTTGGGTGTTCCAGTTTTTCTTCTCTGGGACTTCCCACCTGCCAGGCCCTATTATGTTCCTTGTGCATTTTATTGGAACACAGATTCCTCTTCTACTCCAAAGTCAGAGGAAGCTTCCCAGGAAGCTTCTCCTGGAGCCAGAGCTGGCAAATGAGGTGAGATAACCCCTGCCAGGCTTTGCTATGGAGAAAGAAGAAGTAAAATACAGCCCAGGAAAGAAGCTACAGACTTCATGAAGGTCCCTATCCTATGACATACAAGGAGAGGTGGAGGAAGAGTCCTCCTTTGCTCACTCATTGCCTTGAAGGGCCAATGCCCCTGTTCTCCCAAGGCTCTCTGCCTTTCTTCAACACATCCCCTTAATGGTCATTCACTGCTCCCTTCCTTGTTGTTCATCACTGAGATGGTCTGAAAGTTCATCTTCCAAGATGATTTGGACCTTTGCTTTTGGGGAACAATTGTTTGAGCAGGTGGTGTGCCAAAAGCCTGGATTTGTGATCCTGCATGCTGTGAGTGCACAAAGAGGCTTTCTCCAGGTTGAGCACATTCTTGCTCAGTGGCTTCAAGAATGGAGCACTGAGAAGAGGGTAAGAGTGCACAAAATTCAAGTGACCACAGGTGGTCCTTACCCTAACCCCTCCTGAAGCACAGAAACTCTGCAGTAGGAAAGCACCTGTAGCTCTACAGAGAAACCACCTACAGGCTCAGGGGGAATGAAGGGAAATTTGCTCACATCACACCTCTGCCACTGTTTTGGAAAAGCAGATCAGAGCTACAGTCTACTATGCTGGGAATTCAAGAAAATAGGAAAGGGTGGAGGGAATTAAGAGCTAGTTTGCACTGACCCTGAGGTGCAGGGCTCTGGGACCCCTGTGATAATTCCAGGTCCCTGACACTGCTGAGATGGTCACTTTTAATTTTGGGCCAACAGGGATGGACAGCACCTTGTTTTCCCATGTATCAGCTGTCAGGTACAACTCTCTGCCTTGGCAGCATGATGGTTCAGAACACCACAAAAAAAAAAAAAAGAGTAATGTTTAAGCAAACCTCTCTCCCCTCCAAGCCCATCGTGTCCAAGCCAGTGGACAAGACACAGAGACAGATGGAGTTACTGACAGGCCACGCTAAACCACTCCTGAAGAAATGTGAGCTTGAGCCAATATATCCACTGAAGTCGCTGGGAAACGACCCTCTTCAGTAGGTGTTGGATGAGAGTGGTATTGTTCATCACTCATTACTGCATTAAATGGAGAGGGATACAAATTCCAAAGCTGGGCACCTTGGGGATGCAGTGCTTTACATGGAGACAGAAGGTTTAACATTACAGTCCTGATTTAACAGTACATTCACAGACAGGTGTTAACCAGGAGCAAACCTGTTGAAGTCAGTGGATTTACCCCAGTGTAAAACCTGCACAACTGAGAGAAGGGACAGGGTCAGCACTAGGTGGGGATAGCTGAGGGAGGGATTTCCAGAACAGCCTGTGGAAAAATGTTCACACATACTCTCCACACATCATTGCTGTGATTAATTTCTTGTGCATGCATGAAGTGTTCAAAATGTGGACTTGAACTTACCAACTCCAGCAGAATGAAAATAGAGTCACAGAGCAGATCCTCAGCTGGAGTAAATCAACACAACCTTGTGAAACCAAAGGAGCTACATGGATTTATAGCACCAAAAGATCTTGTCTGGACACATTAAAAAATCATGTGAGGAAAAGAAACCCACCAAAAAACAAAACCAGGAGGAAATACACTGCAGGGAATGTACTTTTCTATACTACAAGGCAACTCTGGCTTTCTTTCCCTAAAGATGTACTTACTTATCACACTCCTCCGGGAGTTGCTCACAAACCTTTCTTACACTGCTGTCCATTTAGTGTCATGTTTCACTCCCACCAGCCCTTCAGTTTAGGGGCTCCCTTGCTGATTAAGCAACCTAGAGTAGTTCAGTAACAGTCCACATGCCAGACACTGCCTCTCTAGGTAGCTATTTGAGGCCTGGTAATTTGAAACCTTTTATTTAAATCCTCATCATCTACCAAAACACGACTTTTGAGATCTAACTGGCTGTGCTTTCAGAAGACTGAAGGCAGCAGGTGGGCTCTGAGGAAGCCATTTGTTACAAACACAAAGCTGCCTCCATAACGTGGCTGTTCAGTCCCTGCAGGGGGGAATGACCAGAGAGCTGGAGAGGGGCACAGGACACTTGAGGAGTTCCAAATCTGGTTCCTGTAACAGAATTCTGACAACCAAGAAGAGTAATGTGATATGTGAAGAAGACCACGTCGATCATGCCTCGACTCTTCTTGCAGTGCCTGAAGGGAAGGTCTGAGGCTGTTCCTAACCCAGGGCTGGTTGGCAGCCTAATCTTCACTTTGGAAACACCTTGGGGTCAGCTTAGCTTTTCATCCTCTCAGTGTGCAATGGGAGCACTGGGATTGGGAGGCACTTCTGAGGGTGGAAGCACTGGCAACAGTACAGGAAGCACATCTTGGACGGGGGGATACAAACCAGGAGGCTTTATGTTGCTTACAAACACCCACAGCTTGGGGACACATATGGGTGCTGCCCAAATCCAGACATCATCCCTCCTAAACAACTCAAAACAGTTTTTTGGTAATGGGTTTGAACTTTCAGCACCTTTCCTGCAAACAGTCTCTAGAAGTGCTGCTGGGCAGTGAAATGAGCTCCTCTCCTCTGAGAAAATTTTCAGACCTCACCAGTGACTCTGAGAGTTCCTCTGAAAGTTCTCAGACCAACAAACATACCAGGGACTGACCAGCACTCACTAAGGGGAAGAATTTTGGCACATTTGAGAAGTTTTAGGCCACAAAAAATATTTCTAACTGCCTTATTCTATTACTGTAATAACGACAATAAATGCAACATACAGTGGTCAAAAGATCATAAACACTCCCATCCTTAAGGCTTTGAATGGGTATGAAAAGAAAGCAGATCATATCTTTGAGTGTCTGTGCTGCAACTGAAGATGGAAATGTAACAAAACAAACAGCAAACCCAGTAGAAAAACAGCATTAACGGGTGACACAGGGGGAGTTGCTCAGTTTTGGGGGGTTTCAGTAACACCTGAGCAATGAGTCTGTGCTGTACTGATAAGGCATCACTGAGGACCAACACTGCCCAGAGGACAGCAGGGGCTCTGCTTGTGAATCCCGGATTCAGGACTGACCCAGGACTTCCTAGTGTGCATAGCAAAAAACCCAAAGGGGCAGAAGAGGAAACAAACCCACAAAGAGAACAAGAGAAAGCCTGAAAGTGATGTCCCTTCTAAATGAACTGGAAAGAAAATGCACTTACCGCTTTGACAGCAAATCACAAGGTAATTGTTTCTTCCCACAGACATTATTGTAACATAGACAAAAATTGGTCACCATTAAACAAAGTTTACTCAGTGGCATTTTTACTGTTCTGCTGATGGGCCAGTTAAGAAAACACTGAATAAATTATGAAACAATAGAAGGAAGATGGCTCTTTATAAGCTGCGTTCGATATAACAATTTTAAAAGGCTATAACACAAGTTTATTGAATTTGGCAGAGCTTATAAATCCTGACTCCCATTACTGTGCTGCAACTTAAAAGAAGTATTCTTCAATTTGTCATTGGAAATTTCAACTTTAAGTGGTCCCAGTGCAAAATGATAAGTTACTCACATGGCTGAGTGTTTCCATGCACAGACCACAGGTCAAACACATGGTTAAATGCAGCCTGTCCTGTGCATGTGGGAGACATTGGTCTTTACAGAGTCAGCTGGCCAAGAATTTGTCTCATTTGACATCTCATTGACAGTGTTGGTTTGGTGGGGTTTTTTAAGGATTTGGGGTGAATTTTTATTTTTTTTAAAGAATTCTGGCCCTCTGGAGCAGATTTCTAGGATGATCTGGTGTTGCAAAAAACTCAAAGGAGTGCCAGAGCACTTCAGTTGGGATCCCAATGGGCACCCCCAGCTGGTTTAGGGGCTATCAGGTCCCCAAAGGGGGTTTTGGGAATCTTTGATGCTGGTGCTGCAAGTGAAGCATTTGCCTCAAGAGCTTGTCTGGAATGCAATGATCTCCTTTTGAGGAGCAATGCTTCTAGTAAATAACCTGGCCTAGCAGGACATTCTCCTCCTCCAAAGATCACGAGATCTTTAGAGTCCTGATTTCCAGCAGGGAACAGATGACACTCAAAACACATTTGGCCATAAGGCAGAGTCACAGAACTAAGGGTGGAGGATTTCAAAGGGAAGGAGGTCCTTTCCATACATAACAAGCAGGGCAATATGAAGCTCCTCTAAACAGACAACTTTTCCAGAACATTGTTGTTCAGGTAGGTAGTCCAAGTCATTAAAAGCAGAACAAGATTGGCTCATTTTTGACATTGATTTTGAAAGAAACAAGAATTTAAAAAACCTAAGAGGCTTAACCAGTGGAAGCTGCTAGAAATGCAGCTGCTCCAAGCCTGAAATGCCAAACTGTGACTAGAAGCAAATTATTCCAAAATTTGCCAAAAAAGCCTGAAGCTTTCTACTTTGCTTTCATTCTACAGAGGATATACATCTGTGCACAGACTTCAGAGGAAAAGATAAAAATATTTTGCAGTAAGACATTCACATCATCCTGCATGTTTTTCTATTAATTTCTGCTTTCAATTTGCAGCTCATAAGCTGATATAAAAATGTGAATAAGACCTTCTTATAGAAAATATCACCTTGAAAAACATTTAACCAGGAAAGGGCATGAACCAAAGATCAAGAGGAACTGATGAAAAAAAAAATAAATCTGCACTTCTTTAGCAGTTTCTGAATGAAGTCAATGAAAGCTTTAATTTCTCCAGTAAGAGATATCTATATACACATACAGCTTTATATATCTGCAGGAAGAATAAATAGTGTTTTCACTGTGACAGAATGACTGATAAATGGGGACTATTACAGGGACTGGGCTGAGACATCTATTTTTAAACCTGAAAAATGCTTTCCAGTTCTGTACTCTAGACCTACCTTGAAGGAAATGCAGCACCATTTAAAAAGAAGGATTAGAATATCCACAAAACAGACAAATCTGTTCCTCCAGAGACACAGTTAAATTAGAAGCCTGAAGTTGAACACTTGTGTGAAAGCCCACTAAGTCAACTGACATTGCAGGCTTCCAGCAGCAGAGCAGTCATGTGATGGCTCCTGGGCTGCACTGACTTCTGAACACCAGCCTTCAGTTAAGAGCTTTCTTTCAATACAAGCAATAATATTTGGACAGCTCCAATAGAGCAGGATTTACCGCTCTGCTCCTGCAGCCCCTCCCTCTGCAGGATGAGTGCTTTCAAAATACTAATGACTTTATAAGCCTCCTTTTCTTGGTGAGGCACAGGCAGAGGAACAGCTTTGCTCCAAGTCAAGTGAAGTGAGAGAAAGTGGTACTCCTCCAGGTCACCCTGAGAAGCCAAGACAGCCTCAGAGCTGCATGCAGATCCTGAACCTCAGCTCTGATCCAGGAGCTGCTGAGGCTGATGCAAGTCTTTCTGCTGACTTTAATGGGCAACAGACCAGGGCCCTTTGGCTTTAACCCATGGGTTAATCCTTGGCACAAGCCTGGAGATAAGTAATTGCAGAGCAACTACACTTCTTACAAAGCAGCACATCACGACAACAGCCGCATTCGCTTCACGTGGACTGTGAACGTGCCGTGCACTGAAAAGCACAATTCTCATTGTTATCAGACTGTCGAAGCCCTTAGAAATTTGAAATTGCAGTCTACTGCTTTGAAAAACAACCTCCCCCTGCACATGCCATGTCCCAGCCCTTTGTTATTACAGGGTCATGTATTGCCCAGGATCCATAAGCTCTATTGTTGCCCAGATTTGCCAGACAAGACCAAGCAAAGGGCACCAGGTCTCTGCCACTTCCTCACATAAAAGTACTGAGACTTTTTTAAATTCAGGTAGACTGACAAGGATTGCAAGTTTTTGTATGAAACCAGGGGAAATGATGGTAAAAACTGTAAAGAGGGAGATTATGCTCTAAGCTTTCATTTTGTTTATTTGAAAACAAATATTGCCTACAAAGAGCACTGAACTCCTGCACATCTGAGGGTCCAGCTGTATTTTGGTTTAAGGCAATCACCTTAGCCCAGACACTGGATGCTAACAAAGTCTTTTTTTGAAATGTGCTCTAAATAACACATTCTGATATGTTGTGAGACTAAATGCAAACAGAACATGAGCCCTGACGTGCTCCACACATTAAAAAAAAGAATTCCTAGAAGTTGCACTTCATGGGACATCACACACTGCTGACGTCCCTGGATGCTTTGCCAGAGCCAAGATTAACAGGCTGTTGGAAAGCCTGAAAATGTTCAAGAACTGAGAGGCTCGTGCTGATGGCTGAGCTCCCTTGTGTTCCACTGAGATCAATGAATCTGAAAGCACTTGGCATCTTCCATGATGGGTGAGCTCTGCTCCAGCTACCAAATCTTCATTAGTCCAGAAGAGAGGAACTTTGAACACAGTCTTGGAAGAACACAGAGGAAAATGTGAGTTGTCGGGGAAGAGAAGTAAATCTCCTCCCTCTCTGCCACAGTAAATCCTTCTCCCTCTCATCAGCTTCCCCTTCTGCCCATGACCCCAAAGAGGAAAAAATGGTAAAAAAAAAAAATAAAAAAATCGATTTTAACAAACAAGCCTGGACCACCTGATGGAAGATTTCGGACCAGCTATGTATAACCTCCTGGGAAATTCAACAAACATCATAAACAAAACCAGGTGAGAAACTGGTATCATTTATTTTCATTTTACAAAGAAGTTCAGACAGAAACTGAGTTGTTTACAAAACTACAGGACCGTGAGGGGCCAGAAAAAAAAGTATGTCCATCTGAGGCTCCGAGTCCACATCTCACCAAAAACAACAGTATATTTATGTAATGTGCCCAGAATTAGCAATAAATAAAGAAACTCTGTTAAGATGCAGAGGCAAAAATCCAAGTTTACACAGCTGCACCAAGGCAAAGCATTTCATACAACTGTGCAGTACCTGAAAAGGTTGAATTGCAGCCTCCTGTGGAGTTTCACAGCAGTTTACAAGAGGATGTGAGGGTCAACAATACAGAATTATAACTGCAATATTATTTAAAAATAAGTGGGTGTAAGAAGATGGAGTTTAGCCTGAATGGAGGGCTAGCTTGGAACAGGAGTTCTTTGAAGCTGACAAGTGATTTGAAATTAATGTTTCTTGCTTATGAATGGGTGAATCTCAACTGCAGAGCATGACATGAGCCTGAACCACAGGGCAGAGACATCAGGGGGTTTCCATTCTTCTTTCCATGCCAAAGAGAAAATGGCAACACTTCCTTAATCAAAGCAAAGAGCAAGTTTTCACCGGCTGAAAACAGAGATTAAGACTTAACTCTGATGAAGTTGCTGTCAGAGCAGCATGATTGAAAAAAGATTCACATCCTTGCAGAAGTAGACTAGAGAATGCCATTTTAGAGAAAAAATAGTTTGCCAGCACAAGCTGATCTCTATGTGGCTCCTGTGCCATTTTTCATGCAGATTCAGAAAATGCAATTTCATGAGAAAGGGAAAAATTACAACTTCGTAAGAGCCTAAAATTCAAAACAGCCCCTTTGCATCATTTAGCTGAGCAAAGGAGCTTAAAAATACATTAAATGTAAATTTACTTTAATATCCTGGCAGATTGCTGGGGTGGTACAGACAGTCTTCCAAAGTAATTCAGACTCAAATCACACTGCAAGTTGCTGAGAGTCTTGAATATCCTATTTTATTAGCACATAGAAAAGCAACACCCAACACCAAAGAGCTTCCCCTGAGCTATTCAGACAGTGGTGTGGTAGTGCAGATGCCACCTATACACCTGCACATATTCATCAATGTCTCTGTGCTATTCCATCTTCAGAAGGGAGCAGAAAAGGACAGGCTGGCTTGAAAATGAACAGTTTTCCACAGTTCAAAAGTGCCCACTGTGAGCTGTTGAGGGACTAAGGCATGTTGGGCTCTGTGTTGCCCCATATCAGGCACCACGGGGACGGAAGGGGCAGTATTTGCCTGACCAGCCCTGCTGCCCCTCCCACTGCACTGCTCCCTGCCAGCTCTGCTGCTACCCCTCCTTTCCTGGCAATGAATTAATCCCCAGGTTCCATTCCCAGGAAAGGTTCTCCTTAAAGACTGTATGAGTGTATCAGTGCCAAGTGTTTGCAGGTCACATAAAAGAGATAAATCTAGAAATTAAAGGAAAGATGGAATAAGAGTCCAGAAGAAAGTGCAGTGACTAGATGGACACCTCACGAACATGTCCCAGTGCCCGAGTTCTGGTTCCTTCAGGGTCAACTGCTGCCCCTGCAGCCACCACAGGAGGAGGAATCTGCTGTTCTATGCTGCATTAAGCAGTGACCTTGGCCACCTGCCACAGCCCCAGCTCTGCCAGAAGCCGCCTTCCTCAATCACGTAGCACCTCCCAGCCAGATTACCTACAGACATCTGGGATTGCTTTCTTCCATGAAGCTGGAAACACATGGAAGACACAGGAAGCTGACAGAAAATAATAACATAAAAAACTAACCAATTTACACAACATCCAAGAGGAACACATGGAGCTGAAAGCACCAGGTAGCATTCTGTAGGCTTTGGAAGATGAGAATACACAAGACAAGGAGAGGGCCAAGAGCAGTAGATTGAGGGCTGTGCTGGAAGAAAGGCAGACAGGCTGTTCTGTCCTAACAGGCACAGTGGTTTTGGTTGATCTCTGCTTTGGTGTGAATGTTCTGAAATGACATAAAACAAACTTCATGAAGACTACCTGAATTCTTTGTGCCTCAGTTTTCTGCCACCAGTTCCCTAAGCAGCAGGTTATGATATACATGGTAAAAGCACTGATAGGTTTCTCTGCTACAGCAGGATCCATCCAGGGGCTCCATAATCCTTGTAGAAACCAGATTTAGCAGCTCCTCTCTTGGGCATTTTTTTAAAAGATAAGCAAAAGGTTCATGCAGGTCCCAGGAAGTACTGTAGTAATTTTCAGAAATTAAGATTAGCCAGTTATTTCTCATGAAGTATTCATGATACATGCTTAGATTATAACTTGGCAAGGAACATATTTTTCAGCCCAATGAAACTGCACACAATAACATTTTATGCCAGCTGAAGTTTTATTCCTGGACAGTGAGATTTTTACTTATTTGTTTTGGTATCAGATTTATGAATCTACTGCTGCTTTGGAAACCTTATTTAAAAAAGAAAAAAGTGAAGCAAAAGCAAAGCCAGTGGGGTAAGTCTTCTAGAGACCCTTCATGTCTGACCAGGCAATCCAGGACTCACAAGCACCGCCCCAGCTCTGTGTTTAAGGCCTCAGTCTGTGAGTCTTCAATAAATCTGTCCTCAAAGTTCTGGCAGCAAGTTATCTCACACCAAAGGTGTTATGAGGGAAGGAGCACAGCTTCAAAAATAAATCATTAATGACTTGGGGTGTATTGTTATGCAACTCAAGAGCACATTGTGCACCTGGCATCCAGGTACACCTTGGAATGAGATAAAAGACTTGTTTGCTGGTGCACCAAACAACCACCACTCATTCAAGAGAGCTTCCTTCTGCCTCCTTTCTCCATTATTGGTTTTTTTTAAAAAAACCCCATATGCTTAGAATGGCCATTCCCATGCAGATGCTGTATCCCCATGCTTATTTTCACTGCACATACAGAACACACATTTTTAGAGAACAAAAGGTTAATTCATAAGCAGTTTCAAAGCTACAGACCAGCATCTTCAATATGCTGCTTACCTTGTCTGCAGCTTTGCCAGTAATCTAAAGACTGGGCTGGACAACCTCATTAACAGGAATAATCAGTGATTTAAGATCCAAGGATCTCAAGGTACTTTACAGAAAATAATAAAATTGATAACATCCATAGGAGACAGGTATCATTATTATGGTATACTTTACAGTGGGGCAGAAATTAGCATGGACTAACTGAATTACCAAAAGCAAGGCAGAACCACAATAGGAATTTGATCCTCAGTTCCCAGCACTGTTTGGTCTGTGCTGCTTCCCCTGCTATGCAATCACTGCACAATCCTGCTCATCTTCCCTGCTGCAGGAACTGAGGGAGCTGCCCAGCAGCAGAGCTCACCAGAATTAAATAGGAAGGCATTTCTGGTGAAAATTCAAAATGCAAAAAAAACCCAACAACAACAAAAAACCCTCTCTGGCAGAAGAGATATTTTCATTTGGAAACACTGTCAGTGGATCTAATGGGAGTTGTAGCCTGGGCCCATGGACACTGACCATCTGCTGCTGAATGCTGCATTCTTACCCTGCCACAGGTTTTCTTGCCTAAGCAGGAGGACCAGAGTCTTCAGAAATGGGAGACAGAACAAAAACAGGCCTTCTGGGGAGCCCAGACCCAGAGAATATAACAGGCAGCGCCTTGGAAGCAATTTGACATTTCCTAAAGAAAGCACACTCCATTTCTGAAAAAAAAAGTATTTCAGATCTCAGAATTAAGGATTTTTTTTAAAAAACAGAAAAAAACTTGCAGCAGAAAGCACATTTTCTCACACACCTCCAAAAAAGACAATGATTGCAAGAAAATAAAACTTTATTTCCTTGAGAGTTTTTTGATCAAAAGTACTTCTGAGCATTTAAGCTGATGCTTGGGAACAAAAAAATAGAAGCTCTACACCTTAAAAAAGTCATAATTTTTATGTAACATACAAGGATAACAAAGTCCATGATTTTTCTCATAAACTCTATCCCTTTTCTCTCCCCCAGCCCTTCCAGTACCTGGGTCCCTTTGCCTGTTGTGTCCACACCCTGCACTGTTTCACATGTAAACTCAACCCCAGGCACACTGACAGCACAATGAAGCCTCCATGGAGCACTCTGAGCTCTGCTGTAAATACAGGAGATGGGAAGATCTCATCCTATCTGCCCTCCATAAGCTCTGGATCAAGTCCAGGACAAAGAGAAGTTTATTAACGCACACACATTCCAACTGGCCTTTGAGCTCTTTGGCAAAAACTGTTTTAAGCAGGCCCCTATAGAGACCGACTGAGCAGTACTCAAATATTTACATGGAACAACAGAGTTAATTACACTTCAAGACATTGGTAAGATTCACTTTGCTGCACCCTCAGCAACACACTGCAGCAAACCAGCAACACAAACCATTTCCCGCGATCCAGGCGGGCAGCTTTCCATCTGGGTTTCAGCTAAGGCAGGAATGTTTCTGTCGACAATAGAACCTCACTAATCAGCACTTCACTAATCCACACATTTTATTAACTTCGCCAAAAAACTCACAGCCTCTCCCTGCCCCTCAGCAAAGATTTAATAGCAGAGACCTCAAGCGAGGGCTTTCGTTCCCAGAACACATTTTTTAGGCAAAATGTTCCGTGCATTTGAGTTAGACATTACAAAGCAGTTTGATAAATAATTTGAGCAAAACCAGTACGGCAGACAGAGCCAAATCTTAGGCCTATCTGGAGAAGAAAACCCAAGGCAACTTGATGTAGAATCTACAAAAGGGCATTTTATCAAAAACACTTAATCCTTACTATGTCCCAGGATCCAGCCCTCTGTGCACAAATGAAGTTTACCTCCTTCTAAGTTAACACTACACTTGCCCGCTTACTTACTGGCTCCCAAATTCAATCACTCTCAAAGAAGTCTCCCTCCAGCCACTTCTGGCACTTCATTCCTCCTTTCCCAGAGCAGCCTGATCCTTTACATGCAAGCCAACAGGAGCAGCAAAGCCAACACAAACCTTTAGCTGCTCTCCAGAATGAAGCTGGCCATCCCAGTGTCTTACCTCTGCCTTTACAACCCTTTGTACCTCTCTGCCCCAACCATGAGCACTGGAAGACTACACCTGTGGCAGCTTCACTTTTCAAGCCCACCAGACATTATCCACATGCCACCCTTAAAAATCAAACTAACTGACAGCACACCATTCATTATCCTTCCACTTCCAAGGGAATTTTTAAATCAGGGAGGCGATAACCAAGTATACTAACTTGCTGGGTTTTTTCTTCCTCATCAGTTTTCCTTCCTGCTGATATAGAATATGAAAAATACCATGTATAAATTATGTACATGCATTTCTAGAGGAACATAAGGGAAATTCCTATACAGAAAACCAGTAAGTTAGATAGCATTTACACTGATCTTTTTCTACAATTTTGTAAGAAATATTGAACAACAAATTTCAATTCTACAAACATCATTTCATAACATCTACTGGGTTTTGACTTTTCAGTTGTGATTTCTGTTAAGACAGAAGGGAAGCCTCAGCAAAGGATGGAGTACTTAGAGGAGAGAAAGCTGTGGTGTCACAGGTTCAGGCCAAAAGCTACAGACGTCCCTGCTCCACACAACATCCTCTGCACTGCCACAGCCCAGCAGAGCACAGCCCGTGTGCCCAAACTCACTCACAGAGCACATCTCTGATCAGCATCCGGGGGTCAAAGAGCAGGTGGATACAGCCAGAGAATGAGCCATCAGTCTGACATACCCACTTGGCTCTGGGCTCCTCAAAATCTTCTTTGCTGAATCCAGCAAAGTTCAGATGGACACATCAAAAGCACAGCTCCTCCACAGCTCCCAGCCCTTGCAGCATTCCTGGCAGAGGATGCAGTGTGCTGGATTTACAGTGACTGGTGCTGAAGCCTCAGGAATATAATAGTTTATGTCTATTAATGATCTAACTCAGTTTATTACTCAGATCTTGACATTTTAAATTAAATTACATTCTTAGAGCAAAGGAGCATACAAGAAACCCTGATGAACCACAGCACTGAGACCAGTAGAAGTAATTCTTGCACCAAGCAGTAACACTGATGTTTCACTGTATGTTCACTCACTATCACCATGTATTCTCCAAGTCAGGATTTCTGTTCAATCTTTGTGATCAACCCAGGGAGTCAAAATGGGAAAATATCACGTTATATTGGAGTATCTGGATGGTGCTTCTGTCCTTGAGAGTTAAAGTGATGTTAAGATGTTGAGACTTTCTGCCTCTGCTTAAGTGACACTGGAAAGACAGGCTCTGTGCTTCACTGGAGGCAAGATCCATACACCCACTTGTATGTCATCTTCAGCTTCCCACGGATGTTTACAGGAGGATATTTTGATTTATTCAAATAGATGCCCTGCAAAACACCCACCTCCCCAGAACAGACATGATACTGCAGTAGGCACTGACTCTGCACATCTTTATTAGTTACCCCTAAGGCCCATTTTGTCTTAATTTTGGAAAACTACTCTGCTCATTGCCTCTTCATTTGAACTGCATAACAAGGAACTGAACAGAGAATAACTCATTTTCCTGCTTTAAACTTAATCCCAAGCATCCCTTTTCAGAATGCAAATGCCCTCCCCTCACACATCCTCACACAATCAACCCTCCATGGACAGGAACAGAGGCACTGATAGGAACCCTTCTTAAACTTTTTCATGCAGCAAGAAATCCCTTCTTAAATGTTTGTTTAAATGGCTCCCGTGCTCAGGTATCTGACCTCACCCTGACACATGGTCTCTTCTCTACCTCCTTCTCACTGGGTAAAATTCCACTTGGCACTCTTGGATCTGTGCTGTCAGAAACACACCTCACTAGATAAACTCTCTGTGTTTTTAAGAAGCTCAGAAACTTCCATCAGACCCATCTGTGATCAATGAACAAGGGAATTTGCTGAAATCACAGGGCTTAGTCAAACTGTAATCTTAGCTGAGCAAGAGGAACAGATGTGACAAAGCCTTCCCTCCCGAGGCAACCTGCTGTCCATCCAATGTAATGGGGGAAACCCACCCCGGCATGACTATTTCAGTCACCTTCAGCTCCTGGCAGAGACTTTCCCCATCAAAGAGCACCAACAGCCCTCTGTAAACGATACTAAGAAGAAGATTAAAATAAAAACATGCCTACAGATTATTTTTTACTTGAAACAGTCAACCAATGGATTTGAGAAATTTGCAAGCTCCATTTGCCTTCTGAAAAGTTCCGAAACCATCTCTCCCACTTTATGGAATACATCCCACTTGTTCTCACTACTCCAAATCACACTGTAAGGCCTCAGCTCAGTTTAGGCAGGAGCAGGACACCAATGCCATATTCTGTGTGTGGCCAAACATGCTGTGAGCACACAAACACCCACCTGTAAACATGCACTGGATTTATATAAGCATACATGTACATATAAATCCGCTTTATAAACAGAGGCAGACCACACCTCAACCTTCCAGTCAGCACAGAGATCCAACTCCTACACCACTGGGAATTTCAAGATATGTTCAAACTTGAAGTCAATCCTGGGTGTGCTTTGACCTCTGAATTTTTGGGGCTGAGACAGATCTGAACTTGCACAGAGAGGTTTCACAGATCAATCTCCAAATCACCCCTAATATTTAAAAGAACCAACTTATCAACAGTAGGCAGCAAAATAATTGCAGCACTTAATGTGAACATAAATTAACAACCCATGGGACAAAATGGTTTGGTAGCTGTTATTTTTATAAAAGGATTTAATACAAAAACTCAGGAGCGCCCAAGCATAGCCAAGAGACATAAAATTCAGGAGGTCTTTGTCTCCACCTACTGTATGGAGGAATAACAATTGTAACTTCCTGAGGGATACAGAGAAAGATAATTGATACCTTTCTCGATATAAACTTCTATCTATTCCATACAGACCATAGGACTTCAACCTTTACCACTTATTACAACAGCTGCTGTTACATACCTAACACAGAGAACAATCACAAGTTCCTTTACTTAGGACTGAAGAGATCACCAGTCCATAGCAATTGCAAAGTGGCAATTGTTAATAGTTTCATGGTGCACTCTTCCTTTACAATAAGATGTTTTGAAATTAAAGTAACTGTTTCAAATAACTTATGTAGGCCTAAGAGGTGATCTGAGAACTTCCTGAACAGGAACGAAAATTAAAAGCCTTCATAACATTTACTTCAATTTTTTTTTTTTAATGACCAACAATTATATTTCAGAAAAAAACCTGCAGAATTGCAGTCGAAACTTGCACAGGCCTGTGAACACTCTCAGGTTTAAAGGCAAAAGGAATTAAACAAAACACTCTTAATTAAAACGTCAATCTGTCAAAATCTGGACAAGGCTACAGAGAAGTCTGATCTATGGTTGCTCTATACTTTGCACTTCCTAATTTGACAAAACAAAATGTAGGTTATGAATTTGTTCTAAAGACAGCTCTTTACTACTATTCCGGGTCTCATCCAACCAGTTTATTTCTTTCCTACTGTCAGTAAATTTCTGTACAATCAAAAGCTAAAATAAAACTTTTCATTGCTATGGACCTGGGGAGACTGGTGCCAGACTCTGCTTGGAGAGAAACAGGGGGAGCCCCAGGAGCCCATTAAAAACTTGATTGAAATTGTGGGGCTGATGGCAGGGAAACAGCCAGGCTGCACAGCAAGGGGCACCGAGGCACCCCAGGCAATTTGGTGGCTTTATTCCTACAGACCACATGATGCCTCCAGTCCTCAGAACGTGTTCACAGAGCAGATTCAAAAGTGGCAGAAAATTGCACTTTCAAACACACTGGTACCTGTGAACAAGATATTTCAGAAACATGCCCTGGATGCACCCAAGTATGTGCTTGTAAAGGTGCAGATGGGAAGAGTTTTGTTTTCACAACAATCTATCTGGACTGCACATTGCAGATCTGTTAGGGCTTTCAGCTGCTTTCAAAACTGGACTTAAATAGTATGTTTGTTTGTGGGATTTAAATAAGTATATTTATTTAATATGAAAAAGAGGATGTGGCTACTGGGGTAATTTCAAAATTTCATCCTTTTCTTCCCTGTGCACAAAATTACATGGAGTTTTCTTACTCCAACTCAAGTACACAAAGTGAATACAGACTCTTACAGAGCAGATGGACCTAAGGACAGCAAAGGCTTAAAATAAGTATCTTCCACTCAACTCATAAACCTCAGGAAGGTTGGCACAGCAGATATGTCATTCAAAATAAACAAGTAGTATCATATAAGGGCTAGGAGATTTTATACCCATAGTCAGTATTACTTCATCCCTTGTTTTCACCTTCATTTTGGGCACCCCTGGCGCCTGCACAAGTCAAGGAGGAATCAGGCCATGAGAGCCACCCTAGATACCCACACCCTTCTCTGTGGATGCAGCTCCAGCTTGATCAGCCCAGCCCACAGCAGAGAGGGCAGCAAGGAAGGGAAGGAGGAATTGTGTCGCCAGGAATGCCATGGCTTGGCCAGATGTGCACGCTCCCAAGAAACAACCGAATGCCTTCATGTTTCCTGACAGACTGTTTTCCTGAGGAACAAAGCTTTGCAGCTCTAAAGCAAACACCTCATGCAGCACATAGTTTCCTTCCATAAGTTATTTACACAGACAGAATTGTACACATTAAGAGCAGTGTTAAACAATGAGCAGAACCTCCACACTGGATAAAAAGAGGTTTGATAATATGCATAAGATGTATGACCACAACAAGAGAGTCAACTTTGCATAATAATCACAGAGGGCACGATGGGAAACATCTAAACACAGGCTCCATTGTGCTCCACAGAGGGGGAGCAATCCCTGACAGCAGCGAGCAGTTCAGAGGCACTGGATCTTTGACCTTTGCTGGGCAGATGTGCTGCTGGTGTGGGGCAGATGTGCTGCTGGTGTGGGGCAGATGCCAGCACCACACAGCAAAATCCTGTGGCTTTATTTCCTCTGCTTCACTCTGCATTGTTTTTATCACCTTGCTAATACTATCATTTACTGAGTTCTGTGAGGGAATTGCACAGGAATTGCCTTTTAGGATCTCACAATGGGCCTTGTGTCCATCCCCTTACATTACAAATACCAGGCTGTATTTTTCAACAGAGCCACAAACTGGTCCTGATGACCTGGTGGCAGCACCTGCAGCTTCAGAGGAAATAGGCCCCAATGGGGCAATAATGGCAGATCTTGACCATAAAAGTCACTCTTCCTTAACCTTTTCATTTGATACTCAAGGTGGACTTTACAGCAGAAATATTCAGAAGTGTAACACCAGTATCTAGAACTGGTCATAAGCCACTCATACAAACCTAAATGTTTCTCTTAACATACACAGGAGACCCACAGTGAGGTCTGTCAGAGCTTCACCCACACTCAGTGAGTTCCTGGGAGTCCAACTGTCCTCCCAGCCACGGGACAGACACTTCTGTTCTACAGTTCAGAAACACAGAATATGATTTAATGAGATTTAATTCCAAGATGCTGTGAAAGAGAAGCACTCGGTTTGGAAACAGCTCTATTTCTGGCTTTTCGATTCTTCACAGCAACAAGTTCCACTGACTAATACATGTAAATTAAAAGCACTTCTGAAAGTTCTATTTGATTATACTGAAAGAATGGGAAGAAAAAGGGATTCTGCTTTGAAGTGAAATGTACTGCAGTCCTGAAACCAAGGAAACTTTGGTAACCATAGCAACGTTGTAAATTTTTTTTCCCCTATATAAATTTTAATAGATATTTAATTTGTCAAATCACAGGCTGGCATTCAAGCCATTTTTTTCTCACAGACCCCTGCTTTTCAACATGTGGAGCTGTTCATCTTTACTAGCAGTGGCCTCCGAGGTGCTTTATAACCTAGTCCTCTTCCAAATGTAATTTTTTGATCAGCCTTGACAAAAAAATGGTTGAGTGATTTCCACTTCTGTCATTATTGTCTTTGACAACTTCATTTTTTTTATAAACCAAGTGAAGTGTTTGCAAATGTTCATTTTTTGGGGAGACACAGCAGGCAATGCTCTGTGGTGACTAATTTATAAGTTGTTAAAAGTAGCTGAAATACTTTGTCTTCCAAATCCTGTTTAATATCCAAGTTATTTCAAAAGTATGCAGCTGTATGGATGGAAAGCTAATGAATAAAGCTGGGGCTGAGCTATGGTAGAATGTTGTATCAGAATGAAATCCACCTGCAAAAGGCTTCCTGAAATTCGCTGCTGAAGATAAGACTGCTAAGCAAGAAAAACATGTTATTTATTACTACTGAATTTGATGAAGCATTTCAGCACTAGAATAAGTTTCCAGGCCTAAGAATAAACTGCATTCCTCTGTTGTATACTGCAGAGTGCAAAAAGCTGGAAAACATGCAACTATTTCACAAATCCAGAACTTTCTCAGGATAATTATGGCAACTGTTAAACATGACAGACTCGCCACTGAAAAACACACACCTCTGTCACATTTAAAGTGTGTCATGATCGAAGAGTCAGCAGGGAAAACATGAAGTCAGAAGGAATTTGGGATATGTCACACTAACACAGTTCTGCTCTCTCAAGGTAGGCCAACACTGCCACAGATTCATAGGGTTTTGTCCTAGTTTCCTGTAGAGTGCTAGTTCATGCCACCCTGCTCTGGGTGGGACCATGGAGATGAGAGGACACCACTGCCAGTGGTGCAGATACCACACTTTGTCAGGTAATGTCATTCAGAGATAGGCCTCCTGTAAAATCACACAATCACTATAGTATCAATTCTGAGACAGGAAACAGGCAACAAAAAGGGTGAGAGAAAATATGTAGAAAAGAATTTCAAAAAATAAAAATCTGTAAACAGCAGCATTAAAACTCAGTTAATAGAAGTGTTAATGAAAACAGAAATTAGTCTGATTAAATCATCCCTACAGCATCTGGTGGCAAAACACATTGGTGTACTCATCATTTTGCCAAAGCAACAAGCCAACAGTTAAAACTACTGAGCTGTTAAAAATATTAGCCCTAAATGTCATCCTAGATGTAGCAACAGAATCCAGATAAAATGGATGTTAAATCCTCAATCACACATACTGGTTTAAAGCAGAATCTATCTGGACAGCCACAAGTATCTATTCCTAGATTGCAGTCCCCATGAAGACATGCAATGAGATCCCCTGGGTGAAAATTCAGAATAGCCAAGAATAAAGAAACTTCTTTGTTATTATTAGAACAGGGAGGATATTTGATAAGACATGGAAAAAACACCTGTTCCCTGCATCATCAAAATGGCATTGAACAGTCAAACAGAACCTGTGTGGACTAATCATGGGGAGAAGGGTTAAAAATAAATACCCCTCTCCCAGCAGTGTCAGCTCTAAGGTAAAACTATAAACAGAGAGAAAAGGGATCCATGGCACCCTAAACAAGAGAAGGGAAAGCTCTCGGCTCACTTAGGCAAGGCTTCAATTAAAGAGGAAGTAATCAAGTGAAACTCGAAGCACACTCCCTTTGTACAAACGAGCACAGTTACTGCACCCTCCGTGCTCTCCCACTTTTCCCTCATTTCAGCCTCCTCCCACACTCACTGTTGATACTGCCCTTGAGTTGTTACACAAGGTGGATGCTGCCATAATAGAGAACATACTTCTATCCTTTAGTTAGCACCAATTGCAGGATCTTTGTGCTAAAGGTGGAAACAAAAGTTAAATTTAACACCAGGCAAAAGCAGACATTAGGTACAAAAATGTCAAAAAAAAATCAAAACAAACCCTTCCAAAATGGAAAATTCAAGCAGAAAGTGAAACCAGAAAAATCCTATTGCCGAGCCTTGACTGGATTGTGGTGAAAGTTAACACTAAAGCCTTAGCAATATCCAATACTAAGGTAAGCTGAACGGGAATAGCTAAACCAAACTCGAAAGGATATGTAGCAAAAGAGGTTGTTTCCCAGGTACTTGGAGTCTCAACTACAGAACAGTAAAGTCCATCAGCAGGACACTGAACTTCATCCTTTAGTTTAGAGGCAGCTCAGGATCACAAAGGCGGGGTGTTACCAACTTCCCTAGTCCTCTCACCACAACCAGCCACCCTCGACAAATGTCCACACCCACCTCCCTGTCAGGGGGATAAAGGACATAAAGGGTATGACAGTAAGGTAACCTGTAAGTGACAAAGACGTGGCTCATTTAAGAAGCCAATACACCCCTGAATCAGAGCAGCACACTGAGGAGGAAGGAAGGGAAGGTGCCCCACTCAGCCAGTGTGTCAGGTGCCTGTTTTAGGGAGTCACTCCTCTGCACAACAGAAACCCTGTTCCACTTAATGGGACAGATGATGAAACTCCCCATTCTTTTGTCTGAGAATTTACCTCTGTACATAATTAGAAGCACAATCATTAAAGTCGGCATTCCAAATTGCAGGCAGGAACCAGACACACAAAGTATTCCTACAGGGCTACAAGGCACTTTACAGACCACATAAGAAAGCCTGTCCTTAAACCAAATCCCAGATCTGTCTGCAGAACAGTTTGCCCACTGCTCTCCAAAGGACCAAATTAAACCTAATGCACCCACTAACACAAGTGCAGGTAATAGAACTAAATGCAGTTCTTATCTAGTAGCCAGGGAATCTCAGTCTGACTTTATAATGTCTGACCAAACCCACTGAAAAGACCAGACTTCTGGCAAACTACAAGCTGCAGAGCTGGAGGCCCAATCAAACAAAACAAGCATCAATGATGCAGATAAGAACTACACAAACCAAAAGGTATAAGGTGTTTCAGACGAGGAAAATAATGGTCTGTTTGAAGAATATGGAACTCAAGGTATGGATAAACATAACACTGAGAACAAGGTGGGTCTGATATTCCAGCAATTCCAGTAGTGACAGTAGACGAGATGATGATGGCTGAGTCAGCATGTGGCTATTCACAGGCTCCACCTTTGTGCATCCACCTCAGATTACTTGTCCCACTTCAGTTTGTGATAGAAGGAGTTAACCACAGCTGAAACAAAATCTGCAACTGGGATTCCTGTACCAAATTACTTTGATTTGTTGCCCATGCTTCTATTGGAACCATCAGTTGCTCCACTGGCCTTGCTATTCCAATTCTATCACCCTACTGCCATCAACACTGTGGAGACCGGCTCAGCTAGAAGAGTTTTCCTTGCTATATGGATCTCTAGTTACCTGGAAGGAGGTTGTGGGTGAGTATATATCCTATTCAGTCTCGCTGTCACACCTATTTACTTCCCCAAAAACATTTGAGCATGTAACATTGGAGATGGAGTTACACAATTCCCAACCAAGTGCAGCCAGCCAGAACTATCATGCAACGTGGCATATTTACTCTGGTGTCTGGATGAAGATTACAGATGAAATTATATTACTTCATCTGAGGTCAAATGATTTTCATACTTTCTAGCATGTGTTAAGTAACCAAAGAAACTCCTGAATGAGAATGTGCATGATTTGGAGTAGTTCCTGAGGTAGGGGCAGAAATACCTAATAACTTGTTTAATGTACTCCAGATCTCTCAGAAAATGTGCTGCTCCACTTAAGTTATACTAAGGACCAACATCTCAAAAAGGACTGAGCAATATTTCCCTTTGAGAGAAATAAAATAATAACTTGGTATCTCAGGCCCATAAGCAAACACATACAACTTATGCATACAACTCAAGTCTTAAAACCCTGCATCATACAATGAAAATGGATTCCAGGTCTAAAAACAGAAGTTGCAGGCAAATCAGAAAAGGCTTGATTAAAGTAACTGAGGTTGGAGAATCAAGACTTGCTGAATAATAAGAAGTTAACTTTCTTAGGCTAATTTCTGCTACAGGTCCTGAAACTATCATGAATGTGAGAAAAAAACACCCAATACAACGTGCTAAGAAATAAATGTAGACACTGAGTTCATGGTTCTTGCTCTGTGAAGGTCAATAGAGCTACAATGAATAAAGGAAGCCCATTATATTAAGGACTAAAATCCAAGCAATAAGGAAACAGTGAACATGAGCTTTAGCTCAGAGATGACACAGGCATTGCATAGGGGGATATACAGGGACAGAGGTTCTGCCTGGATTATGAGCTGCAAAAGTTTGTACCAGCTAAGGATCTAGTCCAAGTGGTAAAAAGAAGATGTTTCCATCACTAAACCAAACGATTGGGGTTGTGTGCTTTGCAGCTCTTTTCAGGAGGTTCCAGTTTCTCCTGCCAAGCTGGGAAGCCATGCTATGAGCAGCTGGTACTTCCAGGACTAACAACTCCACCACAAATTTATCTTCTAATACTCCAGTTTCCGCTGGCTCTGTTTGCAACACAGAACCACAGAGGGCAAGTACCACACAGTCTGTGCCTACAGACTTACCCAGCTCTACAAAATGACCTTTGTTACAAAGGGATTTACACTGGTGTCCTTGCAAGCAACAGATGGTCAGGATGATCTGCTGTCATCAGCATTTTTCCTTTAGTCTGTGAAATTATTCACAGTCCCCCCTCAACAGTGGAGGCATTTTCACTGTTTGAGAGTGAAAGCACACCAGTTCAAGGATGGGACAAAACAAGTGAAGCAGTAGTGTCTTTAAAAGACAACAAAATGGGCTGGATTTTGTGGTTATATAAGACCAAGAAACACTGTCTCAATCTGATGTATGAATTAAGTGCTGTACCTTATCAACAGGAAATATGAACACATTTCCTTCAATTATTTCCTCTTGCAAATCATTGCCTGTAGGTCTCAAAGGAAACAACAGATGCACCCAAAACAAGTTTTCATTTCTTTGCTGGCCTGTTCAAAGAAAACACAAAACTGTTTTGCTTTTTAAAACCTCACTATTTAGACAAAATTTCTTGCTCAGTGAATCCGAAGCACTTTCCTGCTGGTATCTTTACCTACAAAGTGGGGAAATGGAATGAAAAGCAATGGCAGCTTCAGAGGTTTACCCTGGTCTCCTGACCCACTCCTAAGCCTCCCCCACAACATAAACTCAGCAAACACAGTAACCTGCAGCAGGGATTCTGTGGTTATAAAAGGAGATGATGTTAGAGATGTATGCGCATTTAACTGAGAAATCTGACACTTTTGAAAAGTTTTCCAAGTGCCAATGTGTTTCTTGTATGCCCACTAGATTTATGACCTTGGTCCTCTGATGGGACTCTTCTCTGGACAGACTGAAGGGTTGACTCTCCCTGTGAACTGCTGGCTCACGTGTTACCTTATGTTGTCGTTAATCGCAATGTATTCCTGCCTAGAACGACACACTTGTGTCAACACAAAACCGGCTCAGTGTGAGATTCACAATGGAATTTGAAACACTCTGTAGTGAAGAAACATTGGAATCCATGAGTGTGGTTTTAAATCCTTTCAGGCAGATGCGTTCTGAGAAGCCTGCATCTGGTTTTCTAATCCCCCTGAAGTTTGAGCATATTCAGATCAAGATTTACATTAAGCCCCTGCCCTAACAAGCAGGACCAAGATGAACAAAGTTGTATTTGCCAACACATCCCTAGAGAGAGCAGGATACAGCTCTGCTGCAAAATCCTCATGCCATTTTTGCCAAAGCTGGTGGGGTGGTGTCAGTTTTAACCTTAAATGGGAACTGAAAACAAACCTTTGAAGTTTACAATCATGGAAAATGCAAACAGCTGAGCAAGGCAGCCATTCAATACAATTCCTTCTCAACTAATAAGACCTTTGAGACCGACAAGACTGATTGCAATTAAAGGTACAGGGTGAAAAACCATCTTGAATTATAGAGGGCATGGAAAAGGCTTGAAGAGTCAGTACCAATGGAATTTCAGAAGTGTAAGAAAAAAATCATCCTCATCAGTGTTATAAAGACTTTTTGGTTATCCTTTTAAAACAATTCTACAAAAGATGGGCTTGCTTCCATAGAATTCTATTAGTTTCATCTTTATTGAATACAGTGGGATATCTCCCACAAGCACAGTAAAACAACAACAAAAAAAAATATATTAAGCTTGAAGTCAAGCGATGTTCTTCTCTCAGCCATGGGAGAAATTTTTCAGTCCAGTAAGTATAACTTCAGCGTGAAATAAAAAAAAAAAGAGAGAGAGAAACTAATCCAGGCTATGAATCAGCCTCACTGGGGAACAACTGGGCTATGCAGGACACGGATCTAAATTGCTACCAGCGTTAGAAAGGCAGCCCGGGGAGCTCAGAGCGGCTGAGGAACACACGCCGCGCCGGGCACGCAGTTTTCTGCTGCCCTCTGCAGGGAAGCGCTGGGCGGTGACAACAGCTGGGCCCGGACAGGAATCGACAGCCTCACAAAACCACCGGGGATTTTTCAGAGGAATTTTTACAACTGACTCGTGTATCTGCACTCCATTTGTCTTTATGAATACTGCATTTATAAAACGCAGGTCAACTCTTTTACTCTAGATGATGAGTCAGTTATTGGTATACCTAAATTTTGATGGAAATACTAATCCCTAGATCACTCCACCAAATAGGGATAAAAGAACAGGCCCTCTTTCCTGCAACCTCAACACCAGGTTTCTACTCTTTATTTTTCTTTACAATTGCTAGGTGCTAAGACATAACCAGGATTTGAAAGGTACACAAAGAAAAGCTCTTGTCCTGCTGTGCTCTCTAGGAAAAAAATTAAGGAAGTATCACTGTGTCATCCACTTCCTCCTTCCAAACTATCATGTGAATTATTTGGTCTTATACACAGGAAAATTGAAAAAAACCCAAACAAACAAACAAACAAAAAAAAAAAGCCACAAAGTTTTTGAGGGAAAAGTGATTAATGAAGCATGATCATTAGTTGAAGGCTATTGTGACTCAGGTGACCAGCCATTCCACCCACTTACATACTTCATTTGAGAACATCGCCTTTAACTCCAGAGCAGAACACGAAGTATATGGTTCTAGTTCCAGCTGTTCTCTCAGGGACCCTGAGGAGGTATTTTGTGTTCCCATCTCCTTATTTGCCACAAACACAAACAGCAAATCAGTATCAGGAACTTTAATCCACTTCTGTCTGCAGGACACAGATTATATACTGTGATGTATGTGTAAACAGAGATTTTCTTTGTCACTATACTTCTGATGTCACATGAGAATGTAATTAAGACAACTGTGGGACTGCAGCGTAATATGCCCATATACAAGAAGGTTCTGATGTGGAGAAATCTTTGTAGGGAGGCAGCCTTAGGCACCCAGCATTCCTATTGATGGAGCAGGCCCTACTAAGCATTATCGTGTGTATTTGCAAAATGTGTATCAGATAATTTTGTAATTCCTTTATACTGAAAGACATAAACACAAAACAACTCATTCGGTATTTGCCACAGCTAATTTTGTTACAAAGCAATATCAAGACCACAAACAGAAATTAGAACTATGTGGAAATACAAGAGAAAAGCTTGAAGGAGGGAGTGTTTTTAAACTTATCCAAACCCATCTGACAGCATGATGTGAGAAGAAAACTACAAGTTGCACAGACACACAGGTATCAGCATGTCTATCCTCACAAAGCCCTAGAGAGAAACAATCTGAAGTTTAGAAATGCAATACTACTTTTCAAGTAATGAATTAGTAACAAAATGGATGAAAAAGCACTTTTTTTCATAGGTTCTATATTTAAGCATTTCTCCAATTTATTTGTATTCTCTTCAACATGACACCACTGTGACCTCCTCTCTGCCTCCTTTTCTCTTGGCCCTTTGCAGCATCTATGTAACACAAGCAAAACCTCTAGAAATGCACTGAGTACTCACAGCCAGCACCTGCACTCTTGCCTCCAGAGGAAGTGTGGGCAGTTTATGAACAGCTCAGCAGCAGCCTGAGTAAAACTTCAGCGAGGCGTCACATTCCTGGCCTTGGGCAAAACTCTGCAGGCAAACCAAAGGACCTGACACAGCTCAGTCAGTGCAGAACACAATCCAACTCAGGAGCCAAACTTAGTTCTGCCCAGAGTCATCCTCACTCATCAGCATCATCAAACTGGCCATTCTCAACCTCTCTACTAACTCGTGGTGGAGAAACAAAGCAAGCAGTGTGGTGACAGCCTGGGTTGTAAAACCAATCCTCTTCCCACATGTATGAGGCCAAAGGATTACTTTCCTGAAAGCTTCCACAAGACAGATCATCAGCATCTACAAAAGGTAAAAGAAAAGGTTTAAACAATGGGAGATACTCAGGAAAATAGTGGTATAGTTTAGCAGGTTATTATGCAGGTCTACAGCATCTTCCAGTTCATTATTTTGACTTGATCTACCAAGACACACAAGGTAGACCTAAATAAAAAGGCAACAGAAGCTGAATTTGGCAACATCTTCATTTTAAGGAAGGTTCATGCCACACAGATAGAAGAGTCTTCCAAAAAGCTCAATGATACACCTGAATTCAGAACATATGACACCAATTGCATACAACACATGCAGTTCTTTCACATTTTTCTTGGGAATAAAAGGCTCATGAAACTATTACTTTATTTGTCCTCCCCCTTTCTGCAGTCTCCAAACCACCATCCCAATGAGGAGCCCTCCAAAGCCTTTAAGAACTAGGTCACTGGGCAGAATGGGAGGGTGGTCCCCTGTAAAAAGCTCCCTCTGGATGACATTTTCACTAGGTTAGAATTAAGCCTAAAAGGCCTGTATTTAACCCATCTAGCACAAAAATAGGGCAAAAACTATTGAAAACTCAAAGGAACCACAAGCAAATGTGTACTCACCATAAGGACTACATGCAGACTCCTCCAATTCTTTATCCCAGTCCTCCACCTCATACTCAGAAGCATTTTGAAGCTTTGGAGACTCAGGTGTACTGGAGTCTTCATCATCCCACTCATCCAGGTAAGAATGCATGTTGTAGCAAACATCAGATGATGTACTGGCATCATCTTCACTGTGAGAGGTATCAGAGGCTTTATGGTCTTCAGACTTGCTATCAGAAACATTTGGAATATTGTCCAGCAAACATTCTAAATCCAACAGAAAGCACCAACAGATACTCAGAAATTAAACAGGAACAATTAAATGCTCAGCACACAGTAATTCAAGCAGGTACACAAATGCACTTTGTGAGTACTAATCTAATTATAATATACAGTTTCCTGCATATATAATATCACTGCAATGCTGCTTCACATTGTAGATGCTTGGGAACAGTAGACACAGACTTGCACCACAACACTCTTGTTGGAAAAGTTATTTAAACTAAAAAAAACAAAAAACAAAAAAAAAGTTTTTTAAAGTCTTTAAACTAGGGCAAAGGACCCAGTAGCCTTGCTTCATGACATTCACCTGTAAGTGTATTTTTTTAAAAATAGGAATATTGAAAAGCATGGTCCTGGTTTAAACACAGTCATATTGATTAATTATTCTTGCACCTAAGCATACACAAGTATCGACATGGAGGCAATTTAGTGCAGTAACTGAAGGGTCATTTCCCACCCAGAACCTAAAAGTTTTAAGTATGTTTCTCAATCAAGTTTCCTTACTGCTTTGTTTCATCTTACCTTTTTTGGGCTTCCAGATCATAGTTTCTCCATTATTAGGAAGCTCTTGCCCCTCAGAGGTTGTGGCATCAATGGCAGCAGCCATCACCTACAAGACAGTTTTAAGGAATTAAGTAGCACCTTTCCCTGATCACTCTGTGGCCCACAAAACTTCCCCCACATCTGACTTTGAGCCCTGCAGGCCATCCACTTGATCCCTTAATGAATCTTTAAAACCCAACAGGCTTTCCCTTCAGCGAGCAGAAGTGCCGAGGGGTGACTCACCCTGCTGCTGCCATCAGCCCCGAGCAGCCCCTCTGCCCCTCACCCTGCTGCTGCCATCATTCCCCCCGGCACCGGCAGCAGCGAGCAGCCTCTCTGCCCCTCACCCTGCTGCCACTTTGGTGGGACTGACCCCGGAACGGTGACGGACACACGAGGAGAGGCACAGAACCAACACCGGGGCGTGGATCCCCCGAAGGGCCGGGCCCTGCGGCAGCGCTGGGGGCGGAGAGCAGCAGGAGCCCCTCTGGGTGGGGGAGCCGAGCCCTACAATTAACGCAGATCTTTCAGGGAACTCAAGGAAATTTTCATTAACATGGATATAATGCGCTCCTGAAAAAAAAAAATAAAATATATATATCATAATTAGAAACTGTGTGAGGAAAAGGGGCGGAGATGATGAGACAGAGAATAGCTTTGGCAAAACAGGAGGTGCTAAAAACGTGTATGTTGTCCAACTTCTGAGTCTTCCGGCCAAGCCTGGTTTGTGTGGGACAGAGCAGGAACATTGGAAGCCGCTTCGTGTGTCCTCTCAGCTGCAGAGACTTCCAGGGAATGTCCATGTAATGCAGACAGGCTTGGGAGGGTTTATGGTGGTGTAAAATGACCCCGCACCTAGCGGTCTTTATTTAAAGGCGCTTCAAGGGAACATGGAGAATAAAACCGAGAAAAGCTTCACTTTGCTCACCCGGGGGGCTCCGGGCGGCCCCCGAGGGCACGACGGGGCTGCGGGGGAGCCCTCACGGCGGCCCGGTGGGGATGGGGCGCGGGGCGGCCCCGAGGGCACCCACCGAGGGCACCTACCGACCCATCCCGAGGGCACCCACCGAGGGCACCTACCGACCCATCCCGAGGGCACCCCCGGCCACGCGTGGCTCTGGCCCCAAGGCTGGAACTGAGGATGGGGCTGCTCCCACTCCAACGCTGCCATTGCCCTCAGCGCCACAATTCCCCCTCAGAGCCCACCGCTCTATTTCTCCTCAGCCTTCAACAATTCCCCCTCAGAACGCACCACCCCAATTCCCCCTCAAAACCCACCAATCCAATTCCCCCCTCAGCCCTCAGAGCCCACCACCCAAATTCCCCCCAGCCCTCAATAATTCCCTCTCAGAGCCCACCACCCAAGTTCCCTCTCAGAACCCACCACCCCAATTCCCCTCAGTCCTCAGAACCCACCTCTCCAATTCCCCTCAGAACCCACCACCCAAATTCCCTCTTAGCCCTCAACAATTCCCCCCAGACCTCAAAACCCACCACTCCAATTCTCCCCGGCCTTCAACAATTCTCCCCAGCCTTCAACAATCCCTCTCAGAACCCACCACCCCAATTCCCTCCAGCCCTCGGGCTCTTCAAACACAGTGCAGTGACTTCACAGAATGACACAACCCATTACATTGGAAAGACCTCTGAGATCATCCACCCAACACCACCAACAGAGCAGAGACTGCAGCCAGGAGAAACACAGATCTGAAAGCCATGAGAAAGCACCTTTACACTCATAGAGTTGTGAAAACAAAGCTATCCATGGCTCTGTGGTATTCTCATCTTACCAGAACATAACAATTTCCCTGGGCTGCTGGTGGCGGTGTGCTGGGATAAAACACAAGGAGATGGGAAGCACATGGGCTCCAGGGACAGGTATTCCAGGGACAGGTGTGTCCCTGGGAGGGGCTGTGGGTAGGCAGGAGGGTGACAGAGCTCTGAGGAATCAGAGCATGTGAAGAAACAGGGCCCACTTTCTGGAATGGTGGGTATTGGCTTTGCTGGACTTGCCAGAAAAAAAAAAATTTCCAAACTTTGCACTTTAATGTTTTTAGTTGTGCAGCTTAAGAAGTGATTTGGGACAGGGAGTAACAGAGTAAGGGGCAGAGAAGGTGTGAGGGATTATCAGTGAGGAAAGCTCAAGGTCAGGCATGAATAGCAGGGAACTAGTGGGGACATAGGAGATGGAATGGCAAAAAGCTTGGGAAAGACAAAGCAGGATGTCCTTTGGAGCTGGACACAGAAGGAGCAATCCCAACAAGGCTGCTGCTCCAAACTTTGGTTCCAGCTAGTCAAAAGTTAGGGGAATTTGTTGAGAGGAGCTGCAGGTTCTACGTGAGTGAAAAATCTTGAAGAAATAAATCCCTGTATTGTCATTATTTCACCCTTCAGGCACCCGAAGGAACTATTGCTGTATGTTCCTGTACTTTCCTTAAGTTTCTGTTAGTCCAGGGATAGCATTTATGCTGATTTATTGGCTTTGACATGGGAAAATGTGGCTCTGTGACCAGCCAAGGACAGCACTGCTTCAAAAAGCCATTACATTTTTCAGGCACTGTGGACAGCAAGTGTAGATGAGGACTTTGTGCTCTCACCCCAGGGACATTGCTAACAGAGCTCAGCTCCCCTCTACCTTTCAGTCACTCTCAGGATGCAAACCCAATGCAAGGTGGTTGCAGAGGCTGTTTGTTTTTGTCAGGGAGTACAGGTGACTTCAAGGCTAGGAAACAAATACTGTATTTTTACTGATGTCTGATTTCCTAATGGATAAATGTTCCACTTCTCATTATTCAGCTTGGTAAGGTACAAATCTCACCCACAGGTGTAGCAGTTTCTGTGGGGTTTGGTTTGGGTGGGTTTTTTTGCATTTAGATGTTATAATATTTCCAGAGTATAAAAGCTGAAGTATTGTAACTATCTGAATGTTTGGGCAGGATGAAGTTTGCTCTCAGAAGTCTCAGTGAGAACACTCTCAGAGATGGTTTTGCTTTCTCTAACTGTGCACTTGAACCTGCTCCTGGCTGGACCAACACTAGAAATTACTCCAATGGAACAGATGATTCTTTTTTGGTCACACAGAATGTAAAGAAGGTAAACTTTAATAAGCTCCAGGAACATATTTACCTTTGTACAAAGAAGTTAAAAAATGCACACCAGCATCTTATAACTATGTATAGTTTTTCATAAATGTCCAGTTTGCAATAAAGTGTATTTGGAAATAAACTCTTCCACCAGGTCTCCCTGCAACATCTTCATAGCTCGCCAGTGAATGCTCCCACAGTTTTCTGGTTTGCCTTGGGGATGACTGAGCTCCTCCTTAATATAATCCAGCCAGAGATCTTTGAAAGAAAAATGGAAGTTCTGATTAGATTTTGAGTGGGTATTACTTAACAAACAAACCTAGCTAGAAACTCTTTTTCTAAGTGTCTTTGATATTACTGCAATAAGGTTTATTTTGTGAAACTCCGAGGTCCTGCACCTTGAGGAGCAAAACCCCGGGTTCTGTTCCCAGCTGGAACAGCGATGTCTTCAAGAACTGAGCTGTGTACTTTCTTACAAAAATACTGCAGAACTCTTGATTATAAAAGCAGAGCTCCATACTGTTCACAAATCCAAATTAAAAGTGATACACATCTCTTATGCCAGCCAGTGCCAACACCTGAGTTGCTCCTGGTTGTGCTGAAGCCATCCCAGTGCCAAGGACTCTGGGCTGTCAGTGGGGGGCCACTGCAGTGCCCTGCACTTAATGGCACTGAAGAAACAGTAAGAAGTAAGCTCCACCCTGCATGACAGCAAGCACAAGGGCAGAACAAACAGCTACCTTTTGAAATGGATGGAAATAAAAGAGGCAGCACTGAATGAATAAATAAATAAATAAATTAAAAATAGAATCCTTACCAGTATCTGTTGAACCAAACTCCCTCAAGGCACGTTCATAGTATTCTCTCAGATGAAGCATTTTGCAGGATTCCTAACAAAGGAAGGTATTAAATGGCCATTTATTTTGTACAGAAGTGAATCTGCAGCTTGATTAGATTCTTACAAAGGAAAAGAGTCCTGGCAATTACATGCACGCACACACACACTGCCCAAGATTAGTTACCATGGAACTGGGCTTGTATCACATCCTGTGAATCAGCTTGGGAAGACAAACACGACCTGATCACAGACTGACAACACTACTCTGTTTCCTATTTAAATCCAAAGTTAGAAGTGTATTTTACAAATAGAAGGCACTAATTAGATATTCAACAACTTACTTGCTCCTTTTCTATTTGGATCATCTTCCTGAAGAAGTCAAGTGAAAATGGACGATTTTCACACAGGCTGAAATAAAATATGGAACTTTATAGTCTTCAAGCTTTTTAACATACACTCTAAAACAATCAGGTTTGAAGGTTTCATTTGTTACCTGGCAAAGGCTCTTTTAACTTTCTTATAACCACCATTTCTGTAGGTCCAGTCAAGATACATTTCTTTCATAGTCACAGATTCAGCAGGAGTTGTGGCATGTAAGGATCTCTGCAAGTAAAAAAGGAAGAAAAAAAAAAAAAAAATAAAATAAACCCATATAAGCTACAATCAAAAGGTAACAAGGAGACAAAATCAAATAGTGCCTTCTCTCTAATTAGACATCTGACATAAAGCAGATCTCCTAAGCTTAAAATACATTTCTCCTCCAATATTCCATACAGCTGGCAACTAGCATTTTGTTAAACACCCTTCACACAGAGGGCTTCACAATGCTCTACAAACAGCTGAATTCAAACTTCTACCTGAAATAAGTGTTTTATGTTGTAAACTGGGTGGGGGGAAACCAAATTACCCAACATGCTAGGCAAAGAGGAAAAGTTTTGCCCTAAGCTATTTAGGAAATTAAAGATTAAAGTCCCAGCTCTGATCTTGAGTTTTCTGTACCCAGACTTGTTTTCACACAGACTGGAGAATCTCTTTTCCACATTCAGATAGGTATCTCAAACAGAACAAAAATTCTAGGCCCCAAAGTAAGAGTCCATCATTGGATGTGCTTAGAACCATCTTAGAAGAATGGGAATGGGCCTATGTCCAACTGAGTTTTGGTAACACAGTTTTGCTTGACATTCTTTGATGATGCATGACAGAACTGCAGTACAAAGCATCTGTTATGTGTTCCATCCACACACATTGTTCCCAGTTATTTACACAGACATAAAAGTAGATCTTGATTAGTCAGGTACCTGGTAGAGAGCTTGTGTGTCTTCCTTGCTGTTTGCACCTTCACTCCATTCCACCCAGAGGGTCCACAATGGCAAAGAGCCCTGCAAGGTGAGCAGATACATCAAACAGCTGAAATACAGTGGCTGATGTACAGAAACAGCAACACATCCCCCAGGCTCAGTATCAGCTGCTGGAAAAAATGTCCTTTAGACACTATTCTTCTGGAAAAACTTTGGACTGCACACTGAAATCACTTCTATTTCCTTCCTACATCTACTTAGCTGGACAGCTGTGTTGCCAGGCGCGAAAGACAAGTTCTTCTGCATCACTGAGCACTGCAGTACAAAGGTAACTTCCATAAACAAGAAGGAAAGAATTAGTCATGTTGTTTCCGCTCCTCACTCCTTGTGCTCAGTGTTTGAAGTGAACAGTAGGAGAGCACACAGCTCATTCAAGGCTTGAAATACCACACACACACAGACCAAGTGTCAGGACAGTGAAAAAAAGGAAAGGCATTTTTCAAGTAAGACACAAAAAATACCAGCTCAATGCCTGAGTATGCAAAGTGTCATGCTCAGCATTCAGACTTTAAACCTGTGAATCTGAAGTGAATTTACAATCCCCTAATACTTGGGAATGCAACATGCACGTGAAATGTCAAGTTCTTATTTTTGACCTTAAAAATGGTTAGGGACTTATAATGATTTGTAAAGGGAGAAAAGCCCAAACAACTAAGCATCAGAGGCTTCCAGCCTGAGACATGCAAGTCCATAACCCAGCACAGACCTTGGATTTTATGTGTTTAACAGCTTCTTCAAAACACTGGGTCACCTCTTCCCTCTGCAGCTGGATCAGCACCTGCAGCCTCATCTGCCACATGTCCACGGACAGGCTGAAGCGACTCGTTGCAGCTTCTGCCACCTCCACAGCCTTCTCAGAGAGGCTGGACTCCAGGAGCAGCTGAAGCTGAAACCCAGCAGATACAGCTCATCACCACAAGACACTTGGGACACCTTGTTGAAAAGCAAGGCCTCGAGCCAGAACTGTCCATGTATGTCTACTCCAAATGGCAGAGGCACACAAACAGGGCAGGAAAGCCCCACAATCTGTGTCATGAGTCAGCTCTTACCCACTGCTTGTAGAGAGCTTCTGGCAGCAAACTGGACTCATGGGCTCTGTTGAACACACTCAGTGTCCTCTCCAGCCTCTAGAACCAGCAGAGAAAACAACGGAAAACAAGCATTAGTCCTGTAAATGCCAGATCCCAGCACTGCAAGAAGCCCAGTGGATTGTCTATGAACATGTCACTGAATATACAATTACACACATTACATATCTAATGCTTTAGGTACGTGCAAACATTCCAAGATAAAGGGGAAATCTGAGTATTTGAATTACTTCTCTTCCTTTAGGAGCAGAGAACAAGACTGCAATGTTCTTGTACTGGTTCTCTTACAAGGGAACCAAACTGCACAAGATAATTAGTTAATTCACTGAGTCATAGCCAAGCATACAGATGAATACAGATGCATCATCAAACTGCCCACATGCCAGAACCAAACTTTACTCTTATTGGCAAGACTCATTTTAATTCATCCTTTTCTTCAAACAAGCAGAAGTTTGAAGTACTGTCAGTGAACATTTAAGGTCCCCTCCAACCCAAACAATTCTGTGATTCTCTGATGAACAAGTCTGCAGTCTTAGCTTTCATACAAAGCAGTCACTGTGCTTTACCGACAAGGCTGGTTTATGCCCAGGCTATTCATGTACAGGGAGGCCACGTGTGAGTCTGACAGTAGAAGTGATGCCCACAGATGGAAAATCATTTTTAATGATGGCCACAGGTAAGTATTTCTGACAAAATGTTAAAATATATTTGCTTCTTGTCTGATGGATTACAGAAAGTCAATAAAATTAGGGACGATTTGTTAGTATGATCTCCAATAAGCTTTTACCTTTTGTTTTAATTCTTCACTGTTGGTTTTCCTCTTGTATCTCTCTAGGCAAAAAGTGATGTAGCATTTCCACATGTCCTCTGTAGAAGCAAAGGCAAAATACCACACCTTAGAGAATCACAAGAGTAAGCACAAATATTTGTTTTTAAGAAATACAAAGGATCCAAGCAAAGTGTTAATGCCAACTTTGTTTTAAAATGAAAAGGGCCACTAGATTTATGATATTAACATTTTAAAATGGCTTCCCAGTACGAGCTGCAGACAGTAACTCTTTGTAAAGTACATCAAGCTCTTAGTCCAGCTGAGGCTTCACAGGGAACATTCAGTGCACCCTTTGCCTGTAGATCCCAACTGGCCTGTAAGAGTGAGGACATCACAGGCAGCTGAGAAAATCCTGCTGTCTACCTCTCTTCAGGGGCCACAGAAATGCTCAGGGTTTGGAACACCTCTCCTCTGAGGAAAGGTTGAGAGAGCTGGGGTTGTTCAGCTTGGAGAAGGCTCCAGGGAGACCTTATTGCAGCCTCTCAGTACCTAAAGGAGGCCTGTAAGAAAGATGGGGACAGAATTTTTAGCAGGGCCTGTTGAGACAGGACAAGGGGAAATGGGTTTAAACTAAAGGAGAGCAGATACAGAGTAGATATGAGGAAGACATTTCATACGAGAGCGGTGAAACACTGGCATGGGGAGCCCAGAGAGCTGGGAGATGCCTCATCCCTGGACACATTCCAAGTCAGGTTGGACAGCTCTGAGCAACCTGATCCAGCTGAAGACATCCCTGCTCACTGCAGGGGGATTGGACTAGATGAGTTTTAAAGATCCAACTCAAACTATTCTGTGACTTCAAAGGCTCCACAGCAGCAAGTTTGAGACCACTCCACAAACCACTCCTTGGTAACTTCCTTTCAGAGTAAGGACAATGCCAGATACTGGAGTTGGATCTCCACTCTCCTGGCAACTCAAAACTATTGCTTACTCACAGCTAACCTACAATATACTCACAGTTTCAATTAGGCCACTCCCTTGATAGCATAAATGCTTTGGAAAACAATCCAAGCAACACCTAAAACAGATCCCCAGCAGGCAGCACCTAAACACCACTTACCTTCTCTTAGGCATGGCAGAGCCTGCCCATCCTCTCCCATACTTTCACAGAACACTCAAGCAGCAGGAAAAGGTGTTACCATGCAGGCAGCACGTCTCACCTGTGGGGACTGCCCGCACAGCCTCGTCAAAGACGGCACAGCAGCGCTGCTCCCTGCAGGCCAGCGCCGCCACCTTGCGCTGTTTGGGGCGGCGCTCCGAGGGCTGAGGCATCCCCGGTTCCGGCATCCCCGGTTCCGGCATCCCTGGCTGCAGCTGCGGCATCCCCGGCTGCGGCTCCGGCATCCCCGGCTGCGACATCCCCGGCTGCGACATCCCTGGCTCTGGCTGCGGCATCTCCGGCTGTGGCATCCCCGGTTCCGGCATCCCCGGTTCCGGCATCCCTGGCTGCAGCTGCGGCATCCCCGGCTGCGGCTCCGGCATCCCCGGCTGCGGCATCCCTGGCTCCGGCTGCGGCATCCCCGGCTGCAGCATCCCCGGCTGCCGCTGCAGCATCCCCGGCTCCGGCTGCAGCTCCAGCTCACGCCGGGCCAGGTGGTCCCACATCAGGGGATCCCCGGCGAAACTGCCCTGCAAACTGAACACATCCCGTCTGCCACAGCCCACAGACACCACTCCCCCACCTGCAGCATGCTCAGAGGGGTTCTTATACTGCTATGGGAATGTACTCAATCGTGAAGGGAACAAATGCCAGAGGAAAAAGTATTTTAGCTTTCCACAAGAGAAAGGCAAAATATTAGGGTCTTTTCATTTTTATTATTATTATGGATATTCTCCAGACAGAATTAGACAAGGAGCTGTGAAAAGGAACAATTGGAGAAACAAGCCCCACAAAACTACACCACGAAGATCCACAGCTCCTGTAGTGAATTCACAGAAACTAAGTGCAGTAAATATCCTGTGACAACTGTATGCAATTTTTTCTTAGCAGATTTTTAAAGCCTTTCTGAAGTTAGATACAAGGAACACACTTTCCTCATCTTTAAGGATTAAAGCCTTAACACTATTTCCCTCAACGAACAGCCTTTAGTTCCCCAAGTCCAGTCAACCCACTATAAATTAGAGAAGTTATGAGAACGTGTTTCTGAAAAAAACAAACTAGAAGAAAATAAAAGCACAACACAAAGCCACGACTCACTTTTCAAGGATTTCTTTTTGCAAATCTTGGGTAAAATCAAAGAGCTTTGCAATAGAGAGCACAGCCAGCTGGAACTCAACACCTGCATTTCAAGAGGAGAAAAAGCAACTATCAAGTGGAGCATTTGTTAGAGAATTCCTCAACATATTACATCAGTTGCACACTTTGCATTTCTGTAGCTTGGTTCCGCTTGCAAATTTAATCAACACCTCCTCTACTCCTTCACTTGACTCTGCCAGGAAAACCCAGAGAGCCCCACACCTGAGACAGACCTCCAAAGCTGACACAGATGTCCATGAATTACATCTCTCCTCTATCTCCACCACTTACCTTTGAGAATGCCCATTGCAATAACATGACATAATTAGATTATGAATCCCCATCTGCCATTTCTTACCTCCTTATTTTTAGGTGCTTACAAATAATTTGTATGCCTACTTTTTTTCCAGTGTTTCTCCAGGAATCTAAATTAAACCAGCTCTTTCTGGAATATCCTCTAATGTCCTTTTTCCCCACTACTTTTCAACCTTACGGGTTTTTGCCCATTGTCTTCCAAACTATCCCCATTTATCATGGTTTCTCAAAGATAGCTGCTACTACTTTGCAGTTATTTTACCCAATTCTCTCAATAAAATGGCTTATTTTTACCACCCCAGCTTAATTTAAAATAATATTACCTGGTTTATTATTAGTCTGAATTCTGACTTCTTTGCAACTAGTGCCAGGTAATTATATGTAATTTAAAGTTGGGTAAACAAAGCAAAACAGGTGTGTAACTCTGAACTGTCCTCCCTTTTTTTTTTTTTAAACAATTTTTGAGACTGTAGGGCCAGCACTGCCACTTCAGCCCAAAAGCTGTTGTGATGGAAGAGGTGTCAGCCTGCAGGGAAGACATGAAATCAGAACTATGAACACTGAATTTTTTCTCTGGCTTTATCTATGTTCTACAAAAACATGATGTATTTAAAAATGTATCTCAGTGTGGCAATGGGGCTAAGTCTATCACCATTACCTACTGCAGAGGTGGGGTTTTTATTGACTAAGTACAAGAAATATTAAATCACCTTTAATTTTCTGAGTAGCATCCCTGTAGACGATGCGAGCCATTTCCCCATTGAGAATCTCATCGGAGTAATTGAATTCCCCCTGCAATATCAAGTATATCATTGAAAACAGTTTTCCTTTCTCAGGAAAACTGAGAAACGGAGCGGGGGGGAAACAATCAGAAGAAGGTATTGATGCTTTTCTTCATCTATTTTTATGTGATTTACATGAGTCAACTCTAAAGAAATATGAGGTAGTGAGTTTAACTATTCCTTTCCAGAAATTACTATTGATTTTCACACTGGAGAATGTAAGAAAAGATTTTACAAATGCATAGAAAAAGTCAAAGTATAAGTATTTTATCTGAGCAGCAGCAAACACTTGAAAAGCTCCACACAGGCACAGGACATGAACAAAAACGTTCTCTAAGCCATTGTCAAATAAACCATTAATCCAGATGCCTTGAATCTGGGCACTCAAATGCATGATACATGAGCAGACAATATCTCTTAAGTAAGTTTAGTTGACCTACCAAGTCCATCTTTGCTTTTTCAAATTCTTTCTTTTCCTTCCTCTGTTTTTCAGCATTCATCAGCTCCATCCTGAAATACTACAAGGGTGACAGCACAATGAAATAATTGTGGGGGTAAGTCATAAAGATCAAAGTGCACAAACAGGGTAGATCAAGGTCTGAGGAGCTACAAATCAGGACTTTCCCACACCCCACATATGTCCAAGAGCCTTGGTTTTTGAAGGCTTGTGCACATAACTATCTGCCCTACCTATTTGTCCAGAAATTTCCCACCTGTAGCAAGGATCATTTTGTAGTCAGTCTTTAAACTTTAACTTGCCCTCAAAGAAAACCAAGTTCCCCCACAGAGGCTGGGAATGCCAGACTCAGACTAACCCAGTGAACTCTGTCCCAACAGAGCCTAACAGAACCTTAGAAGGGAATCTGGGGGTGTGTTTAATATTGTTGACATTTTCCTGCTGTTTTTTTCAGATGTCTCAGACAGATTTGAGAAAAATGCTGAATCGATTTGCTATGATTGATCAAATAACTGGTTGAAGAAGACCAGGAACTCACCTCTTGATAAAGTTTTGGGCACTCTGGATGGAAGCGCAAAGCACGAAGGAACAAGTGCCTGGCACTCTCTGATGACAGTTGTGTCTCCATTTCCCACTTTGCTGCCATAATCCACAGTGCTGCAACAGGTGAAATAAATAAATAAACTAATTTAATCTCCCAAAATGAGCTCAGCATTGGAATAAAACTGATTATCTCCTATGTTAAACTGAGCTGAAGGACAGATGTAAGCAGCTAAGTAAATCCAGAAAATCAGATTTAGCTACAGATCTAATCATGTCTTCCAAAGCCAAAAAGCAGTCTTAAGTATTCAACATCTCCCATCTCTGATATGTTTAGCTAGTCCCCAGTCTACCTGGGAAATGGTCACCTTATGGTTGCCCAGCACAACCCCTGTCAGAGCCCTCCTCTCTGAAACAGCAGCAAGACAAAGAGTAGGAACTTTCACCCCAATAGCTTGAACTGAGATCTACAAGAACTTTAACCAACACCATACAATCTACACCGAGGCATTTATGCAGCACTCACCATTGTTTTATTTACCTGGTTTATTGGAATGAACGGCCAACATGGTAGAAAACACCTTACTGAGCTGATGTTTTGCATTCTGTAAAAAAAGTAGTTATGTTTTACCCACTCTGGTACTGACTGGAACCCCCAGCACCAAAGTTTCCTTAGGGAAGGTTACAAGTTGTAGTGCAGTTGTACTGGAAAAGATGCTTCTCTGCTGCTTTATCTTCAGTAGAAAGTTTCTCCTACTAGTTCAATACCAACCAGTGTTCAAATGTCACCAGACCAGGTAACAACAGCTAACTCAAACCTTTCTGAGCTACAGCTACGGATGTTGCCCAAGTCCCAAACCTGTGGTCTCATGGCCATTTCTGAGGTAAAGACTGCATTTTGCTTTGGCCACCTGCATTACTATGCAAGGTCACCTCCAGCACAGGAATGACAACAACTGAATGCTGATTAAAACACAAAGCCCTGCCCAGGTAAGTTTGCAAAGTACAGAAATGTCAGAATTAGACTTTTCAGCACAGCCACTGAAAGAACTATTTGGAACAAAATCACAATTCACGGACAGATGAGGCTTTCACTCCAGAGAAGGTATAACCAATGTTATGGCTCTCACAAACCAACTGGTACTCCAGATTTAATGCTATCAGCCTCTGCAGCATCCAATTTCATACTAATTCCTTCTGAGTCAAATTCTACACTTATGCATCAGTGAAAATCCCTGGGCACTGCAACAGTATTATCCAAATTATTTCAGTATGACAGAATGTGGCAGTAAAGTTTGTCCCGTCTTTGATTCAAGTTCCAGATGTCTGAATAAACACCAATCCAGCACCTCAACTCGGGTAAGATCAGCATTTGAAAACTCACCCACTGCTTGCAAAATGCAACATGTGAAAGCCAGAGCTGGACATCATCCTGTTGGAAATGAGCAGAGGAAGAGAATCAACCTCACAATGTACAAAATCACTTATATGCTGACAGGCAAACAACACACCCTTGGTAGGACAACCTGGCAAGCAGAAAAAAAGGAATCTCAGTACAAATAAACAAACTCACTTTCCATTTCCCTGTAGCTCTGTTGAACAGGCTGTGGACTCGATGTAGAATAGAATGTTCAATTTCATCCTTCTTAAAGGAATATCCAATGCGCTAGGAGAGCAAAAATATTCATTTTATTGGATCAGAAAACGTAGCATAAAGTATTCTGCACTCCTAATAACTGACAAACTTACTGCTCTTCTTTTCTTGATCAGTTCCAGCAGATTAATTTCATACTAGAATGGGAAGAGAAAAAAAAAAAACATTTCAAAGCAAGTGACAAGGCATAAAACAGTAGGACAAAAAAATACAGACCAAGTTAGTTATAGCTTATCAGGTGGACAACAGACATTGCAGACAGCAAAACCTAAACAGTAGTTTTTTGCCTGGGTCACTACATTTCTAAGACTGAATGAAACTAACCTTGAGGATTTCTATTGCTTAGGACATTTCAGACTTAGCTGTTGGCAACCCATATCCCTACAATAAGCCAAACTCCTAACTAGGAGTTTGCTTAGCCACAAAATATGAGCATCACAGAATATCCTGAGCTGGAAGAGACCCTCAGGGATCATCAAAGTCCAGCTCCTGGCCAGAGCATCCCAACAATCCCACCCTGTCCCTGAGAGCACTGTCCTCACTCTCGGAGCTCTGGGGAGCCTCTTCATTGCCGACCACCCTTTTTGGAGCTTTGTCCTAATATCCAACTTATTAATTCCATTTAACTACAATCTGCAGAGCACAACAGGGAACCGGGGGATCTACAGCCCTGGAGAGACAAGACACGACGGGGAAAGGCCACACGCAGCACGAGAGAAGCCTGAATATCATCCCCAAATCAGGCACCGGCTCCCGGCCACGCTTCCTGCTGTGGAGCCGCTCCCAGGGGAACACGAGGCACCACACGAGGCCCACACAGCACTTTTTGCCCTGTTTTCTCCGTGGGTCACGACAGAACCACTCGGTTCTAACCGAGCGAGCTCTGCACAGCCGAGCTGCGTCTCTGCACCGAGACCGGGCCCGCGGCGCGGCTCCGCAAAGCCCACCTGGATGTACTTAATGAAATCCTCCTTCCGCAGCGCTCTCCGCTGGATTTTGTACTCCAGAGCCGATGCTTTCCTGAAGACGGCCCTGCGGGGACGGGGATGGGAATGTGAGCGGCGGAGGCGCGCCCGGCCGCGCCACGTGTGCCCGCCCGGCCCGCGCCGCTCACCGGGTCTCGGCGCGGGTGAAGAGCCCGACGCGCTCCAGCTGCTCCAGCTCCGGGATGCGATCCTCCAGCCGCTGCTCCACACGCTCCGCCATGGCCCTGGCACGACCGGCAATGCACGGGAACACCCGGCCACGGAAAGCCCGGCACAGCCCGGCCCGCCCCGGCACAGCCCGGCCCGCCCCGGCACAGCCTCGCCCCGCCCGCGCTCTGCCGCCCCCTGCCCGGCTGGAGGGACCGCTGCACAACCGCGCTCTCGGCCGCATTGCAAAGGGGCCGCTGGAGATCGCCCAGTCCAACCCCCCTGCCGAGGTGTTGGCACCTGGAACAGGTGATACAGGAACGTGTCCAGGTGAGTTTGGGATGGCCCCGGGCAGCTGTTCCAGGGCTCTGCCGTCCTACATGGAAAGGAGTTTGACTTCATACTGAGGTGGAACTTCTTGTGTCTTGATTCATGGCCATGAACTTGTCCTGTTGCTGGGCAGCACTGAAAAGAGTCTGGTACCATCCTCTGACACCCACCTTGGAGAGATTTGTGTGCATTAATGAGATCCCCTCTCAGTCTCCTCCAGCCTAAACATGCCCATCTTCCAGTCTCTTGAAATGGCAAAGCCAAGCCTAGGACACGAAGCCAAGCAGACACGAAGCACAAGTGTCCCAGTGACTGCTCAGACTGGAATCTGATGTGGGAAGAGTGAGCAGGTCGAGGGAGGTGATTGTCCCCCTCTGCTCGGCCCTGGTGACACCACATCTGCAGTGCTGTGTCCAGGTCTGGGCTCCTCAGCACAACACAGACAAGGAGCTACTGGAGAGGGTCCAGAGGAGGCACAGTGGGGTCCGGAGCATCTCTCCTATAGAGGAGTGACTGGTGGGATTCCTCCAGGACAAATGGCTCTTTCCCTCTCACATGGCACCTTCCTTCTTTCCACCTTCCAAATTTTTAGGAAAAAATTCCTGCCTGTGAGGATGGGCAGGCCCTGGTAGAGGTTGCCCAGAGAAGCTGTGGCTGCCCCATCCCTGGAGGTGTGCGAGGCCAGGTTGGACGGGGCTTGGAGCAGCCTGGGCTGGTGGAAGGTGTCCCTGCCCATGGCAGGGGGTTGGAAGGAGATGATCTTTAAGATCCCTCCAACCTAAACCATTCCATGAGTCTCTGATTCTGAGAAAATTAACAATAAAACCAGGCAACAGCAAATTTCAGTTTCTTAAATGAGGGATGCCCCAGGAAATGAAAAAAAAAAAAAAAAAGAGATGGGAGACAATTTATTGAGAGAGTTGCTTTAAATGCATATTACCCAAATGCTTATGCATTGAGTTGTCACTGCTGTCACTGAGCTTGTCAGAGATGGAACCAACCCCACCCCGAAACCTGCTCTGCCCTGTCTTAGCCATCACTCCCTCTGAGGTGGGAAGGCAGGAGCTCGTCTCTGAAGAATCAAGTACAAGGCAGACTAAGGGCAACAGGGCTTCTGGCACAACATTTTTCATATATAATAGCAAAAAGAAAAAAAACCTGGGGGCAATTTTATTACACTCAGAAGGTTTAACAGGTGTTGCCAAGTACTGAGTTAGAACCTGAGCAAGTGACTTGGTCAAAAACATATATAAGATGAAGCACTTTACAAGATCAAGAGCAGTGGTAGCTTTTTTCACCTGCTGTGACTTGGACTTGTGATTTTTCTCAATATTGGCACAAATTAAAAAAAAAAAAAAAAGAATTCTTAGTGGGAGAGGTTCAGCAACTTTCCTCTCTGACAGGAAATAGTGACATGATTTTCCAAGAAGTGACCAAACAGGAAAGCTACCAGGAAATAGAGAGGCAGCATCCAGTCACAAGACCAAGAACTACTGACTGGTGCTGCTTTCAGGGCTTGGTGGCTGTGGATTGCAGCTGTTTCGTGCCAAGGGACCCCTCACCCCACATGGACAAGGGCAGTTCCTGAGGGAGACTGTCCTCCCTGGAGACTCCCTTGTCCTGCACTGAACTGCCACAGGCTCTGGGTCAGAGCAGGGTCAGCACAGCCATCCCAGCACAGCCACCCCCACTGGTGAGCCAAAGCCTTCAGGCTCTTGGGACCTACATTTTAGTGAGTTCACCTCCCATGAAATTCAGCTTTCAGTAAAGCAGTGCAACAGTTCAACAACAAAGTATGAGTGAAAGGGTGTTATTCATAATCAACAGTAACTTCTTAACGATACTGGGTTTGACCCAGCTCAAAATGAGTGTGGTACAAATCCAAAGACTTTAATAAAACAGCCTTTAAGGAGGACAACACTGGGCATGAAAAGTAGCATTAGCACTGAATCACTGAGCAAGAATGTGATCAGGATTCCTACACTGTTTACTGGATTGTTTAACTTCATTTGAGTATTTCTGCATCTGACTTCATGATTTAATACCGTAAAAGCATTCTGTATTTAGAGCTAATCTGTCATGGTGCACTTAGATCTCAACGTGTAAATGAGAACACCACATACAGTGTAGGAGTTCAGAACTTAAAAGGTAAATGTCAATCATTACCTGTAAACCTCTGAAAAATTCTATTTCTATCTTCTCACTTTCCTCACTCTTTAACCACTAAGTTCTCTTTGGGCTGAAAACCAGCAGTAACTGAAAGAGTGACACCAACATCAAAAAAGAGTCTTCTGAATTAAAATGTTTGCTCATTCTGTCAGTCTGAAAAACCTGTTCTGTGATCAACCTGCGACAAGTCAGGAACTTTGAAACTCCAAACCCACCACCAAACAACCCATGACTGTTTTAGCATAAATGGTAGAGAAGTGTGTGTGCCCTCAGGGGCCACAGCAACCTCCACCTTGAATTGTGCCTCCAGGAGAATTCAGTCGTGCAAGGATCTCCCAACAGGTCTGACACATGTGAGAGTTACCCACATACCAATAGCAATGGGTGTCCAACAAGCCCTTGGAGGGCATTAAATTTCTTGCTAGCACTTGTCAAAGCACCACAGTATCATCCCACAGAAGCACATAGGCACAGCACAAACCACTCTGCAGGACCCATCACTGTGGGATTCAAAGGATCAAAGAATAGTGTGCACCAAAACAATAGACTCCCCAAGTTTCTAGTTTAGGGGCCTAGTACTTCCAACTCAAAAACACACAGAGTGAGTAACAAGATTTAAAATACTGAACTGTGTTGATGACTTCACAGGATTATTTAAAAAAAAATAGATCAAAACCCGATTAAAAACATTTTGTGTTCCCTCAGATATCCCTCCTTTCTTGTAGATGGAACAAGAACAAAACTAAAAATGCCTTTCCCTTTCTCCCCCCAGGAAAACAATCCTTAGAACAATTAACATAACGGACTGTCAGAAGTGCTCATAGCAAAGTGACAAACGCCGTGAGTGGCAGGCGAGCCCAGCCCGACCCACCAGCACACTGCATGCTGGATTTGTCATGCAAATCAAAATGGAACCTGACATGCTCTTTGTTCATTTCCCTTTCATAAAATCTACTTTAAATGCCTCCCATGTGCCTTGTTTTGGAAGCTGACATTCCAAATGCATCAGTGCAAATTAAGGGAGGGATCCATTACCAATAAAGACGTTGTGATACAGAGACTTTCAACAAATCTTATTGGGAAAACTGGAGAAACAACTGGGGCAGCTGGCACCTGTAGGGTCATGCAGTTTGCTGCTTTTATGAAGGCTCTTTAGAAAAGCTCCATCAGTAGGTCCTTCCAGGAGAAGTTCTGGCAAGCTGTCACAGCTTAATATTTATAGATTATGTCTGAAAGCAGTGGATACCTTGCGAACTGGGAGTAATCACAGTGATTTTGCTTTAAGTGATGAAGTGTTGTCTGTATTAAATGCATGATGGTTAACATGCATAGGGCAAATATTTAAATAACAAATCGATTTAGAGATATCTTATTTATTTCTGTCATTTTACTACCTGAGTGCATAAACAACTACAGCTTTTTAGAAGATGCCCTTAGATGAACAGTGCCCTTAGATGAACAGAAGTCATCATGAAGATGACTTTTAACAGTGAGAGTGATGTTCTGACTTCATGAAAACCCACTGACTTCAGCTGAGCCAGTGGTTCATCCCTTCAGGAGGCACTTTTAATAAAGCCCTCAAAGCATTTACTGAGCATGTGGGACTTTAGTTTAAAAATATATGAGCACATCTGTTAATAGAGCAGTTTGGAATTTACTCCCCAAAATACAATAACACAAACTTTGGATTACATTAACTTCCCTAGTTTTGTAATTAAAACAATTTACATGACAATTTGGTTTCACCTCTGCCAAAACCAGCAGTCAATCTGCATAAATAGTAGTTTCATCACTGAAGTTCCACTCAGAGCCTCCACAAATTTAGAGTTAAGACTATGCAGTCGGTCAGTTGGACTCTCCACACCAGCACTAACCCTGGTTCATACCTGTTATTTTTTCCCTTCTGACAGACCAATGCTTGTCTTTGTCAATGCACTGCTTTACACTTACAGCTTGCAGGCACTCACCCTGCAGCATTAGATCTGAATTAGAGCCTCCTGGAATTTCATTCACTCACCTCTTTTTCAACTATTAGTAGAGAACAAAAAAACCACAACAAACACAAACATTTTCATTTAGTGCCTTATCAGAACAAGTATCTGATAATTGACTCTTACATATCATCTCTTTACAAAGGCAAGACCTTTAATTCTGCATGGGCTCTGAACTTGAATTTTTATGAATCAGGTTTCCCCTCCTACTCATTTTGAGGCATTCTGTTTCTTCTCTGTTGCCCCAGGATCTGAACATCTATACAGTGCAGTGAAGGGGAATGATGCCTCTGGAATTGTTTCCTTGCCAGTTCACATCTGGTACTCAGTACAAGATCCATCTGTTTATTCAGGGTCTCCAGGGGATTGTACAGTAGCTGCTATGAGCCCTTTAATTTGATTTTGTCATTTGGCTGGTCGGTGAATAGTTGACAGTCTGTCTAAATGCAGCAGGGCAGTTACATCTAGTCAGTCATCATATCCTGGTTGCCAATTCACAACCCACTGGAATGCCAGTCACATTTCAACAACTTAAAACTGCATCAGTCATCTCCCCTCCATACTCCAAAATTGTCAACACCATGAAATGTATGGCTTAATTAATTGAATATTATGTCTTGTCTGTACACTTGTACTTAGTGTACTTATTGTTGCCAGAGATCTGGAGAGCAGAGTCATAGTAATCCTTATTTACCTCATTGACCTGTCGAGGTTTGCAGGGTAGGTGAAATTGTAGCATGGTTTTGCGTGACCCAACTACGTCATAAGTAACAAGACAGGTAAAAACTTCTTCAGAGCAAAGCCTTGTATTTTTTTTAACACAATTACACTGCCACAATAAAGAATATAAAGTATGCCCCATGCAGATTTATTTCTCCTTCCAAAAACTGGGATTAGGATTGGTCCCAATTTGCCTCCTGCTGTTTCTCACCTCCTTCTGTGTGGATGTGTTTAGTGTGGTAAAAGCAACCACAGTGATGGCAACAACCAGTAAAACTGCTTCTGGGGTAAGGATCATTTAGGTTATATTATACAGAAGCACATCCTCCCAAGCAGCATTCCAAAAACAAGATAAACTCCTGTAAGAGCCTTCTGAAGTACCCTCTGGCATATGAACCCCCAGATAGCATGGTAACTTTCATATGAAACACTTAGATAAGCTCTCCCATGTGGGAATTTGTGTATCTGTGCTAACTGGAAAACACTGGAAAAACAGTTTCTGCCCTGATCTTATCCTTTAAGTAACTGTTGATGATAAAATTTCCAGTTCTCACTTCATTAATCTGTACTTGGTTGAGCCACAAAAGAAAGAATTGGTGCCTGTTTAAACTTACTCCTTACTTAAAGCTGAAATTAATTAGTTAACTAATTCACTTGAGGTTTTATTTTACTATCTATTGACAGGCTCTTTGATCCTCCTATATTTTTCATTTTGGGTGATTGAAGATTTCATTCTTGCACTGTCAACAGACCTTTTGTTGAGAAATTTCTATTTACATCTGTAACTGACTGAATTCTCACATCTACCCAGCAGTTCCTCTTTGATGTCTGCATTTCTGAGTTTAATCATTAAGTTTGCATCAGAAGGTTTTCAGTTGCAGTATCTTTCAGAGCTTCCAGGATTCAACTGAGAGAACACAAATCCTGAAAGTTCACTTAGAATTATTTTTGAAAATGTTGTCAGTTTTTGATGGTTTTGCACCAAGTACTATGCATAGTGCATCTCTGAAATTACAGCATGAACTGGCATGATTCCTACTCCATTTCAATGTATTAAGTATTTAACCTCCAAGTTTTGACATGGGTTTTTTTTCTGTGCATTAGACCATTTCTGGCCTTACAGTTTCATCGTCTCAAGAGATGTCCCACCTTTCTAGAGCAATTTCACAATGCTTTTGAAACAATTCTGGTAGTTTTAGTGAGCTACCTAAACTCTAAAAAGCCACCAAACAAAAATAAATCATTAACTGAAAATCAGGAAATAAATTTCATTGTAGTAGAGTCATGAAAAACACATTAAAACATCACTAAGAAAGCTCCAAGAAACAAGTCCCGAGCATACATTTCTACTAAGCAACACTGACTAATAATTTTAATCAGTGATTGTTCCCTGTGGGAATGCAGAAGACAGGTGATTCCATGGTGCAAAACATCCTGTGCATTCCCTCTCCCGTCTCTGCAATAACTCAAGACACATAAGGAACCTGCTGGCTGAAAGCTGTGCATTGTGGGGGCATTTAGATTCCCTGAGGGCCACGTTTCTGGAGTGTTGTACTCCTGGAATACATTTGAACAGCTCTGTACAAAAGCAGTCCCTGGCAAACACATGAATGAGAATCACAAGTGGCTGCTCTGTCAATCTCCCCCATGCACGGCATTCATGGAAATACTTGGGAACACTTGGACTGCTGTGTAGGATCTCAGCTCTTCCCTTCCTTGGGCTTCAGCACAGGGCTTCCCTTAGAGGAAAGTTTATTTTCTCTTCTCTTAGTTCCCTGCTTATAAAAACAGTGCTGCACTACGCATTAACATGCAGAAAACCAAACTGAAACTGAGAGCTTTCACCCCAAAGGGACAGGATCCTGCCATCCCGACTATAGCCAGCCTGCCTCCTCCTGTGCTGTTACCCACAAAGCTGGGAATTGTCATGTCCAGACAGCTGGAGCTGCTGCCTTTCTCCAGTTGCAATATTGTGGAGCCTCTCTACAAGAGGCTGGGAAATCACTGATTGGGAGTTGACTGTTGTTTTCCAAACAGGTATGGAAGAGTAGCTTATATAATAATTTCCATGGACAGTTACTGTTACAACATCAAATCAGACTGAAAATAAAAAAATACAAACTGAAAAATTGACTACTAACTCTTGCAGATGAAGTTACCTCAGCATTCAGTGAAGTTTATTTGTGTAAGGGGTGCCACTAAAATGGGTCTGGGTTTGGAGTAGTGACACAGCTGTGGGACCTTCCCATCCACCCATGAATTATTTTGTTCGTCTCAGCTCTAGAGCCTTTGTGCTTTCTCCCTTATCTCATGGAAAAAGTGCATTTGGACCTGGACAGACTGTGAGAAGGAGAACCTGGAAGCATGAAAACAGCAAGAAGCAAAGTTTGGATGTAACCACAGAAGTGGAGTGTGGAAAGTCTTTTCTCACAGGATGCCCTTGAATCCCACTGAATGTGCTCATTAGTCCAAGGCCAAAATAAAGAAATGCAGGTACCCAGAACACTTGCTGGGGGTTTGTTATTCTCTGCTACACCCTGAAGACCCAACTCCAGTGCCTTATGAGGGGGGTATGTATAATGCTCCCTAATAAATACTCATCATGGCTTTCATGATGGCCCAGATTTGTATCCAGCCAAAAAAGACTGACCTAAAGTTGATATTCAGCTTCTAAGCACTACTCTTTCCTTCCAAAGTTGCATGTAAAATTGAGTTCTCAGAAGATAAGCTGGACTGTAGTAATATTTAGTTAGTTACTAACAAACTGTATAGACAGACCCATGTTTAAAGATGTGAGGAAACATACTGACAGAACCTTCATCTAGACTGAGCTCCACGTATACATATATTTATTTCCCCTTTAAAAAAGGATTTACTTTGTAAATATTCCTGTGCTGAGGCAGTAATTTGGAGGACTGGAAGCTGAAAAGTTAAGTGTAGTTATATGGGTACTACAGATAACTAATAAAATCATTTACCTATGAAATGGCAAAAAAATCCACAAAGTTATAAAATATGCATGTACTTGTACATATATATCTGAAGAGGCAAAAACTGCTGCATTTCAGCTGTTAAAGGTGACAGGAATGCTGGGCATGCACAGGCTGCAAAAAGACATAGGAAAAAGAGATTTACAAGTAGCATGTGCTTTCAATCTGCAGGAAACAAACCTGATCTTCTGGATACTGAATGCAAATCCCACTAACAGGATGTGAAAACAAGAATGGATTGGCCATCTCAAGACATAAAATCTGATATATTATAGAGGCACCTCTACCATCTACTTGTGCTTTCATATCAGCGGTTATTCCAACAACGCTCCTGCTTTGGAATTGATTGTTTCTTCCATTTGTCATCTTTTAACATATTAAACTGGCTTTTTCTTTTTAGGATTTTTTTAATCTTTCTAGCAAAAAAACCCACTACTATAATCTTATACTTTTTTAGTTTTTAGTTTACATCCATTTCAGTAAAGTACACTATATTTCACTGCTTCTCTTTTAGACTGGTTTATTAGAAAACACATTTTCACTGGCTTTGCAGGTACCCTGTTATCTGCTAAATATGACCAACTTTCTTTTAGTTGATGTATATGTATACAAGAAAAATGTTTTAATTATTTGGGGTTTTTTTGTTTGGTTGGTTGTTTTTTTGTTTTTGTCTTTTTAAATAAATATATCTGTAAATTCTATATCACCATGCAGGTCAAGGACAAACCAGCTTCATAGCTCATTTCTTCTAAAGAAACCATAATGATTTCCATCCTTCTAAAAAGGAACATTAATTTTCTTGCTTCTAACTGTGCAAAATAAATAAAAGTTACTTCCTATTTTGTGCCCTGTGCCCTTTCTCCCAATCCATTCTATGAAGCTCCAATTACAGAATGAATCATAGAGTGGGTGGTTGGAAGGGACATTAAAGGACAACTAAGGGAAACAGGCTCAAGCTACCATAGCTCTGTTCTTTGTCAGCCAGTCCTACACTTGCAGAGGGCTCTGGTCCTGCCACTGTCCTGTCCCACTCAAGGCAGGAATCAGAGCTGTAATTCCTCTGTTCACAAGTAGATCTGACTCCAATGCCACAGATTAATTATCTTTCTTACTCCTGCTTGGAAAGCTGCCCTCTGGCTCCTTCTCCCAGTTTTGAAAATTAGAAGGATGAGCCACCAGAAGCAGCAGAGGCATGGAAACAGTTGTGAGGAAACAGGAATAAATAAGGCAACAATTTCCAAGGACAAAACTGCAGCTATACATCATTTTGGTGCCTTTCTCACATATGCTGCAATATGGATACGTTTTGTCACTTGACACAGGGTGTCACCAACCTCAAGGTCAACCTCTGATGACCTAAAGATGTCCATGATTTGGGGTCCTGCTGCTCTTCAGCCTGTGTGTCCAGCAGCCTGGCAACTACCCAAACATCAGAAACTTCACCAGGAATTCCCAGGTATTACAAGCAAAGAAATTACACTGAAGGTCGTCAGAAATGTACATCAAACATTGCTGTGCCAGTAATGAAAGACACATTCGGCAACAAGTGACTGTAGAGAGACTGAGTAAGAAATAGAACATAAAGGAACTGTAATGCTAAGCAGAGACAATCATGATAAGCAGAATAAAATGTGTAACAATATTTTAGAAATACCACTTCTTGTTTGGAGGGAAGGAAAGTAAAGTGTAGGTAAAGTGGTGGCAACAATGAACTTATAAAAATGTAACAAAATTAAGGTTGAAGCAAAATACTGAAAAGCCCACAGGTAAAACATCAACCTCAGAGAAGGAGGGAACAAGGAAAGAAAAAAGATAAGAGAAGAAAATATCTGTCCAGAATAAACATGAAAGATAAATGGTGCAGCAGAAAAAGCAAAAAGAGAGGGATAGTAGTCAATATAGACTTGTTTATCTGAATGTTTGTGGGGTGTATATACATTCATTTTCTTTAATCATAACAAGGTTAATACCAGACAATTGAGGCATCACATTGTACTGATAATATAAGACACACTTAGAGCATGGCTGACTTTGACAGACAGTTTTCCTCTTAATATTTATCATTAAATTCATCTTTCTTATCACTAGAAATTAGGAGATAAGCAGAGATGGTGCAGTGCCCACAGCACAGCTGGATCTGGTATCAGAATTCAAGGCTGTGTTTCACACATAGGCTGTTCTTACACTGCCTTGTAAAACTGCTCTGGAGAAGTTTTGCAAATAGAACAGAACGGGTGCCAAGGCCTTTAATGTGTGAGCTGCCACATCACTGATAAGGCCTTGATTAAACAGGCCCGATGTTGTTTCCCCACGGCACAGCTGGAGGAGTTTCCCCACCCCACGGCACAGCTGGGCCCTCCGCTGTTCTCTCCCACACCAGATCGACCCCGGACAGCCACAGCAGCACAGCCCACATGTCCCTGAGGATTCCCTGGGTCCTCAGCAGGAAGAGAGATGTGGGAATAAACCCAGAAACACTTTACCTCAGACTTCAAGTCTCCTTGCATCTGTGGCCAGCTCCTCCTCTGAGGAAACGTCACTGGGGTAGCAGCAGGACCTCGTGGCCCACCCGGTATAACCATTTGTTCCACTAAGCTGGTACCGATTTATACCCAGGCATAAATTTTGACAAATTTATTCCCTTTTTGTCAAATTTGGCTCTTGAGCTCCTGCAGGGCACCATTCTCTCTGTGGCTGCGGGGGCACTACGAGGTGACAGGAGGAACCCAGGGGCCCAGGACAGGGAGAGCACGGTGGTGTGGAGAGCCCGGGGCTTGGGGCAGCCCAGAGGTTGGGATAGCCCGAGGGATGGAGAGATGGGGACATGGAGAGCCCAGGGGTTGATAAAGCCCAAGGGATGGAGATGGGGATGTGGAGAGCCCAGAGGCGGTGACTGCCCAAGGGATGAGCATGGAGAGCCCAGGCTCGGGACAGCCTAGGAATAAGGGCATGAAGAGCCCAGGGGTGGTTGCAGGAGCCCAAGGAATGTGGGCTGAGCAGTGGCCATGAGAGGGGCGTGAGGGCCGTGAGGGGAGTGTGAGGGAGATGAGGGCTGTAAGGGCCATGAAGGGTGTGTGCGGGGTGTGAGGGTGGTGAGGGGGATTGTGAGGGTCATGAGGGGCGTGTGAGGGCGGTGAGCAGTGTGAGGGAGATGTGAGGGAGATGAGTACCATGAGGGATGCATGTGGGCAGTGTGCAGGGTGTGAGGGCATGAGGGGTGTGTGAGGGTATGTGGGGTGCGTGAGGGCAGTGTGCGAGGGCCGTGAGGGCTGTCTGAGGGCACGAGGGGTGCGGGCGGGCAGCAGGCGGGCTGTGAGGGCCATGAGGCGGGTGGTATGCAGGGTGTGAGTGCCATGAGGTGTGTGAGGGCGGTGTGTGAGGGTATGAGGGGTGCGTGTGGGCGGTGTGTGAGGGTATGAGGGGTGTGGTGTGCCGGGTATGAGTGCCATGAGGGGTGTGTGAGCGCATGAGGGGTGCGGGCAGGCGGCGGGCAGTGTGTGAGGTCCATGAGGGCTGTCTGAGGGCATGAGGGGTGCGGACGGGCAGTAGGCGAGGTGTGAGGGCCATGAGGGGTGTGTGAGGGTATGAGG
>VXAU01005047.1:1135307-1165320 GCA_013399695.1 Formicarius rufipectus | reverse complement strand
GGGTGTGTGTGTGTGTGTGTGCCCGCGCCCGGCGGTGAACTTGGTTCGCGCAGCACTTCCCATCGCGCGTTCGGGACCGCGGGGTCCCTTCCTTTCCCTTCCTTTCCCTTCCTTTCCCTTCCTTTCCCTTCCTTTCCCTTCCTTTCCCTTCCTTTCCCTTCCTTTCCCTTCCTTTCCCTTCCTTTCCCCTTCCCTCCCGGGCAGCCCCCGCAGGCTCCGCGCAGAGAGGGGCTCGCTCCTCTGCGGCCTCCGCCGGCCGAGCCCCTTCCAGGGGCAGGATGCGATTAAGGCTTGACTGTACTTGGTTTTTCTTTGTCTGGCAATAATTGTCCCGTAGCTGAGGTTTCCAATTGGAAACTGACCTTTGCGACCCAGGAATCCCCCCGTGGCAGCTCCGGAGAGCAGGAAAAGCCCCCGAACGCAGCAGAAAGTTGTTGATGGAAATCTGGTTCAAAGGCGTGGTGGAGCAGTGAACTTACCTCGCACTGAGAGGTTTCTGTGCAATTGCCAGGATTTGAAGGGAATTTTTAATGCCCTGCTTAGAAACTTGGTCTTGTTTTGGGATTGGTGCTGTCACTGCGGTGACAGTGTTAGAGAAGGTGTTGGAGTTTTTGGTGGTGTCTCGAATAATGTGGGGCCGTTTGAGCCTCAGTCCTGCTCACAGCGCTCTGTGTTCCGTAAATTCTGTGCTGCAAATGGGTCGAGTGGCAAACGAGTTGTGAGAGATTTGCTCAGTGTCAGTGCCCGACGTGGAAGAAATTTCCCTTGCCCGTGGCTCAGTGTGCTCGGACAAGGGGAGCTCAGAGCTGGGCAGGTGGGACCAGGAGCAAACCACAGTGTGGATATTCCTTAATATGTTAAGTTAACCCTGCAGTGTGAATATCATGGGAAAACTGCAATAAGTAAACATTGGATTAAAGAAATCCCAACGTGTGAAGTACTGAATCGCATTCTTCCTGACTGATTTTGTCCCTTTTCAAGGTCATATGCTAGAAAAAGACGAAGGTTTATTTTAAGCTTTTGCTGGGTAATGCAGACTTGTGAAACATATGTCTCTCTGCAGGTTTAAAAGTGTGTTTCAGGGGTTTTCTACTTGGGGAAACTAAAGTTGAAGCAGCAGCTTTTAAATTGCCTTTAAATTTAATTGCATCCTTGTGAATGTAACTTAATGTTTGCATAACTATCCTAAATGATAGTTATGTTATGGGCTTTTTGAGGCTAAAAACCAAAAAAGTTTTGACTGCTCTGTATTCTCACTGTGTAGCAAAGTGCACGTTTCTTCATTTATTTTCTTTTATCTAAATTTGGAAAACACTGATTTTTTATGATAATTTGCATTAAACAGAATTTTACTGCTTTTCATCAGGCTTCTAAAAGGACTTGCTGTGATCATTTGATGATTTCCTTCTCTAACAATAGTACATCTCTTTGATAGCAGATTCTCTGGGGTCTTCTGCAGAAATAAACCTGAATTATATCTTTAAAAAGTGGTAAAGGCCATAAAAAATTGTCCTTTCCACTTTAATTGCAGAATTCCATACAGCAGTTTGCAGCTATTAGGAACAAATGTTTTGCAGTCATCTGAAAATAAAATTTTATGTTCTTAGGAAAGAAATAGTTTGCTTTCTTTATGTGGGAAACAGACAGCAGTCTCAGCATGGGCATCAAGGCATTCTGTTTTCTGTCCACTTGATGTGTTTTATCGAGTCGTTTGTAAGTTTCTTGCTGATGTTCCTTAACAAAGATGACTTTTATTTCAGAATAAATAGAATGTATTTCAGTTTAGTTTGGGATTGGTTTTAGATACAACCTGATCCAGACAACTCGGTTTTTTTGTCCTCATTTCACTGACTTGGTTAAAACGAAAATGAATGCTCTGTTGTCTGTAGGCAAGTCTTGATCCCTTGAACTTTGGTAGCTATTTGACATGATGCTGTGTGTGTGCTTTCATGTCCACGTTGGGTACAGCTGGATTATCCTCCCTGTGTTTGCACCTTGAAACAGTAGTTGCTTTACCAGAATCAACATTAATTTCCCAGTTTAGAATGGTCCATAATGGATCACAGGCAACTGCCAGTCTCTGTTCTTGTTTCAGTACCTGCTGCAAGTGAACTTGGGACTTTCCAGAAGGATAAAACAGATACCAAATTGCCTGACTGTGTAAATTTATTGTGCTATTTTGGTATCATATCGGATGTGTTCGTTAACCTCATGAAGGCTACTTACTTATTTGACAATAGGTTGGGATCTGTTGAGTTGTTTCTTCTGTCCTCTCATGATATAAAGCTTGTAAGAAACACTTTTTGTGGAAAGCAAGAGCAGTCAGGATTGAGTTGTGACCCTGATTTATGGCAGCTTAAAGGAGAAGCTGCTTTGTGTTGTGGAGTAGGTGAAGTAACCTCTGACCTGTTAACTTGTAGTTATTTGGTCACTGGGGTGACTTTTGTGGTAATTGTTTCCTAACAATGAGCATGCTAAGTTAGACACTTTATATCATTATATCTTTCTGGGAGTGTCAGTTATCCAGTATAACACATGTTCCTTTTTCTTAGAACCAACACAGATATACAGATTTCTACGTACCCGGAATCTCATAGCAGTGAGTAATTGGTTTTATCACTCCTTTACTTTGGGCTTGGAGGAAATAGTAATTAAATTATAACCTTTTTCTTTTTTGTTTTGTTTCCTGGCAGCCAATATTTTTGCACAGAACTCTCACTTACATGTCCCACAGAAACTCCCGAACAAATATCAAAAGGTAAAAAACTGTTCTTGAAAAATAATCCTAGAATATTCACTGAGACCAGAGGTCAAAAAAGTAGTGGAGGGTGACCTCCTCTTTTCACATGGTGTGTAAAACTTATCCTTTTGAAGAACTTCAAAAATACAGACATCAGTGTACACTTGATTTCTGAGACCTAAGAGATTTTCTGCAGTGTTAAGAGCTTTGTTCTTGTGACTTCTGTTGAGTACTCACATGTGGAGAACTATCTACAGAATCCTAATTCTCCCATGTTTATTTTCTGTTTGGGGGGAGAACTTGTTTAAAAACCAAACAAAACCCTATAACATCTGAGCTCTGTAGTCAGTGGTGCTTAATCATATGAAACATTTTATTTTAAACTGTACCCTGACCACTTGTTTTAAAAGAACAAATCCCAAATGCAAAACTCTCAGCTTTGTTAATTAGTCTTGGAAAAAATCCAGTAATTATTCTCTAGTTATTTTAAAAGCTGAAAAATTAAGGAGATCTTTTTGTAGCAATTTATCAAAACTCCAACAAATACTTTAATAAGGTTGCTTTGAACTGGACACACTTGAGAGATGGGCTTCAGTTCTGACACTGCAGAACAGCCACTGCTGCCATGTGAGGTGCTCCAGCTGCATGTCAATGCATTGAAAACACAGAAACACTGCAGAGGGACAAGTGCACTGTACATTATTTATTAGCAGAATCACAAGACCCTTTCAGTTACTTCCCCTTCACTGAAAATCATTTGTTACACGTGGGAATTTTTATTGTAACCTGAACACTTACTTTGAAATATTTTAGCACTGAAGTTCTCATTGCTTAGAAACAGTTGCTGTGGGACTGAAATACAAAAATTATGCAGAAAAATGTGATGATGCAGGCAATTTTAATTTAAACTTGGTATTTATTTCTGAGAGGTGATGATATCTGAATGATCTGCTGATCGATTGAATTTGCATATTTTATTTAAATTAAAGAAGCTATATGTGGAATTCTGGATATTGTTTAATGTTCTTGCCATGAGTCTTAATGCTGCAGTATAACTTTCTTAAAACATACTGCTTCAGGTAATTAGGACACGTAATGATCAGATTTATTTAAATTTTATTTGGAACTTGAAAGCTGCTGCTTACTTTTTCTTACAAAAGTCACCAAAATTAATTTTTTGCTTATTTTAAAGTGTGTCAGAGCCAAATTGTAAGAAATTATTTTCAGGGTGTTCTGGATTTTGTGGTTTGGTTTGGTTTTTAGACTCCAATTGTACGACAGGAAGTTCTTGCTTATAACTGAAATTAACTTATAGTTGATTGAAATGTGTATGTTTTTCCTGAAACTGTTCTGTTGAATATCTGTATTTGCTGGGAAACAAGAAATAGTGCTTTGCCTGCATTGTGTTATTCACTGTTCCAAATTCTAGCTCAGCTTCGGCTGCACAAATCATGCTCAGTTTCTCTTTGATATGTACTGAGTTTTGGTAGTTTCTTTAACACTTTGGTTTAGGACTCTGATTTTAGTTGAGTAGTGTTTGAATAACCGACACATGAATAGCTGTTTCTCTCAGGAGTTCTGACAGTGCTGAATTACTGAAATCATTCTGGGAATTAGGTCTAAGTAAAATGTTTCAGCTTTTGGGTTGTTTTTTTTTTGTAAAATAAACACAGTAATGCTACAGAAGTGAACTAACAGAGTTCAGGGGAGGAAAAACCAGAAAATAATTGGGAAGTGTGTTGTTCTCCCCTGAGTCAGTACCCTGGTCCTTCCCTTTCAGCCCAGTTAAAACCACAACAGTTGTAGTTTAAAGGTGGTTTGGACTGGTATGGAGCAGTGGCACAGGAGTCTCAGCTGAACTTCCCGAGGGGATCAGCAGGTTCTGTGTTTGCTGCTCTGTGCTGGGATGCACTTACAGACACCTACAAGGCCTAAGTCACTATTCTTCATTCAGCAGAAGTAGTTAAGGTATATGGTCTTGTCGTTTTGGTGAAAAAGGGTCTTTAAAAGAGGAAAAATATCTGAGCTAAATCTGTGTTTCTGGCTTCAGTACAGTAGAAGTTAGTAGAGTTCTCTTTGCAAAGAAGCCTCTTGGAACTGCATCATTGTTAGCTGCTTATGTGGTCTGTATGTGTTTATTTATTTATTCCCCTAGAACTCCTAAATTTTGCAGGTTTCAATTGGCTGTGAATTGTTTTGACTGCCGTTTCAGTTAACAGTATCACAAATGGAACACAAAGAAGTTGTCTCCAAACTTTACAGAACAACAGTTGCAGCGCCACATCTTTTACCTCCAACTCTATGGTAGTCTGAGAAAAATGCCAGAAAAATGTAGCACTTGGTGGTAGGGAAGTAAAACTGCATTTTTACCAAGAAATTCTGTTGATACTGATTCATGTGTTTCATATTGAGAAAGTGTTTATAAAGACTGGAATGCTCAGAGTGTAGAAGAATGTGGATAGTCAATGGGCATGTGTCAACCTGGGATAAAATGGCATTGAAGTTGCTTCTTATCATCAGAGAGGTGACAGTCTTTGGTCAGAGCTCAAATGGGGTTTTTGCCTGAGTCTGTCTTTAGTTTTTGCTGCATTATTAGACCAAATGATGGTGTTGGAAAGAAGTTACTGAATAAAATTGCTTCCCATACAGCATTTGGATGAAGGTATAGTTCTTGAATTTATTGGCAGAGTAATGGCATGTTGTGATGTGAATTCTACTATTTTGTTAATTATTGCTTTTTTTGACTGGAACAGGAATGGGTGAGGAAAGGAACGTGCAAGATGCACTTACTTGTAGCACAAAGAAAGGCTGTCCTGATAACCCTGGCTCTTAGAGATGAATATTACAAACACTTCATTCTGTCTGGTTTGCATGGCAATGTGGTAACAAAAGTTGTAATTCAGTTGAGAGGAATTTCTGCTCTTACAGGTTAACTTCAAAGGCAGCAATTTCAATTTAATGGGTTTCTTGGTAGCTATTTTTAATTTCTTTGTAAGATTTTTAGTTTGGACAGGGGAGGACTCTTGTTCTGACTTACCTGAGTCTGACTTTAGCAAAGGTTGTGCTATTGCTCTTTTTGCATCAATAGTGCTCACATATTAAATGCAAGTTGTGTCAGATATTAGTATATTTTATGAAAGATTGTTAATTTCCCCCCATTCCTGAATCATGTTTGTCTCTTAGCTGGTTGCTGGCTCATATTCCAGTCATGCTGCAAGTTGGCTCTAAAGCTGTTTTGAGCAGTTCTTCAGTTTGAAGAAAGCCCTCTGGAGATCAGTGCACTGCTTCTGTTCTGCTGAACAGTGGCTGATTTTGATGAGCTGGAGCAAAGTGCTCAGAGAGGCTTTTTGACCTTAGAATCTGAAATTTTAACAAATTGCTCTGTCCTTAACAGCTCTTGCTTTAAAGCTGAGTATTGCAACGTTCATTTTAGCAATCCCACACTGTAGTGGAGGTGAGTCAGTTCTCGAGTGTCATATATGTGAATCTTGAGCTGAGTAGAGCTTTGATTCAGTGGTTGTTGACTACACAAATGATAATTTGTCTGAGGTCAGCCCAGTGCTTGTGCAGTGTTTGTTGTCCAGTGTTGTGATTTGTCATGAAACATTCACGTTTCATGCTGACTGTGGATGGTGTGTGACATCAGAGTTCCTCCAGTCAGGATATTTCTGAACACAAATGCTTCCCATGCCCCACAGCATGTTGTTGTTGTTGTTCTTCCCCACACAAGAAATCCAGTATTTGGCAACAGCTTATGTTCTCCTTATCCCATTTTTCGAAGGTGTCAATGTAAAGGAAAGATGCTCTCACACTCTTGAGTTGTCACTCCAGTCTGGGGCAGTTTTGTGGACAGCTGTGGCCAAGCTTTAACTTTCCTTTCATGAAAAATGGAAAGACTGTTCTGTGATGATTAACTTCATGAGTGAGCTTCATTTAGCAATGAACATTAAATTGTATGTATGGCAGAACAGGCTGAACATATGAGCATGAACAGACTGATGTCAGAATTCTGGAGAGGATTGATTTGAAGGAATTATTCTCCATGACGTTGTTGTCATTGGTGGTGTGTGTGTCATTCCTGTGTGTGCTCTAAAAGTAGCCTCAGAATTTATTGCTCTTTTCCATTTAATACAAATTTAATAATGTTTTTAACTCTTTTATCATACAAACCTTTAAGTGTTTTTCGTTATGATCAAGATTAAACTATTAATGGCTGAAGAGTTGACATACAGGTACAAGTGGCACTCAGGCAGGAAAATTTTCTCTGACAAAGCTGAAATGTAGTTAGACGTGTTCATTGCACAGTTTCAGTATGTTGCTGTGATATAAAACTGCTTATGGACAGAGGGATTATTGCTGAACGGTCTGGTTATAATTCTCTGCATTCTTTTGATGCTGCCTGAGAAGCAGTTGTGTCCCTAAAACATGGGCATAAGGTATACAAAAGGTGCTTTCTAAAGAGAAGGCAAAAATTATATAGATAATTTTAGATGGAAAACAAGTCAAAGATGAGGCTGAATAAATTTTCTTGTTATGTGTTAGGGGTATAGAGGCTGTGTAAAACCATTATTTCTGCTTTTTCTTCACAGGAAAACATTCAAAGTGGATGACATGTTATCAAAAGTAGAGAAAATGAAGGGAGAACAAGAATCTCACAGGTACTGTCCTGCTTCACATTTGTGTGTGGGGATACACATGAACACGTGCATGTGCTACACCAGAAGTATTTCTGATTGGTAGAGTGAAAGTGATAGAGTCACTATTAGAAGCAAGGTACTTAGTGTTTGAAATATTGCTTCCAGAGTCTTAAAATGTGTGTATGTAGCCTGTCACTTAACTTGGAGAAAAGCAGTATCAGGATAAACTTTGAACATTTGTTGTGGGGTGTCTTAAAATGTGTATATAAACCTCCAGTGAGTATTTACCTTGACTTTGTTTCCAAGTTACATCAGTAACTAATCTCTGTGTGTGGGAATTAAAAGTAAAAAAAGAGTCAGATTTGGGAAAATACCATGAAGTAACACTGTCTGTGGTTTATGTTGTAGTACACTTGCTATTTTTAACCTGTTCTTTTTGCATAGTGTTTGCAAATCATTAGACTATTTCAGAGGCAGCCAAGCTGGAGACAGCATAGTCTGAAACAAATGAATAAACTATGTGTTGTGAGAGGTTTTATAGTTTCACTGCATATTATTTTACTGAATTGTATTTTGTTACATGGAATGTGTCTAGTTGCTTTGTTGAAACATAGTCAGAATATTGTTTTCTGTGTTGTTTTTGTACTTTCAAAACTATCAAAAATCTGCTTTAGTCTAGAATTGGTCTGGAAAAGTAACATGGATGAGTGATGTAAGTTGGCAGAGATACAGCCCTTTGAATGCTCAAGCTGTTGGGCACCCTCTGATCATCCCAGAGCTGTTGGGAATGGTGGTGTTTGAAAACAGGGAGTGAGGTCAGGGTGTATCTGCCTGAGGAGCGAGAGAGGGTGCTCGAAGCTGTCTGGTGGTGCAGTGTAACAGATGATATCTTGTTCAATACTATGTATTTCAGAACTACTAAGTGGTTTTGAGACCCATTTTAACACAGGTTTATGAATATTTGTTTTAAACGGAAATGTGTCCTGAACGGAACAATTTGAAATCAGCTGGATCTGTGGTCCCTGCAACAGTCCAGGCTGTGAGCTGCAGAGCTCTGAAACACAGCAGAGAGGACAGATGCAGTTAGTATTTTGGTCCCATATGTTATGGGTGATAAGGACTTGATGGCACTGATAATGGTTACTTCTGAGGCTGCAGGTTCCTCCTGTAAGGGTTTTCGTTACTAAATTTAAAATACTTGTTTGTTTGTTTGGGTTTTTTTTTTAACTCTACACCAAGACCATGTTTCAGGGTGAAGTTCTGCAAACTCCACCAATACTGATCTCTGTTGCTGACCAAGCAAATGTGTTTGCCTACCTCAAAAGGCAAGATCTCCTGTCTCCAGGCCATGCCCTTCTGCTGTAGTGTTGAAACTGGGTTTTGGGGTTTTTTTAGGTATGTCAAGTCACAGAGTACACAGAGAGAATGAGTCTGTGAAGAGCAAAGTGGTCCAGCTCTGCACCAACTGCAACTGCTATATCCAGGCAGAAGGATGGGCTGAATCCTTGTGGTTCTACCTCCTGTGTGGGCCAGTCCTGAACATCAGTGTGTGGAGTGAAGTGGCTGCTGGGAGAAGAAACCATTTGTTCTAACATCTCCTTTCTTTTTTTTTTCTGTTTAGCTTGTCTGCTCATTTGCAACTTACATTTACTGGGTTCTTCCATAAAAATGGTATGTTTGCCAGTTCATTCATTACAATGTTAATTTGTGTAACACCTTTGAAATGAGTAGAGATGTGAGGAGAATATTTGAGTGGTTTTAATCTCTGCTGTTTGAGTGCAGATTTTAACAAATTTAAGCTCAGCCTGTCCCATTAGTTACAATTCAATAGTGCTTTAAAAATGCTGTAGTGTAATTGTGATGGAAAGCAGATTTGGGGTTTTAGTCAGAATTGTGGTTTTGAGAAATACTTCAAGTCATCATCCATTCAAATTGAAATAGACCTTCAGGAGTTCCTGAAGGAAATGATTTTTTGGGAGTGTGTCTTTAGTGCTTGAAGTAGCTTTAAACAAATCCACAGCCTTCAAATATTTTGAAGATTGATTGGTTTCTAATTTAAAATAGATGCAAAAGAATAAATTTTATCAAATAGAGTCTAGAAATGAGGCAGAGGCCATGTCAGCCATTATAGAAGGCACAGAAATCATACTTGAGAGACTTGCATGATGCCTTTTGAGCCCATAAGGATTTACCTCTCAATATCAGAATATTGGACTTACAGACCAGAGCAAAGAGTTCTGTTCCCCTGAGGAAAGCACAAGTGACATGCTTTGGGCTGTATGGGCTTGGATAAATGCACTGCCTTTTTTACCTTCCCTGAAAAAAAAAAAGCTGTTTGTCCCCTAAAATAACATTTTATTTTTAACTTTTTGTTTGGCATTGCTGATCACAGTGCTGGCAGCAGCTGCCTTGAAGATTCCAGGCTCTAGATTTATCTGAAGCCAAGTCTTATATTCTAAAACTTCTTTTCATCAAGAGTCCTTCAGCAGCTCTTGTGTGTATGTTTAACCTTGCATAATATTTAGAGTTGTTTTGTTTATTTTGTTTTATTTTTGTGGATGTTAAGTTTTGGTGCAAACCAAATTCTATGTTTGCAAGCTGTAAAGAAAAAAAACCTGAGAAAATGACTCGCCTAATTAGTGTATTCTGTCCTTAAATGTACCCATAACCTTTTTCTGTGTCATAACAAGCTTGTGAACTTGATCTTTCAAACCTTGGAGATCAACTATGCTTTAATCTGCCAGGATGAGGATAGATGGGGTGTGTTCTCACCTGGGAATTTGCAGGAAGTGTGGGGAGAATTCAAACTTAGAATTTGCCTGGAAGTCTTTGTGCCTGGAGGTGCCTGTGGTTAAGATGTCATCACAGGTGGATTTATAGCATTGAATAGGACTTCCCGTTCTCAGAACTTTAAAATATCTTTCTGTTCAGATAAGCCATCACAAAACTCAGAGAATGAACAAAATTCTGTAACCCTGGAAGTTCTGCTGGTGAAAGTATGCCACAAGAAACGAAAGGTAAAAATTGTTTGACAAACTATTGATGTATATTACAGCAAAATGTTTGCCTGCTTCTGGACTATCTAATTAGCATTGCCATACAGTGATGCCTGTTGAAATTAGCCTTTAAATGCAGTACTTGATCTATTCAAGTTGTTATCTATTGGATTTTGCACTGCTGTGTGAGAAATAACTGGGAGTTTAAAAGAACACTCAACTTTGTTAACCAAAATCAAATCCACTCAGTGGGAATTTCAGCCCCATCTGTTTTTACTTCAATTCTTGTGTGCCACATCATTAAACTGTTAATTCTGTTGTGATGTCCAGAGGCTCAAATAAACCAGGCAATCACAAAGTCATAAAATAGTCTATCCCTTTTAGTATTTAGAAGTAAAAAAGAACAAGTTGTTGTTTTGAATTCCTCAGGCATGTGCCAAGTTGTGTGTCTTTCCCCACCTTTTCTGTACCTGGGTTTTTCACTTTGATCTTTGCAGATTTTAGCTACTATGCATCATAAACAATTTTACATTTTGTTTTTAAAGCATCTTTGAATTTGCTTGCAGTTTTATCTGTGTTTGTTTCACACCAGTTGGCAAATCATCCTCACAGCTATGGGAATATGGAAAGATTTGCAGACAGAACTGACTTAAACTGTTTTGACATGTTTTTAAGAGTTAATATTGTTTCTAGCCAAATTTTAATTGCTGCAGTATGGATAAATATGGTGAAATCAGGAGGTGCTGATGGGTTTTTCCAAATGTTTTGCTGCAAGTTTCATATTTAGGCCATCTTGCCTTGTTTTCCCAATACTACACAATGCTCAGTAATCTGTTTGAGAGGGTACTGCATGTACTAAATCCCAGGTAAGTGGTTCTTCATCTCACAGATAGCACAAAGTACACTCTGTAATATTGCAAGAAGATAGGAAGGCCTTGAAATATTTATAAATAGCCAAAACATTTAGTTTATTTAGGTAAACAGAATTAGTATTAATGGCTGTTCTACAATCTTTCTAAGTGCCTTATGTTAGTGTTAATTTAATCAGTTAGAAAATGATGGCTGCTGCCAGAAGGGCTTGTAGAATGCCAGTTTTATTTACACTTACAAATATCTTGGTTTGTATCTAAAACTTGGGATTGTGCCAGATTTTTTATTTATATCTGTTACCAGGCTTATTGTCAAAAATTTTGCAGAACAATTCACAAATAGTACAAATTTTAACGCTTAGTGTCTTTACTTTGTAGCTCAAAGACCTAACCCCTGTGTTTCTTGTTTTGCTGCAGGATGTCAGTTGTCCCATAAGACAGGTTCCTACAGGTAAAAAGCAGGTGCCTTTAAACCCAGACCTCAGCCAAATAAAACCAGGCAACTTCCCATCACTGGCAGTTTCCAGCAATGAGTTTGAACCAAGCAACAGCCACATGGTGAAGTCTTACTCATTGTTATTCAGAGTCACTCGCCCTGGAAGGAGAGAGTTTAATGGACTGATCAATGGGGAAACTAATGAAAACATTGGTAACTTCAACCTTAAATCTACCTTTACAAGTTTATCCTGCAGGCACATGCAGAGTTGTCTTGATGTGCAGTGTAGGTCACAGTCTGACAGGGGCCAGCAATGGCTCAGTGGCTGATTGGGCTTTCATTTCTTTGCAGTCTTTTTTGGGATGGGGCTGAAAATCAGTTGGGAGCTAGAAATTGTGCTCCTGTTTCTGTGTAAATGGAACACCAGTTGTTACTGATGTGGTGGTGAAGGTGAGGTAGCACTTAGAGGGTGAATATTACAAGAGAGCCCTGTGGTCACTGAGAGTGGCATTAATCCCCCATCAGCACTGGTCACTGCTGACTCAGCTGGAGGGGGTATCAGTGTCTCTCAGTAAAAAAAAAAAAGCCAATAGAGAAAGTACCTAAAGAACAGATTTTTAAAAGCTGTTTTCTTCATCTTGTTAAGCCATGTGTTACTTCACAAATGTTACAGCCTTGGAGAGTGCATGTAGAATGAAAAACTTTATTTCTCACTGTTTTATAGCCACAAGAAGAGGAAGATCAAATCCCAAATTCTTTGTGCTGACAGAATAATATGATGAAACTTTAAATACATGAGAACATACCTAAAATATGATTACTGTTAAGCTAAGTGCTCTTTCCATTGCCTTGTCCTTTTCTGTTGTATGGCACAATGAACAGCCAGTTATATTTTGCAACTGCATTAGAGACTGTTTGATCTTTTGAATCTGTGCTGATATGATGGTTGAATACCATATTTCTTATGTGCAGATGTCAATGAGGAGCTTCCAGCTCGGAGGAAAAGAAACTCCTCAAACCGTGAAGATGGGGAAAAGACATTTGTGGCACAAATGACTGTGTTTGATAAAAACAGGTAATGTTAGTCTAAATAAATATTGTTTGTTAACCATTAGAAATTTGTTTAATAGTAGACAATGTGTTCTGTATCTACAGTGTAGGATGTCTTTGGCTGCATTTTAGTTGGTAGTTACAATAAAAGCTTAGGCTTGTTGTGTTTTTAAAAAAAAACTTTGCAAGCTTTATAAAATGCACATTTTATACTGAGACCTGTTCAGTGACTGTGTACAGGATATGAAAGTAAGAGTTCTGTCCATGACAAATGTAGACCCCAGGCAGGGGTAGGTAGATGGGCCCTCATCAAGAAAGAGTTTTAAGAAAAAGCTGCTTAAAGCCACTCCAAGCGATTCTGAGAAAATGGTTATTTGTCCAAATACAGTTTTTGAAGTTGTTTATTGTGAGTGAGAAGAGTTTGTTTTTTAAGAAATTGCTTTCTCTAATCTGTGTCTTCGAAGTCTTAAGAATATTTTGTTCTTTTCTATTGCTTAATTCCATTGGAGAACTTCTATATGCTAAACATGATGCAAACCGTTAGGTGGTTTTGTGGGACATTCTCACCATGCTGCTGTATAAATGAGAATGTCTGATGTGCAGAAGAACCCAATCCTGCATAAGTTTTTGTTATTTCTTTTACACATATTTTGTCCTGACAGACGATTGCAGCTCCTGGATGGGGAATATGAAGTGGCCATGCAGGAAATGGAAGAGTGTCCCATTAGCAAGAAAAGAGCAACATGGGAAACGATACTTGATGGGAAGGTATGGATTGTTCAGGGGCTGAGAGACCTGTCCTCATGTAGAATGGCCTGGATTGAAGTGGAGCTCAGTTTGAAGTGCAGTCAGCAGCTGTTCCTCTGAAAAGGGATTGAATTGAACAGGAAAATATTCTCTTTCAATACCTTCTGAATTTCTGGTTTTTAAAATCTGGTAGTTTAAATGTTTCTTATTGTAACAAGTTGGACAAATCAAAAAAGGAACAAACTGCAGAAGCTGAGTATTTTTAGGGAGAGAAAGGGGAACTCTGAGTTTTCAGAGGTGGGATCTTACATACAGACCCTAAGAGAAGGCTGTGATAAAATTTAGTGATGAAAAGAGGTGGTGTGTCAGTGTGGGGGAAAGTGTTGAGCAGAGAGACATTGTTGGTTGAATTGAATCAACACTCAGGGATACAGTGAATGCAGGTGTCTGTACACACTTACATAGTCAGGTGCTTCTGTGTCCTGGGAGAGTACCAGCTTTAAGTGACTGAAGAGAAGAACATGAAGAGTCTGGATGGTTACAAAGTACTTGTGTCTCAACATGATTATATAATTATGAAAAAAGCAGAGATGTTCCAAACAATGTAATAACGATGCAGTTAAAAGCTCAATTATCCTGTTCAGCCTTTACTGGATTAAAGAAAATCACATCTGCCTCCATTCTGTGAATATTTTCTCATGATTACTTTTGTACGTGGAAAGACAGTAATTCTGCTGTTTTATTTTTGATTCCCCCTCACCAGAGGTTGCCTCCATTTGAAACATTTTCTCAGGGACCTACACTTCAGTTTACTCTTCGTTGGACAGGAGACACAAATGACAAGTCTACAGCTCCCATAGCTAAACCTCTTGCAACACGAAATTCTGAAAGCCTCCCTCAAGAAAACAAGCCCAACTCTGTTAAACCCACTCAGACTATAGGTAAGCAAACCTTTGTTCTGCTGCTGAATAATCATCTGCTTCATCCTTACATGCTTAGGGCTTCTCGACTCACTAGTGCAACTTCTTCAGGTAATTCTCAACAGAAAAAAAAACGAGCAGGCTTTGTTGTATCCCATATTTTGTGAATTTTTTAAGGTACATTTTAAAGCTAAACACAGTGGGGTCTTTGAAATCATGCCAATATTGAAGTGATTATATACAATGCTCATAAATCCTGCCTTGAAATACTTAATGAGAAATCTGTCAGTAGGAGTTCTAGGATTGTCTGGTTTGCTCTATTCCAATTACTCTTCTCTGAGTTTTTGGATCTATAGGTGCCCTGGTTTCAGCTGGAATAGACTTAATTTTCTACTTAGTAGCTGGTACAGTGCAGTGTTTTGGATTTAGGATGAGAGTAATGCTGATAACACTGGTGTTTTAGTTGTTGCTAAGCAGTGTTTAGACTTAAGTCAAGGACTTCTCAGCTTCTCACACCACCCCACCAGCAGGAAGGCTGGGGGACACAAGAGGCTGGGAGGAGACCCTGCCACCCAAACTGGCCAGAGGGACATTGCAGGCCACATGGCCTCATGTTCAGTCCATTAACTAGAGGGAGAGCTGGCCTAGGTACTGTTGCTCCCAGTTGCTTGTGGCTTTGGATTGGAATGTTTTGGTGGCAGGTAAGGCCCAAAGTTGGAGATGTATCTGGTGTTGGAGGTGGTGGGTTTGCCTGTAGGTTTGTGAAGGAAGCTGAGCATCCAGACTTGCTTGTTGCTGGCATGAGCTACTTATGTCAAAGTGCCCTTGAGTAGCCCATTTCCTACAGCAGCAGTGCCTTTCCCAGGACTGTGTCTGTTCCTCTGCACCAAGGAAATCTGTATCTCTACATCTCTTTTTCAGCTGTGAAAGAATCCTTGCCCACAGACCTTCAGACAAGAAAAGAGAGAGATGTTTTAAATGAACCTCGACAGAAGCTGCGAATATTTTACCAGGTATTGAAAATAAGCATTAGAGGGGAAAGCCAGAACCAGTTATTGTGTGGAATTGAAGTGTTCACTTCAGCTGGGTGGGAATTTCCATTTGCCCTTTTAGGGGATGCCTTATGGGGTCTCAGCTTCACAGATTAAAAGCCATTCCACATACTACTTTTTACAGGAAGTATTTTAGAAAACCAGCTGTCCTTGGGGGCACATCTGATCTGAAAGACAAAGGGCATCTCCTGTTAGACATCTGGAGGGGCCAGGTGTTCTTCCTCTAGGGAAAAGAATTCTTGAAATACCAACATTTGAGTGCACTGAGCTTGATGGAGTGTTCCCAAGATCTTACCATTGCTGCAGAGGTCTCCTGAAATGATTTCCAATTTGGTCTGGGGGGTTTGGGAAGGGGATGAAACTAACATTGTTCCTCTGTGTGCCCCAGTTCCTGTACAACAACAACACGAGGCAGCAGACGGAGGCCCGTGATGACCTGCACTGCCCCTGGTGCACACTGAACTGTCGGAAGCTCTACAGTTTACTCAAACACCTGAAACTCTGCCACAGCAGATTTATCTTTAATTATGTTGTAAGTAATCTTTTTGGAGTTTAGCACTGTGCAGTTTGTCCCAGGGCCTACCCATACAGGGCTTCTGTTGCTGACCTGTCAAACGGTAGCACTGTGTCTGCAGGTTAGCAGCCACTTCTTTTGGATGTTAGTGAATGTTTGTGTGTTAGCTGAGGGGGAAAAAAAGTGGGTTGATTTTATTTTTTCATATATATAATAATAATGATGATAACTAGAGGATGAATTCTAACTGTAGCTACTGTTTTTGCATCAATATGCTCTTTTATGTGACCTCCTAACCAAGATAATTTGGTTGGAAGTCCAGTGAAGCTTTAGGACATTTAGAAATGTTCTGATTTCTAGCAGTCATTTGCTGATATTTTCCTTAATTTCTTAATTAGTTCCAAGTGGTTTTACATGAAAAAGTAAAATAGTACAGAGCTGAGAGGCTTTAGTATAATTTGTTTCTAGAGGTTAAAAGTTCTTTAGGTGTTGTAAAAGAAAACTTAGAGCTCTATCAGGTTCTTGATTGGTGATTTTTAAGGTATCCAGAATTCAAAAGGTTACTTGTTTCAACCTCTTGATATGTTACCTCTGCCGTCTTCTCAGTGTCTTTGCAATTGTGTTTCAGTACCATCCCAAAGGTGCTCGGATAGATGTGTCTATCAATGAGTGCTACGATGGCTCCTACGCAGGAAACCCCCAGGATATCCATCGTCAGCCCGGGTTTGCCTTCAGCCGCAATGGGCCAGTCAAGAGAACCCCCATCACACACATCCTGGTTTGCAGGTGGGGGTGGGAAACAAGGTCTCTTTGTAGATTAAGGCCTGTAGACCAGATTTGTGAAAGCTGGAGAGTTGTAAATAAACAGTGAAATGTCACTGTTAGGACTGAAGAAAATGTAACTGAAGGATGTGACAACTTCACCTGTGATTTTTCTGCATCTTTTCAGTTGAGATGCCTCCTCCTTATGATGTAGCTCTTTTTAACTGCCTTATCCTAAACCTTTTCTCCCCCAAAAGGTGAAGTTGGGGGGTGTTGGGTTTTTAATGGGGTTTACTTCATTGCTGGAGATTCTGCCCCTCCCAACATTTTATGAATCAGTTGCTCAGTATTTGCGTGTCTGTCCTTGCGCCTGCCAGGCCAAAGCGTACGAAAGCGAGCATGTCAGAGTTCCTGGAGTCTGAGGATGGGGAGGTGGAGCAGCAGAGGACCTACAGCAGCGGCCACAACCGGCTCTACTTCCACAGCGACACGTGTTTGCCCCTCCGCCCCCAGGAGATGGAGGTGGACAGTGAGGATGAGAAGGACCCTGAGTGGCTACGGGAGAAAACCATCACGGTAAGAGTTCTGTTAGTCCTTCAGGACTGCTTTAGGTGGGTTGTGGTTTCTGAAGGATGAGCTGCAGTTCATGTAGTGGGGGGATCAGGCGTGTGTCCTAAAACCGATGCATTTTAAGAGCAGAAAATTTTGCTGAGCATCTATTGATGGGAATTTATGGAATCAAAGGTCGATTTTTCACGTGTGCCTTCAGTTGCAAAGCTAGGTCAGTCCCCATGCATTCAAATGATTTCTCATTCAGTTGCAAAGCTAGTTCAATCCCCATGTGTTCAAATGAGTTCTCATTGTTGGTGGCTGGTTTCCTCCTTCAAGAGGAGATGCTGGAATCAGGAATACACAGTGTGGGGGATATGTAATAAGGATATAATTTATCATCCCAAGTCTCTACATGAGATTAAATTTTTCTAACTTTTTTGACTGCATAGCCTGAATTTTTTATATATATATTTCTATGCAGTAATTGAATTTTGGGTATGCTCTCACTACTTGGGAGCAGATATGCAGTTCTGATGGATGTTTGTTTCTTTTCCTATCCTTCCTCCCAACCCTTTCTCCAGCAAATTGAAGAGTTTTCAGATGTTAACGAAGGAGAGAAAGAAGTGATGAAATTATGGAATCTTCATGTTATGAAGCACGGGTATGTTACTGTGCCTGGTTTTGATACAAATACATTACAGATTTGGTTGATCATACTAAACGCTTAAAATTCAGTTAGCTCAGATGTTTAGGAAAGGATCATTAAAGGATAATAACAAGCTTTTGATAGTTTAAGCTGTTTTTAAAAGTTCTTGTGCTTAGTAGCCCATGGGCTTTGAAAAGAAAAGAACATTGGAGATGTTGTGTAATGAACCATGCAGAGTATCTTTTCGTCTTTGAAAATGTTCTTCTTGCATAGTGACAGCTTTTTAACCCAACAGGTTTATTGCTGACAATCAAATGAATCATGCCTGTATGCTGTTTGTGGAAAATTATGGACAGAAAATCATTAAGAAGAACTTGTGTCGAAACTTTATGCTCCACCTGGTCAGCATGCATGACTTTAACCTCATCAGCATCATGTCCATAGACAAAGCTGTGGCCAGGCTCCGAGAGATGCAGCAGAAGTTGGAGAAAGGAGAATCAGCCTCACCCACGGATGAGGAACCTCCTGAGGAGCAGAGTGGGACAACAAATGGCTACAGTGAAAATACCATGAGAATTTCAGAAGGGGAAAGCATCTCAGGTGTCACCAAACAGAGCAAGAAACAGAAGCTCTGAAGTCAAAAGAATTGTCATCCAACGGACAAGCATTGAAGTGACATTCTAGGGTGCATGAGCTCTATAAAGAATTACACACAGAAATGCAGAGATTCCAAACAGGCACTGCTGGATGGAAATAAATGATTTCAACAAGGATATTGTTTAAACAGGGTTTTTATTCATTTACTTATGCAAATACTACATGTATATTGGTTTTGGTGATGTAATGACAATATTCTAAGAGTTTGAGCATGAAGAGCAATATGAAATTCTTTTTGTAATTTTAGTAATTAGTGTCTTAAGAACGTTATGGAATTTACATAATTTAAGTATATGTAAAACCGTTTTTATATTAAGATTTTTTGCATCTGTATCTGGCTGTTTTTCCTACCATGAAGTTGTGAAACATTAGGGAAAGGGGATTGGGATACAGTTTCTGCTTTTCTTATTTAGAAATTCTCCAGTTATCTTTTTGTGAAAATAACGTCTCACTATCTACGGTTTAACCTTGATCCTTGTATTTGAAATCATTTATCAATTGATCATAAATTACAAATTAGGGGGTTTTTTTACACTAAAATTCTCAAAGTTGGCGAACTTAGCACTTCCTTTGTCTTGTGCCTGTTTGGAAAGATCTTGGCTTTTCCTGTTACAGACACAGTGAAGAACCACCTTGGCTTTTTTGAGGTCACCAGCAGTTTGGGTTTCGTGGATAATTCCGATGTATCGATCGCCCAGTGTACCATTTTAAACTTGAACATTAGCTCCTTTATATTTTTATTCCACATTTACACAGCTGCAGCGAGGATCTGATGGAGCCCCTCCTGCCTGGGGTTGCCCATCGTGGTGTGCCATGCTAAGGCCGGAGGCTGCTGTCCCTCTGCAGGCGGGCATTCCGTCGCCAGCCTCCCGAGGACTTCTTGCCTGAGGACAGACTGCAAGGCCAGGCCGTGGGTTTAGCTTTGGCTTTCAAGATGCCACTCTTGAGGGAAAAATGCACTGTAAAATTGGACCAGAAAATGTGTTGCACTTCTTCTGTAAGTATTCTGTGATGTATTGTATTCAATACAGATACTAAGATGCTGACTAAACTATATTTGAGCAGTTTTGCACTGCTGTTAACACATTTTATGCATACGTTTACAGATTTTTTCCAATGGAAAGTGGTTTCACTACTGGTACAGTATCAGCACCGAAGGGTTTATTCCAGCAAGCACTGTGGTTGAGTGACATCACCTCAATTTTTTATTATCCTTAAAATATTTCATTTTTCATATTCTTTATTTATAAAGGAACAATGCTGCTGTAAATACAGGTATTTTTTTGTTTTTTATTTCATTCCATCACCATGAGATGCAGTTCCCTATTTGTTGAAGGGGTATATAAGCTTTCTAATGGTGTCTTCAGAAATTTATAAAATGTAAATACTGATTTTGATGGTCCTTAAGATGTGTTTAACTGTGAGACTATTTAACTAATGGTGTGGATGTGATTTGTCATCCAGTATTAAGTTCTTAGTCACTGATTTTGTGTACAAAATAGGAAAGAGGGAAACTGCAGCTTTCATTACAAACTTCTTGAATTTGCCAGCTCTCTGAGTTCTAGCAAACTATTATGCCTCTGGATAGTACATCATGCATTTCTCTCTGGCTTTAATTTGCTAAAGCTGTGCACATATGTAAAAAATAGATTATTTTAGGGGAGATGTAGTTCTAGAATTATTGCTTATGTCATTTCTTAAGCAGTTATGCTCTTAATGCTTAAAAGAAGGCTAGCATTGTTTGCACAAAAAGTTGGTGATTCCCCCCAAAAATAGTAATGAAATTACTTCTGTTCAGTAAACTTTGTATGTCATGTCAATTTATAATAAAAGCTGAAAAAATCCCCTTGTTTTCTATTTATAAAGATGCCTTTTCTATATGTACCTTTGAAGATGCCATGTAAGCTGGTTAAATGAATTTGAACGGTACAGTAGATGTAAAAAACAAAACCCCAAACAACAAACCAAACCAAACCAAGTTCAGTTGTTTAAATGAACCTTTGTTTTTCATTAAATGTTTTATTTGAACTCGGCTTTTGTACATAAAGTTCAGTAATATGAAATCTGCCATGGTGGGTGTCCAGTCATTCTGTGTGCAGAGGCCTCCAGCAGCACCTCTATAAACCCTCCTCTGCATAACTTCTAAAATCTGGATGTGTGTTCTTCCTTTGCCACATTCCTACAGCTGTATTTAAGGTATCTCCATAAATTCCCAGATATTTTAGCCAGACTGTAAAAACCTTCATTCTCCTTTCTTCAGGTAGAACTGAATACCTGAGATGGATCTAAAAGTTGTGCTTTTCTGTTTAACTGTAATTTCCAGAACTGCAAATGAAGCACATCACTTGTGATGTCAGCTGTAGAACTAAGACTTGTGTATTTTTTACATGTGAGTGGTTAATGTTTCAAACATTCTATAAAATACTTAAGTTTATATGGAGTGAAGCTTAAATTGGTGTCAGGCTAAAATACCAGTTCTGTGGGACTGCAGAGCATGGATACTCCAGACTCTGCAGGACAAAAACCAGGCAGGAATTGCATTGCTTGGCCAAGGGACTGTGACTGGGGTAGTGGCACACTGGAAACCTTTGTCCATGTTAGAAATAATTCAGATACTGAAATGCAGGATGTGCCAGCTGGGCTCTGCAAACTTGGGGCTGTTGTTGGCCAGTCTCTTCTTGTCTCTGGCATTGTCAAAGTTCTCATCTGGCCTTCACTGTGTTCATGGCAGGTCTTACTGATGTTTTGTATTTGCTGACCACAAAGGGTCTGTGAACTCTAAGCTGAAATCTAACATGATTTCGATATTAATTCAGTGCATTAAACACTATATTCAAAAGTGTTAGATGAATTGAAGTCATTAACCTTCAGTGTGCAGTGCTTGGAGTGTGACTTGAATGTAATCCTTGAATTTTGGGAGGTGGGTCAAGATTCCCTGCCTGGAATGAAGCAGTTGCCAATAATTTGAACTGTTCTGATTTTTTACCTGACCAACAAAACCAACCCCAAAACCCAGCATTTGATTTTACCTTTGGCAGTACAGGAGCCATTCTGTGAGGGCGATTTTGACCATGTTGTTCCAAGTTAAGTAGTTAATTCACAGAAGTTTGGGGCCATCATCGAGCAGTGCCTGAGTGAAGGTGTGGGACCAGACCCTTTTATAAATCCCACTTTCACACCTGAGAAAACCAAGGCTTTGGAGTAGGTAAGTCCTTCCATTACTCCTTCCTGCAGTTCTTGAACTGCTCGATGGGCGAGTGAAGCTGCAACTCTTGGGGAACACCCACCACCTTGTCCTGAGGAAAGTGCACGTGAATGGTGTATTTATGGGAGAAAGCTGCCAAGTCAGCAACTTTCCTTACTGGTTTCACAAGTTCTTTGGTCCTCTTTTAAAGGAAAAATAACTGGAACAGCCTGCAGGCAAAGCAGAACTCAGGGAATGAAGTAAATCTGTGTGTTTTTTACAGACTTTATTTGAGGGTGATTAAACCTCTGCTGGCTGCTCAGTAACACTGACCTGGAACTACTGCTGGGCAAGAGCTGCACCAGGAAGAGATTGGAACAGAAAACCAAAGAGACAAAGCTGCTTTGATGGAATACTGATGGATGGAGTTTACAGCTGTGACCAATTTTGTAAAAAGAAGGGAAAACTTATTTTTGCAAGAAATATCAGAATCTGAACTTTGGCTGGAAATAAAGGGAAGTGCACAGGTGAGAAAGAAAATTGGGACTTCTGAGGGACAGAAGACAAAACCAATAGTGTTTCCTAAAGCACTGCAGCTGTCTCTAAGAGCTCTTACATTGTTAGAACACTGTGATGCTCAGCTTTATGCCCCAAGAGAATTTCTCAGACCACACGCAGTTGAGGGATAAACCTTTATTTTAAAAAAATTCAGATTTCACTTGACACATAAATCTAAGTTGAGGTAAGTGAATGTACTAGCTTAGGAAAACAACTTTTGGGGTTGGGTTTTGTAAGCCGTTAACACTGTTGCTTAAAGGGCTCCAAGAGCTGGAGGTGAAAATTGTACAGCAAGTGTCAAGTTTTCCATTCAGCTGAACTGCAGAAGAACAGGACTGACACCCTTCAGTTCAAGCTCTTCTGCTCCTTTTCTCCTTGGTCACTTCAGTGCTGGGTCTCCTGCCCTGAGACTCCCCTGCTCAAAAGGTGCAGCTCCAAGAGGCGGCTCAAAGTACCTCATTTGCAATTTGGACAGTGAGGCTTGTGCTGAGTTGAAATAAAACCCAAAAAACACCACCACAGCAACAGAACCCACCCTTGGCAAAGTGCCCTTGTTCAACATCAGCTAGAAAAACTCCAGGGTAGCAGCCAGGGCCTCCCAGGGCCCTTCACAGTAATTTCAGCTGCTTTTAGGCATGTTCTGCACAAACTGACACGGCATTGCCACCTCTGGAAGTACCTGAATTCAAGGTTTAAGCTTTATTTTCTAATATGGAAGTAAATACCTGCAGGATCTCAAACCTGACCAGCCCCTCCAAAGCAGATGCAAAGGTACCTGACCCAGCAGTACCTCAGAAATGTGGATATTCACAATTTTAATTTCCATGTGGTAAAAGTACTAAGTTCCAACTAGTACCTGATACCTGAAGTGTGTAAGTAAAACTGCCAGCACTACTACATGGAGCAAGATTTAAGTCTGCTGCTACCTGGAGTGCCAGCCTGGCCCTCTCTGAGCAGGGCTGACCCTCTTTCATCTACTAAACCTTACAATAAAAGTACTGAAAATGCTCTTCACAGGAGAATTAAAGGAACACTGAAAGCACAGGATAAGCCAGTGTCCTCTTACTCCCTAACGCTGAACTAGTTGAGCTTGAAAAACTAGGAGTACTGCAAGCTTTTAGTTGCTAACACTGGATAATCTGACCTGCAGGAGGCCAGTCTTCCTCACTTCATGTCTTACAGCAAATTCCAACCTAACTCTGCCATTTGCAGGTTCTTTGCACCCATCTGAATATACACACTTTTTTTTTCCCTTGTAAATGGTGCAAATACCAACAGCTTTGTCTGCAGTTCTTGTACCCCTACTTGGGGAAAAATGCAGGCAGAGTGGCTGATCCTTCTGTCCTGACAGCGTGAGGATGGGGGAAGTTAATTCAAGGTAAAATTATTTTATGCTTTAATCTTACTATGGTAACACATAGGATTAATGGAAGATAGTGCCACTGAAGGGAAAAGGGCAGTGTGATTGTCTAGGCTTTATAAAAATATTGCTATTCTACCATGATAAAATATATTTAATTTTAATTGAACTTGAGGTAAAGTAACACTGAGGGGCTTCTTAATAGAACCTTTAAATCCAGTAGCACTGCAATCTTTTGACCAGGAATAAACTGGTTTTGATAGGCTCATTCTCAGTTGCTCCTCAGAGTAAGTAAGTGTAACTTTATGTAACTTCTGGACTCAAAGTCATTAGATTCCCACTAATTTATCCCACCCTACTCCATGGAGGAGAGAGCTGAGTTACACTACCTGTCCAATTCTGACTGCCCCAGGTTCAGACTGTGCAGGCAGAGTCTGCCGGAAGCCCATCTCCCTTATCTCCAGTGGATCTCCAGGAGCAGTCCCAGCTTGGACCATCCCCTGCCCTCCTGCAGGCAGCAACCCGGGAGTGCCAGGAATCCCACCCAGGAGAACAGCACCTCCCTTGTCTCTGGAGCTGCAGGGTGGACAGAACGTTGTGCTGAGCGGCAGGAGGGCTCTGAGGATTCACAGCTGCCACTCCCAGCTACCAAATCACTGAGACTTGCTCTGAGAGAGGCTACACGGGAATTGGGAAGACTTTGAGAGCAGGTCAGGATCACACCCTGCTCCGGGTATTGTTCTGGTGGGGGCAGTGTCAGCATCACCATGCAGCTACTCCAGAAAACACAGCCCAAGTGACAGCACAGAAAACAGTTCAAGAACTACCAGAATAAGGCACTTGAGTGAGACAGTAACAGTCTGGCTCCATGTGTGGCCAGGCAGGCTGGCTCAGCATCCCTGCGTGGAGGGACGAGCGGTACCGTGCGGGGAGTGGCTGCAGGCAGAGCCCACGGCCCCTTCCCCCCTAAGGCAGCATCGGGCATGGGAAGCACAGCAGGACCTCGCTGCTCTAAGGACTGTGCTCTTTGAGGGGTATAAATACAACTTTGGTCCACTACCACCCCCACCACTCACCTCACAGTTAACTTTACACAAGGTGCGTACCCTGAGACGAGAGTACAATGAAATACTGACACAAATCAAGTCTGGAGGGAAAAAGGGAAAGGTCTGATGGACTGCTTAAATTCATTTGCCTGAGCAAATGCCTGTTTCTAGCTTTCTCCAGAGTAACAAATCCAATGGTTCACAATTATTGCTTCAATGAATCCAGTAGGAAGTACAATATAGTGGAGTTCAAGTACTATGAAGACAGGTTTTTCTTACCAGATTGTTGTCAAACAGCTGGAAACCCAGGTTTTTAACATTACACTTTACAGGCAAGAACAAAAAAATCCCTTTGCTCACTGCTAAAACACCAAAACTTTCCAGCCTGGGTATGAAAACGAACATCCAAAATACAAAGAACCACAGCACTGATCAAGTACCCAGTCAAAGACCACTTCTCTGTTGTTGGAGCTGATGGTCACTCGGAGCTTGAAGTTCCCCCCCTCGTTGCTGCAGGGTCCCAACTGCACAACTTCCATGTCGAAGGTGACGGTGGAGCCCGAAGTCACCGCAGGCAGCTGGTTCGTCATCTCCTTGCCATTCACAAACACCGCCCCTGGAACAGGCAGCAGCTCCAACAACACCCCTCCCTCTGTCACCACCACCCCTCTCCTGCAGGCAGGGAGGCAGGTAACCCTGCTGCAGTGGCTGCTGGCTGTGGAAGCTGCTCCCGTGTCCCCCAGGGGTTGAGGGAGTGGGTTTTTGGGGGCAGACTCACCGTTGGTGCTGATGCACACAGCCTTGTCCCGCTGCAGGGAGTCGAAGCCGTTCTGCTGCTCCACACACACCCCCAGACTGTCCCGCCGGTCCGGCTGCCCCACGGTCTCAATCCTGCCAGGCAAGAGGTCACACCAAACGCTGAGGCTTTCAATCCAAACATGCTGTGAAACCCACACTGCCACACCAGAGCCCTGGTCTGTGCTCTGGGGCTCTCCAGAGATTCATCCAAACTTTTAGGGAGATCCCTGTGGAATCACCAGAATTCCTACCAGCTTTCCCAACAGCTCCACTGAGCAACACTATTAATCTGGACAAAGCATGAACATGCTTCCTGCAGACTTTCAGTGCTATTTAATATTTTTTTCCACTGTCACAGCTTAGAAGTGACTTCTAGTTGCCTGAAGTACCCTCAAATCTACAATGAGCTATACCAGGTTACTGGGCAGCATTCCATGTTATGGCAAGACAGCTGTAGTTTCAGCAAGGATTTACTAAGCTCCTTCAAAACAGGTTTTTTGAGCCCTACACTATTCTGCTCTAATGGGGTGAGGGTGTTGGCTGGGGAGGATGCTTGGTTTGGATTTTTATAATAAATCAGCTTGGTGCAGATGTCTACTAAAAGCAATGCCTAGAAGAGCATTTACAGGTCTGCTCAGCTGCATTTAGAGTTTGGTCCTGGGCAAGAATCTCTGAAGAAAATGCAAACAAATTGAAAATACAAATGACCAGGGACTCAGTTCCCTCTGGGCCCCAGAGGCTGCACAGTTTGTACTCTGAAGGGCTCCTCTGCACTTGAATCTTTGCTCTCATACTGCCACCTCTCAAAGGTGCTAAACCTGACTTAGAGAGAGCCTGAGTGATTCAGGGAACTCAGAGGGTCTTTTCCAGAAAGCAGAACAGTGGCTGGTTATTTTCCTTGCAGTTTGAGACAATAACCAGCACTGAAAAACTTCAGCCAAGCTTTCAAGAAACTGCAATTCCAGTGGGCAGTGGACGGGCACACAAGGGGTTAACTCTTCCAAGACAAATGATACAACTGGAACCATGTTTTACTTTTGCACTCCATTAGGTTTCTCAGTCCCCTGGGAATGGCACTAAGAGAGCAAAAGTCTTGTACTATAAAGGGAAGAAAAAAAATTAAATCTCCAAGAAGCCTTTACTTTGGAAGGCATCCACAGAGTTTTCACAAAGCAACTTTAAATGAGATTTCAAATTCATTTTGGCACTCTGCTTTAGATTTTAAACTCTGAGTTGCTGGTGAAGCTTTATAAACTGCCATTTATCTGTAAACTTTGTGCATAACACTGATTCATTCCATCTCTTAGTTAAGGGAGCTTTTCTTGAGTTTTGAGTCAAAAATAAGTGTTTCCACAGTCATAAGAATGATCAAAAATGCATAACCAAAGCCCCCAGAACACGTGGTAGGACAGTGCTCAGTAGGACAACGTTCAGGTCCCTTCGCCCCTCTCCAAATGCTGGCAACAAAACCTGTCTCTGCAGCACAGCCACTGCACCCAGTCACCCACCACCAGTCCCACTTGCCTCAGAGCACACAGAAGTCAACCTGGGGCATCCCAGGGCCTTCCTGTGACAGCTTCAGGGGAGCTGTGGGGGCGCCTGGCAAAGGCAGAGTGACCATCACTCTGCTGGGTGACCCCAAATCAGCAGAGGGACTGTGGCTGCCCCTGCAAACAAAGCTTTAAGAGATGCAGAGCACATCATCACGGAGAAACATTCCTGCTCCTGAGGGCAGCTCCCTGAAGGCTGCAAAGGACCAGGATGACACGACCTTAAGCAGTGATGTTTTCCCACAACTCAGCCAAACGTTTCACCTCAGGACAACTGACACAGTCTGTCTTTAAAAGCAGCCACAAAGCACTGTGTTTATCACTCCCCAGGAGCTGTGCCTGGGTCCTGAGCACAGACAACACTCAGCTGCCTCACAAACATCTGAGCATGGACCTCTCTCACCTGGTGTGCTCTGAAGGCCTTATCCCTTGTGAGCAACACACTCATGTCCCAACTGATGGACAGAGCCAAGCACCAAGTCCTACATCTCCTGCTCAGCAAAAACCTCTCACACTTCCAGACAAAAACGTACTCCCAGACCTTGGAAGAGGAACACAATCAGGGTTTGAGATTGTCTTCAGTCTCAAGATTGCTGTCAGGATGGTTCTTGTGGACATGTGCCCATTCTGAAACAATCTCTCCTTGGAGGGGAGTCCCCGTTACCAAAATGTGAAGCAAAAGATTTTCATGTGCTACCAATAAAAAGAGATAAAAGGCACTGGCCTGAGAGAGAACCAAGGGAAACCTCAAGGTTCTGCCTTTAATTTCACAGGCATCTCTGAGCCAAGAGAAGTTAAATCTAGCAACAGATTTCAAATGAAAGCTTTAGATCTTTTTATCCCATCTCAGACAGGGCAACTGAACACATCCTCACACTACAACCTCTGAAGTTACAATAATCTGTCATTGGGAAGGGGAAAATGAAACACCACAGATTAAGTTACAAAACCATCATGAACAGTCCTTTTTAATTGCCTTTGGGGGTTGCCTCCTGTACAGCAAGTTAGTTTTATTTAACCAGGGAAAGATGAAATAAAGCTTCAGGGTCTCTGAGGTCTGTAATTAAGCTGACATATCCACAAGCACATTCCTCATACCCTATTAAACAGCATCGTCTCAGGGGTAGGGGGACAGGCAGCAAAGCTGCCAAGGGTTTTAATCACACTCTGTGTCAATTGGAAAACTTGAATTTCACAAGATCCCCTCCCCACTCTGGATTTTCTAATGCCAGTTTCAAGCAGGGGTCTGACCAGCACTAATTATCTCAGATGTTAAAGACACGGGTGCCAGAGTGTCATCCCAACAGCACATCCAACGTTCCCATGTCCAACGCCTGTGGACAGTCTGGGAAGGAAAAGCACCCCCTGGGCCAAGGTTAAAAAGAGCCCCTGGCAAAGGTCCCCTGACTTCAGCCAGGAACAGCTGCTACAAACTGCAGGAAGCTCAACATTCCAGACATCTGCTCAGCACGGGCTGGATTTTAGGAGTTCACTCATCTCTGTTTCATACCAGTGCAAGTCCTACAAAAACATCAGGTGTTTTCCTACCAAGCCAGAACCAAAGAGAAGGAATTCAGCCTTCACACAGGCACTCTGCCCGGGCTGAGCTGATGGAAAACTCAAAACGTGCCTCAGGTTTACACACAGTTCAGGGGACACAGCAGACAACAACCACCCAAAAAGTACTTGCCTGAAGGTTGATGTCTGCTGCCCAAAAAGTACTTGCCTGAAGGTTAATGTCTGCCCACAGGAGTACGTGGGGGCTTTGGAGTAGAGCACACCACAGGACTGGGAGTCGTTCCGGAGCGCGATGTTTCTCCGGCTGCTCAGGCTGTAACCCTCCAAACCAGCTGTCCATTCTTCAGACAAAGCACACAAACAAACAAACAAACAAACAAACAAGCAGGAAAAGTGTGAATCCCAACTCCACCTGCTCCTGCCTGTGCAAACTCCAGTCAGTTACAATGTCCACTCAGCCCACCTCACCTGCAGCTCAAGCTACAGTAAGAACAGGGGATGGGTTTGCCTTTTTCTGATGGAGAGATTTGGTTTTAAAATAAACTGCAGCTACAAAAAGCATTCCCCAGCCCAGAGTTCACCAGAAGTTCACTCTTTGCTCCAATCCCTGCTAAGTCCTATTGCAGGCAAAGGAAAAACCTTCATCACCTGCTGCTCTTAAACACTTGCAAGCCAAGGTAATATTCAGGTTCTTCCCCCTCAAAGGTGAAAGCCTGTTACGAGCTGCAGACACCAAAAATGCTTAGACTGGGGTGGGGGAGAAGGAAAAATAATGCTTTCCTTGTGGCTCAGCGATGCCTTTGAAGGCCAAGCAGTGAATGAAAGGGTCACTGAGCATCCCTCACACCAGGAAGCAAAGGGATGGGGCGGGAGGGACAGTCCATCACACATCCCATCCCATCACACCCCCACGATGACCACAGCCACCCCCCACCCCACACTAGAACCAGCCCCACCGTGCCAAGCCCCCCCTGGGGTGTGCCCGGAGAGGGGGTGTGGCAGAATGCAGAAAATCATATATTCTGTGAATATTCTATGAACAATTCATTGTACAGTTCCCAGGAAAAATAAGCCTGTGTTTACATATTTCAGGAGAGCAGTTCTCAGCTTTGGAGTGGGACTTATCTATAAGAACACCTGCTGGTACTCCCAAAATTCCCGTAGAAAGCCCTCATGGGATGGGCTTTCAGGAGTGTCATGGGTTTCTGTAGCTGAATTTTAGTAGAAGGGGGTGCTTCCAGGATGGTTTCTGTTAGAAGCTCCTAGAAGCTTCTCCTGTCCTGTTGAGCTAATTAAAAATCGTTAATTAACATTAAGACCAATGGACTGCGGACTTTAGGTGGCCTGAGAACAGACAGTTTTAAGCTATCCAATCATTTGATATAATGATGTAACTGAAAAGCACAGATTATAAATACAAG
>VXAU01005047.1:1109796-1126733 GCA_013399695.1 Formicarius rufipectus | reverse complement strand
CATCCCCTCACAGCCCTCCCCTCACAGCCCTTCCCCTCACCACCCTCCCCTCACCGCCGACCATGGCGGCCCCACCATCCCCCCGGCCCTGAGTGCCCCGCCGCGCCGGGGACATGGTCGGCAGGGTGGCCGTGGCCGCCGCGGCCGCCCCGCCGCTCCTCGTCGACAGCCACGGCGACACTCAGGTGTGTGTGGGGGTTCGCGGGCCGTGAGGGGGTGCGGGGGGTGGGAAGGGGCCGCTGTACCGGGAGGGGTGGGTGTGAGGGGCCGCCCGTGCCCCCGGCTGTCAGGCGGCGCCTTCCAAGGGCTCCAGGCAGCGGCGAATGCCCCTTCGGAGGGTGGGATTTCGAGGGTTAGGTTGCTGATAAAGCGGGAGTTGTAAAGGCTTTGTGAGCCCAAGTCGTCCTTGGAGCTGTGCGAGTAAGTGCTCTTTGATCGGAGATCAAAATACGGGGAGTTCTGCTTAAGGACATTGCGAGGGTTTGAATTATGAGACGAAATAAGAGGTCTGCTGTATTAATTTTTGGAAGGTACAGTGTCTTGAGATGAGTTGCATGTTCGGGGTGGGAGCGGTCGTGTTTAGTGCCGAGAGCTCCACAGAGCACTGGGGAACAGCTCGAGGTACAGGTCCATCGTCTGAACTGGCCCGGCCTTCCAGAGCCCCGGTGTTGTAAAAATCCCTTCAGATTCCCGTAACCCCTTTCAGTCTTGGCATCTTCAGGTGTCAGGCTGGGATTCTTGGACGTTTGGAACGGCAGAATCTCTGTTTCAAGCTCAGATGGCTTTTGAAAACAGAGATAGAGTTGATGCACGGTCTGAACACATTAACATGAGCTTCTGCCTTCCAAAATAGTAACTGTACCGTGGGTGCTGTACTGCTTTATATTGCCATGCTAAGTCGCGTTACATTGTCTGAAATTGAGATTCTGTTGTACTTTTGACAGCCATGCAAGAAACGTCGAGAGGAAGAGGCTTCTGTGGAAACAATCACAAGGTATTTTTCCCCATTGGCAAAACCAGTGGATAAAGCTTTGGCATCAGCAAAATCCAACAATATCCTGGATTATTTTAAAAAGACATCTGCGATTGAGAAAGCCACGTTGGCAGCTGGAGATGGAGAAAACAAAGCACTGCTGGATGCTGAGGACAAAGACTGTAAGTCAGCTTTGAAACCATCTCTAAAGAGGAAGAGAAAAGGGAAAAAGGTTAACTTAAATAATAAACTGAAGGAATCTGAGGGTGACCATGCAATAGAAATTAGCAGTGATGACAGCAGAATGACAACAGGCCTTCAGCAAGACAGTAGTGACTTTGTTGCTACTTGTACTCTAATTGACCAGAAATGTGGAAGAGGGTTAGTAGATGATGATGTGCAAAGAGAGAACTTCTCAAATGCTGTCCTCTCCAGGAAAAATGCAAAAAACATTGGTTCTGAATCAAATGGATCAAAAAATAGGATGAGAAAATCAAGGAAAAGGAAGCGCAAAGTAAATATGGGTTTGTCTGAAAGTTTTTCATCTGAAAACCAGATGAATGAAACATGTGAAAAGGAAACTGAAGAGAACAAAAATACAGGAGCTGAGGGTGATGCTGCTGTTGGTAATTCCAGTTTTGAGGTTCCTACAGATGATGGGACATCACAGGTCAATAATTGTATAATAACAGTGTCATTTGAGGACTTCTTGAAGAGTCAGGGAGAAAATAATGCTGAAGAAGACACAAAACCAACAGTGGACACTTGTGCTACAGCAAATGACATGGACAAAAGCGACAGTGTTAGTGACCCAGAAAAGGGTGAGGAATCTCAACAGCTGCCACTCAGAACAGTGACTGTTCTTGCCCAAATTCATTCCATTCCCCCTAAATTACCTCCAGTACACAGAGAGCAAAAAGGCTCCAGGAAAATAGCTTCTATTTTTTTGAAGCAGAAAGGATGTGGAAGGCAAAAAGAAAGCAGCCCACCCCTCTTGGAGAGTGAGCAAACTGAACAGCTGACTCAGAAAAGAAAATCTAATGTAGTTATTGAGGAGGAAGAGTTGGAGTTGGCTGTTCTAGAGACTGCAGGGATGGAATCTTTGAAGCCAAAATGTACCCTGGAAGAAAAGCATCAGTTTATGAAGGCCTTTAGACAACCAACAGCAGATGTAGCAAAAAGTGGAGTTAAAAAGGCAGCTGGAAAACAGAAGCAAGTCCCTGCAAAGCCTGCAAAAGAAAAACAAGGACCTGAAGATGCTATTCCTTCAAATAAAGGATTAGAAAGTGGAATACCAGGAGATCATGTGTACAAATGCACACATTCCAGTCCTAAAAGCAATAGAACTAAACCCAAAAGATCTAGAAAGGTTCAGAAAAAAGGAAACAGAAGAAGGAAGGCTTCAGAAACTAAGGAAACTCCTGTCTCAAGCACCAACAATTATAAGGGAGAGGAGGATTTGGGTGCCGATGCTCTTGCTGTGGAAAATACCTCTGATGTAATAATTTTATCCAGTCCAAAAGTAAATAAGTTGAGGAGGAGTTTAAGGCAGCAGAAAATCCAAACATCAACAAATCTTACACCTAAAAAGGCTCGGATTAGAGCTGCCCTTCCTGCAGATAAAACAAGTGGCTGTCCATTCCAGACTTCCACCCCAAAAGCAAGGAGGCAATCCTTCAAGAAAAGTAACATGTACAAAGCTGAGGTGATTACTGTGCCCTTTGATGGAAGCAGCCCAATAAGGTAAACATTTTAGAGTATATTCCACCTTTTTTCCCTTTCTTTTTATGCAAGTACTTTGAAAATAAGACATAATTGTAAATTGCTTGGGATTCATGCCAGAGTTGCATCACTGAGCATGCTGGAGAATAATAGAGAAAAAACAAAACTGATCATAAATGTGTTTATACTAAAGACATTAAGAAATCCCAAACAACCAACTACACAACAAAAAAAAAATCAATTGATGGGTTGCTTCTCTTTAAAGCACTGTATTTTTACAGGCTTTTGAACATGAGATTGAAAGTTAACATTTCCCTTTATTAAACAGTAATAGTTTCATAATGCTTTTTTCCCCTAATTAGAATGAGGTTCACACGTATCAACACAGCTACAAAATCAAACATAGCTGAAGCAATGAAAAATGAAGAGTTTTGCTCCAAAAATGCAAAGGTAATCTATTTGACAGTTAGTGTTTCAGTGTTTTGTCATTTCCTGAATGTGTATAATTGTGTTCTGTTCAGTATTGGGTAATAATCTCATGTAATACAGGAAGACAGTTCCAGCTGCCCTAGGGAGAGGGAGTATTGCTCTGGTTTAGGGAAGAATTCCAGATACTTTCTTGTACCTTAGATTTTAAAACATATTTTATTAGTAAAAATCTGGGTTTCATAACAGAAAAATCCAATAAAATGGCAGTTAAAAAAAAAAGTCCAATGAAGATCCCTGTGCTGCAGGATCTCAGTGTGAGCTACAGGAGCAGCTCCACGTGGCCCGTGGTGCTGTGGCTCAGCTGACAAGGTGTGATCAGTCAGTGCTTGGACTAAAAGATCTGGGAGGTCTTTTCCAACCTCTGACAGTGTTTGGGCACAGCAGAACAGCTGATGCTTAGAAATGTCACTGCCCATATCCCATGTGTTCTGTGGACAGATGGGGGATCTCCTTGCAGGGATCCCAATCCCTTTGGAAATCTTGGTATCATCTTGGTTTGCTCCCCCTTTCACTGATTTCCTTTTTGATACCAACGACATTCCATAAAAATGACATAAAAATTCGATTCATTTGCAAAATCCTTAGTGAAGACATGGCTAATAATTGCTCTCTTGTTCCTCTTGTTCTGTGTTAACAGGTAAACGCTGCTTCCAAAAGCAGATCGAAGGCAAAGCAGCTGATTGAAAAGGCAAAGGCTCTCCAGCACAACAAATCAAAGGCTCAGGAAGACTCACCGGCCCCTGTGAGACGCTCGTCCCGCCAGAGAGCTCTTGCTGAGAGGAAAAGCTCCCAGGACAGTGATGTGAGGCTTTATACTTTGTAGGGCAAGAATTATTCTGGTGTATTTGGGATTTATTTCAGCAACAAAAATGATTCTCAGCTTGCAAGCTCTTCTTGTAAAGAGATAAGTAGATATCTATGCAGTGTATTGCTGCTAAAGAAGGAAAAGTTCTGGTTTGTATTTTATTTGTTTTCTCTCCAGGAATCAGTAATAATTTTGGATACAAGTGTGAGTAGTGTCGCTGCTGCAGAGCAGAGTGTGAAGCCAAAGAAACTTCGCAGCTTAAATGATGTTTTGGGGAAGAAGTCCAAGAACCTGAAGGTTGTGAAGAACTCGAATGGTAATTGGCTTTTACTGAATGTGTTCATCTTACAAAAACATTTTTTATTGTTAACTATTGTAACTTTATTTTATAAAGATGCCTTTGCAGTACATTCATCCTTTCTTCTGATTTTGCTTGTATAATATTCCAATATGTACCTTCCCTTTTTGTATGGGTTAATAGTGCAGAGGTTATTTATGTGTTGCTTTGCTTTTTCTTCATTCAGGGGAAACTATGTTTGAAAAACTGTCAATAGTATACCATGGGTTTTTTGCTAATGTTGCAGGAAATAACATCTATGGAGATGAAATAATTAGAAATCAAATGATAAAGAATTTTGTTAAAATACTCAGCTTTCCCTTAAGAAATGTTTTTAACTGGAACATACAGGTAGAATCCTATCAGTGCCAGTCTAATCATGTTTTCTCTCTTTTAAAGGGAAACTGGGATATCCACCTTCCTGCCACAGCAGGAATGCTCAGAACTCTGCAGGGGAACCAATTGTGATCTTTGATGAAAGCAGGTCAGTTTCCAGGATGGCAGTTTCCTAAGAATCAAAACATTTTTCAAGGTTACTTGAACATTCTCTCATTTTACACATTTAAGTACACTCACTGAAATGTGATATAAATGTTCATGGGTTTTATGCTGATCAATAAGTTAATCTGCTTGCAAAGTTTTAGGAGGTTTTTTGAGAGTTTCTCAATCATTGTTGAGCCATTTTAGGTGGCTGAAAATGAAGTTGATGACTAAGAAGTCACAAATTGCATGTAAAAATACAAAACTAAAGAGAAAATTTTAAATAAAATCTCTAGCACAAAATTTAAAATTAAATTTAAACTTACTACACTAAAAGTAATTGTACCAGTTCTCCCAGACTGTTTCTAACTTGTGCAGAAGAGAATGTGATTAAATTCAGCCTTGCATAGCTGGTAGTTCTAATAATTCTATTTTTTTCCATTTCTCTTTTCATTAAAGCCAAGATGCATCTGAAAATTCCCAAGATGATGATCAGTTCAAAGCAAAACGTGAATTCCTGATGAGTGGGTTGCCAGAGTCTCTGAAAAGACAGATTGCAAAGAAAGCAGCAGCAATGGAAGCTTATTCTCTTGCCAGCTCCTGTTTTAAGGCTGTTGTACATGTGCAGCAGAAGGATGACTGTAAGCTTTTGGGGTTAATTTCTAGTAAATATGTGGAGAAAAAATCTTGGACAGCTTATGACTGGAATAGCTGGGAGTTGTTCTCAGTCAGAAAACAAAACTCAGAAGCTTCCAGTGAGAAGGTTTTGAATAGAATATTTACAAATTAAATTGATGCTGAAGTAGCCTAAACATACATGGGTGAGGATGCAAAATTCTTAATACTTAATCAAAAGAGTTGGTCTGTCAAGTTCCAAACTGGAGAATAAATATCAGGTTGGACTGATATAGGCAGAAACCATTTCCTCCTGACCAAGGGAAAACACTTCACAAAAGAGAAAAGAGCAGCCTGTTTCTTTTCCCCAGAATAGAAATTTACTCTTTTTTTGGGTTTGGTGGGGGTTCTTTTGTAGGTTATCCAATGTGGAAACTGCAGCCACCATCGTGTCCTCTGCTAACTGAGCTGAGGGAGCTGAACACTGAAGTCACCAATGTCACAAAACTCATCCTCTCACTTGGTGAATTTTCCACTGTGAATTCAAAACAAACTGGAAATTGCTCTGCACCTCTGGTTAGTACTTTAAATTGCTTTGATACTTGTTTGGATTTCTGCTTATTAAAAATCCTGTAGATTGAATCTGTTCCAGTCCCGAAACATTTTAATTTTTTTTTTTTAGTTTCCCTGTGTGTGTTATTTATTTTGCATCTTAACATTAGTCAGATCTTAACAATGTTTCTTAATCTCTGAATTGAACAACTGAGTGACCAGTTGAAATTATGCAAAGCTGCCATTCTAGTGTACTGGTTTTGAGTAATCCTTTGTGTGTGTGTGTCACAGCTTTCAGGCCACCGAGCAGTTTTTCCTGATACATTCAAGAAAGATTTACTAGATGAGATCACATCTTCCAATTCCCAATTTCCTGTGAAAAAATACTTCCACAGGTTTCTGAAAAAGCAAACAGAACGGGTGGTTATGGAGAACAGTCTACAAGGTTAGTAATCTCTGCAGGGGAAAAAACCACACTCTCTCTCTGGCATAAAAAAAAAAACAAACTTGGAATTTCCAAAAATTTGTCACTGAAGGAAAATACTGTTGTTGGAAATACGTTGGTCATCACATTTTAGGCCATTTTGACCAAATTCTTCAAATATGGTTTAAACAACTGTACAGTTGTAATGGACATAGCCTGAAATTTTTAAAAGGGTGTAACTTTTTTTTCCTTAGAAAGCAGAGATGGCAGTGCAAACTCTGAGGTAAGTCAGAAACATCCTGGCAATTGGAAGGAAACTAAGAGGAAAAGGAAAGAAACAGAAGACCATAAATCCAAAAGAAGAAAACAAATTGAAGGTACAGAGACTGAAATAAAATCAAGAGCTCCCAGGAACTTTGTGTCTGGAGAAACACAAGCAGGGACAGGACAAGCCACACGTGTGGGAAAAAACAAGACCCAGAAGGCAGATGGTGTGATGGAACACACTGAGTGTTTGTCAGAGCCAGGTGCACTTTCAGGTAACTGCATTTCCTGTCTCATGTGAATTCTGGCAGTGAGAGTGTGTGTGGTGCATGTCAGCTTTCCACTGATGCACAAATCATGGGTAGCCTTGTATTCTGGGCCTTTCAACTCTTTTGCATAAAGGACTGTTTAAAAATGGATCATATTTTTCCTGTAGGTGTTGAAAAGGAAGACATGCTCTGGACTGAAAAATACCAGCCTCAAGATTCCAGTGAACTTGTAGGGAACAAGAAAGCGATTGAAAGGCTGCACAGGTCAGAAATGGGAACACAGATTCAGTCTTGGAATAGCTCAAAACTTCATGTTACTTGATTGTGCTCAAAGAGGCAAAGTCAGTTATTTAATTCTGTGCTTGAATAACCCACAGAGGGACTGTTTGTGGCCTTTGCTTTAGTTTGCATCCAAAAGTTTCTAGAACAAGTTATGAGTTGGTGTGAGAGATCTTTGGGTCATAGTTTCTTCTCCAGTAACACCTAACGAGCTTGGCTGGTCCAAGCCTAAAGCACACATGAAATACTGCACCAGGCTGTAGAATAGAAGGAAATAATGAACCAATGCCCTTCAATTTTAGTCAGTTTGGTTCTGTCAGGTAATTCAAGCTTACAGAGTGCATGAGAGAGCAGTACTTGTCTGTATTTCCCTACAGTCATGTCTGATCTCACCTTGGTGCACTGCCTCTGCTTCTGACAGGAGCTTAGCACTGAAGTCCTCACATATCGTGCTTTCAGTGGAATCTTCTGTGTGGGTTGAAGTTATTGCTGTGGCTCTTAAGCAGAATCTGAAGATCTATCTGAGTAAACAACACTAAGCTATGAGTGATTAAGTAGTTCACCAGGTGACTTGTTTTTATACCAATCAACTAATAGAAGCAGAATGGAATCCTTTTTTTACAAAAGAATCAAACAAATCCCAGTTTTGTCTTTAAATCTGTAAGGACTTGATAAGACTGAGTGGCTGATGTCCCTCCCCTAGTTTCATGTTCTATTCTATCTTAATTTCACTCACTTTATCCTGCAGTAATTTTTATTTTTGTGTTTGTGCCTCCCTTTTATAGTTGGTTAAAAGAATGGAAAAAAAGAGCTGATTTGGAAGAAAAAAGAAATCAGAAAGGGGAAAAGGAGGACACAGAGCCTGAAGGTGCTGATAGAATTAAAACAACACAACTCATCTTTTGTTAAAAGTGGCAAAAAAATACCATTAATCCTTTCTTTTCTTTTAAATAATTCCACAGATTCTTTGAGCAGCCTTGACTTTAAGGATAGTCAATCTGACCTAAAGGAAGAGACCAGCCTTTGCAACACAGTTCTGATAACTGGCCCTCCAGGAGTGGGGAAAACTGCTGCAGTGTATGCCTGTGCTCAGGAGCTTGGCTTTAAGGTAGGTGGAGTCCTTCCCTTAGTGCATTCTTCATGTTAACAACTAGTGATACAAAAGCATTTGTATCACAGGATGTCTGTAATTTGGTTTTATGTGTTAAATTGAACCCCACTGCAGATCTTTGAAGTCAATGCCTCGTGCCAGCGCAGTGGCAGGCAGATCCTGTCCCAGCTGAAGGAGGCTACTCAGTCTCACCAGGTGGACAAAAAAGGGGTTAATGCACACAAGCCTTGTTTTTTCAACAGTTGCAGCACTACCAAGTCCCCAAGTAAGTTTTTCTGGGTGTTTTTGGTTGATTGGAGTTTTGGGGATGGAGTGGGTTGTGGAGGGAGGAGGGTGTTGGAACTGAATTCCCCAAACAAAGTTTAGACATCAGTTGTTTTAGAAAAGATAGCAAATTTCAGCTTCTCTGGCCATAAAAGTAAGAAATGCTCTGTTGGCTAACAAAATTACACACCAAGTTAAATAATGACTTTATCAAACCGCTGACTCTTGATTGTCTTATTTCTGTAGTGATGGAGTAAGGGCTGTGGCACTTCAATAGATAGTGGAACAGAAAGCATCCCCTATAACAAGAGGAAAGGAAAATAAGCAGAAATGACAGTAAACGTGACTTGTACTAGATTAAAAAAATGAGGTTTGCATTAAATTTTTCTGAGGAATGTTAGTTTGACATTGTATTTCCAGCTGCAGTTGAATACAAAACATATCTTGCAGAAAAAATGTATTCTCCAAAGAAAATTATTTCACCAAGAAAGCCACCACTGTCACCAAAAGGAGCAGGATTAAAACGAAGCTTGACCCCCAAAACACTTGCAAACTACTTCAAAATTTCTTCCAAACGTAAAGGTAATGGTGGAGAAGTAACAGCTGAAGAAAAAGATAGAGGTAAATATCCTTATTTAAGAATTAGTTACCTTTGGAGATGGTGTATTTGGAGCTATGTGGAGAGAAAAGTGGATTTTCTTAAGGAGTTTACACATGGAGGATTTTTGAAGCCAGTACTTGAAATGCATTTTAAATGGTTTCAGTCTTCCTTCCTGCTCAGTTATTCATCCATCTGCAGGAAATACTCAGAATTCACTTGAAGAAAAGAAAGATGTTCAAATTAAGCCAATAAACAAGGAAGAGGGAGGAGAACACAACAGGAAAAGTGCAACTTCTCTCATTCTTTTTGAAGAGGTAAAATTCACATGAAATCCCCTGTGACAGCATTCACAGCCCATGGCTGTTTAAAGCTACTGATATTTTTGCATTCCATTTGTTCTCTGTAGGTGGATATAATATTTGATGAAGATGCAGGATTTCTAAGTGCCATAAAGACATTTATGGCTACTGCAAAGAGACCTGTGATTCTTACCACCAATGGTGAGCAGTGTTTGTGACAGTAATTGGCCTTTACAGACAGGAGAGCCTCTTTGGATAAGATGGTTTGAATGGTGATGGTTGAATGCACCTCCTAAATGAGTGGAGGCTATAAAGTATTTTAGTGTTTGAATAAAGATGCTCTCTGCTCTAATGGGTAAAGAAATAACTAGTTTGGAACATCATGTCATGACAGTTCACTGGTATCTCTTCATACAGATCCAACTTTCAGTTTAATGTTTGATGGATATTTTGAAGAGATCAGCTTCAGAAGCCCGTCCCTGGTAAGTGTGTTTGGAAATGCAGATCCTAAGCAGGTAACTGATTTCAGTTTGAAATTTAAATGTTGGTGTAGGTTTATATATTTCTGAGGTGTCTGTTTCATTAGAAGACTGCCTTGGGGGTTTATGCAAGGATGTGCAGGATGTGTTTCTTTTTACAGGTACAAGCTCTTTTACTACCATAGAAGAAGCATTTTCTAAACAATTTAGTAGTTCTGAGAATTATAACAAGAACATCACTTAATCACTTAATTTCAGTTTTGATCTGAAGGTTGACTATACCAGTATTGGTTCATTGATTAAAAGTATAGGAGCTATTTTAGAAGTACTGTGGGTTATTCCCTGAGTGTAAACACTGGTGTTCTGCACAGCAAATTGTTTCATTTGTGTGTATGTATTGTGTGAAAACCATAAATAAATGAGAAACAGAAGGAAGTAACTTTTCATAAGGGGCATTTGCTTAATGTGAAACTAAAAACTTCCAGACTTTGTTTTAACTTAATTCTGCAATAGCAGAGTTAAAAAAACAAGGGGAAAAAAAACCTTTAAAGTGAATATAGTTCAGTAAAAGCTGATCACTGGTGATGAGGGAAGATGTATGTGGTTTCAGGACCATGAGCAGAATATGTTAGTATGTTTGGTTTTAGTGAGATGGATTTCTAAATTGAACTTAATTCTGTGGCCTGGACTGCATAAATACTCTGCTTTTCTATAGAGGTTTTAATGTAACTTTGATTAATTTAATAAACTAACCCTCTGTATTAAAAAGCAAAATGTATTGCAAGCATGAATAGAATAATTAGAATAATTTGCTCCTGTGTGTGGAGTGTGACTGGTAGGAGTTGTGTCAGTGCTCTGTGTCTGACTCCTGCTCAGGTGAGTGCCACGAGCTACCTCCAGACCCTGTGCCTGGCTGAGAACCTACGGACAGATGGGAAAGACTTGGCTGCTCTGCTCACCACAAACAACTGTGACATCAGGAAAAGTGTCCTCTGCTTACAGTTCTGGGTTAGAAGTGGAGGGGGTTGCTTGAAGGAGAAACATTTGGCACATCACGGTAGGTTGATTTAATTTAATCTTAAAAAAACCTCCATTTAAACATGAATTTGATTAAATCAAACCATTCTTGGGCACACTAATAAATGGTAACATTTTGTAAGACTCCTAAACGCTTGGATAGGGGTTTATTGGCTATTTTTGGGGTGAGAACTTGATCCCAAAGGATTCAAGAAGAGAATCCTTGACAGGTTTGTGGGGTGTGAGTGACCAACAGGGAGAGACCAGTGAGGCAAAGCAGGGAGAGCAGGCAGGTTGGCACCACTGCCAGCAGTGGAATGGGCATGGGGAGTACTCATGCCAGTCACTGCATCCATTCAGAACCACAGCAAGAGCTGAGAGAGCCACACTGGCCTTTATAAAAGGAACTCTGGCAAAGAGGTGAAGAGTCCATTTCGTGTTGCAGTTGTTTCTTTTCAAGTCAAGCACGTTATCTTTGTGCGGGAGGAGAGGAGGCAAGAAAAGCAGATCATGTAATTCATTCTGAAAATGGTAATTCCAAGGTGGATTTTTCTCCAGGTGATGATGGACGTCTTCAGGAGCTGCCAAAATGTGATACAGGCTGTGTAGAGACATTGCTTGGCCTTAAGAACATCCTATTGCCTTCAGAAGATGTCTTTACATTTCTTAAGGTATTTTTGTAGTTGACTAATTAATGCTTTGGGTGGTGCCAGATAATTGAGTGTAACCAGCACGAGGAACAGTGATCTTTTAGAAGCAAATCTCTGAAAGTGTTTGTTGTACAAATTAGGGCATTCTGTGGTTATTAAGCACAATCTGTGCTGGGGCAGTTTCCTGCAAGCAAAACAGGAGTGTGAGATTTTCTGTAATTTTTTTAAATGTATTAATAAATTTTTCCCATTTATTATTTTACAGCACAAAATCACAACCATGGAGGAATGGAATAAACTGGTGCAGCTTCTCACAGAATTCCAGATGAAGCAAGTGGATTTTATATATAGTAATCTTGAACTTCTCCTTCCCTTACCAGTGCAAGTTCTTTCAAACCAGTCTGAAGTCTCCAAGTCTGTACTTGAAAGGACTCCCATAGTTTCTTCCAAAAACGGGTCTGCCAACAGTAGTTGCTCTGGGAAGAGCAGCCCTGGAAAAAGGTCTAAAAAGACAAAGCGTCAGAAAAGGTGTGGTATGTTGGATGATAGTGACTTATTTGACACTGAACTGAACTATTCATCTGAGTTCATAACTTTGCCATCAGATAGTCCTACACCATGTGCTGAAATGAATAAAAAGGAATCAACATTGTTGGTGAATAAAGGAGAAAAAAAAGTTAAGACTAAAACCTCAGCAAATGGAAAAAGGTCTGCTCTTGCTTTTGAGTGTCTGAATTCCCTGACTGAGTTTATGGAAAACATGTCTTTCCTGGATTGCTGTGTAAGCACAAACACCAAGGAACCACTGGAGTTTTCCAAAGATGAAGAATTTCGTTGGGCAAATGCCAAAATCAGAAATGGCCTTTGTGATGAATTCAGTATAGAAAATACTGATTGGTGGAGTTCCCAGAGCTGCAGTGAGGTGAAGGCAGCAATTGAAGCACTCAGTTTCAACAAATGTTCTCTTAATGTTTCACAAAACTTGGAATCCTTCTTGAGTACCAGTAAAACACCAGAAAGTGATCAGCTGGAGGGACTGACTTTGCATATCTCAAACACAAGGAATGCTGTGTCCTTCAGTCAGTCAGCTGATTCAAGGTAAGACTTTGCTAATCTATCTGGAATATAATGCAGTAACTTTTCAAGAAAAGCATTTCACAGGGAGTAGGACTGTTTCAGATTCACATTTGTACCACTATGACTGTTGTCAGTATGTCTCAAAACACCGGAATGTGTTGATCACTGTGGTTCTATAAGCTTAAATTAAATTAAAAAATAAGCTTGCCAATCTGCAAAAAGTGTAGTTTTGGCCATGAGTGGGTTTAACAAAGTTTTAAACCAGTGAATGTGATCCTAAAGAAACAAAATCAGGACTGCACATTCTTGAACAAGGAACAACAAAGCTTCATTCTCTCTTTCAGCATTCACAGAAAGGCACAGAAGAGGCAGGCAGTCATCAGAGCTGTGTTTTCCAGAAGCCCTTCAGGCCTGGGCAACAAGCAGGCCAGCATCCTGGAGCACCTCCCTACGCTCCGCAACATCTGTAGGGCTGAGAGGCTTAAAGAGCAAAGGAAGACCAAGAGAAGGTAAGTTTGGATTTTCCTGAATCTTCCTACATTGCAATATACAAAGGAGCTAAGAATTTTAATGAAATATTTGGTCAAGGAATTCTAGACAAGAAAGGTGGGCATTTGTCTCCCAAAGTAATAAAAGTCTTGCTCTGCTTGCAAATAACTTTATTCCCTTACAATCACTTTTATTTATTTCCTTTTTTATAGGTTTTTGCATTATCTTGAAGGGATTCATCTTGAAATACCCAGGCAAATGATAAATGGTCTGTCTTTGGACTTCCCTTAGAATTGCTAACACCAGAAATACTTTGTGCCTAATGGTGGTATTCTCACCACAGTTTTATTTTTTTTATTTTTTTGTACCACATTATTGTATATTCAGAGCCATTTGTATATTAAATTTTTATAAGTATTTAAAATAATGTATATATCTATTGTCATGATATTGCTCTCCACAGCTGAAATGTGGGTTTGTCTGGTGCTGTCCAATGAGTGCATTTATAATATTAAATGCATTGACTGTTCCATGGGGACTCCTTCATGTTCTTTCTCTGTATTTTGGGTATCACACAGCAAGAAGTCCTTTTGCAACAACCAACTGCCACAAGTTCCACAGCCAAGTTGCTTTTTTCTGAGGAGACCATTTGGTTCAAATGAGTTTGTTTCTGAACATGCAGTTGAGTGATAAATCACTCGAGGTGGGAGGGGGCAGGTGCTGCAGTAAGTCTTCTAAATGACTAAAAAAATGACCCAAACCAACCTTCACAACCCCCAGTCTTCACAAAGCCTGTGCCTCAGTGTACATCTATTTCTGTACATTCCTGTCATTGTTTGCAGCTGGCAGATCTGCAAATTAATCTCAAAAGGTAGAGAAATTATTACTGTAGCTCAAGATGGTCTCAGAGATTTAGGCAAGATTTTGTAAATAACAATTATTCCAGGGTTATATCAGATTCAGGAATATTTAACTCCTTCTAGTCTTGTATACTGTGTTCTATTTTTATTCTTTTTTTTGTATTTGACATGACTTCAGCCTGATGATTTGGATTTAATCTGGTTTTACATGACAATAAATTTGTGAGACTTTGCTACAATTTTGGATGCTTCTGTTGTATGAAAAGTAAGGCTTTTGAAAATGTTTTCAGTCCATAGCAAAGATTTTTTTAAAGGGTTTTAAAGGTGGAATTAGTTCAGCCATGTACTTTTCTGCCTTTATATTGCAGCTGGGCTGTTCCTGTTCCTCAAACTGAGTCAGATCCTGCCGTGCAGGGCTACTCCACTTACCTCAGTGGCTCTGTAATAATAAGGAAGGCCATTTCCTTGTACATTCTGTTCTCATCTTTTACTTTTCATGCCTTAAAGATGTTCAGGAATAAGAAATATTTATGAAAATGGTAAACTATTGTATTTGATGGTCTATGCTCCTGTACATTTTTGTAAAACTAAAGAAATACACGTTTTTAATTTTTTTTTTAAATAATAAAGTATGTATTTTCACTGCTTTATGAAGGCACTCTCAATTTACTAGATTACACTGAGGACATACATAAATTTGAAACAGGTGGTAGAAAACAGTGGGAAGTAAACCCAATTTACCTCCTTTTGAAGTCAGCTCTCTGGTTTGAGTAACTGCCTTAAGAAGTTGTTTACAGAATCTCCTGTGGTGTCCAAAAGGTAAGGTGGAATTCAATATTTCACTTTTTGGTCAGATGCTCACCACATCAGTCAGCTTGAGCTGTTCTGAATGGAGATAATCTCTATGTGGTGATTTCTTTGAATTCAACTAAATTATCAACTTTGTATTTTTATGCCTCAGGCATGAGCACCTCTTCTATGCTGGAATACAAGAAGTTTCCAGGAGGGAGGGGTTTGAGGAAAAGGGGCCTGGGGCTGGTTTTGATTAGCTGCTGCCAAGGAAATGCTTCATAAGCTCCACCCAGTGTTGTGGACTTTGCCTGCCTTTGGTTCTCGATATTTCCCTGCAGGAGTTTGGGCCCTGCTTAGCCCTTTATCTGCTGCCCCTCTAACTGCCTTGTGTGTCTTGGGTAGAATTCAGTGAAACCAGAAGTAAAACAGCCCTGGAGTTTCACAATGACTGCCCCCTTCAAGCAGCAGTTATCAGTAGGTGCTCAGCAATTGACAAGTAGAAAACCAACAACCTTGTTGCTCTTGTTGAAATCTCAGTGAAGTTTGAAGCTTTTCTTTCCCTTTACTGTCATTCCAATATTACTTTTCAGAATGTGAGGGTGATTTTCTTATTATTCTATTCTAGATTATTATTATTGTTCTATATTATTGTACAAACCCATGAGTAATAGAGAAGAAAGCAGACTATCTCAGTCTTTGTAAAAGATAGTAGAAACTTTGCAAATCATGCAGATTCTTTCTTTCATTCTACAGGAATTGTAAAGACACCAAAAAAATGAAGCCAGCAAAAAAGCTTTGGTGTATGGCTTGAACAAAATTATCTGGGGAAACTGAAATCCCTGTTTACATTCCAGTACACAACAGCTCCTGAAGGGTAAGTGATGGAAAGAGATTCTCTCTAGGTAGTTGAACAACTCAGATTTTCAGATATTCTGCTGCTGTTTGTTTCTCAGCTTCACAAGAGTTACAAATAAATAAAAGGTACAATGCCACTTAGTACCTAAATAGGGGGAAAATGCCTCAGTACTTTCAGCTGATAACACGTGTAGTATTTAGGGTATAATGTGTCAGGACTTTGAACTGATAATGCATGTCAAGTGTAGTATTCAGTCATGTACAGAATTAGTGTCTTTACAAGATGTACATAACTTCACTAAAGAAGCATGGCCCGTTACAGTGCACTCTAGCAATGTAAATGAGCAGTGCAAATGAAGTTTAGCCTGAAACTAGTAAAATGAAAAATACTCAAATATCTTTAACCTGTGTTACTGAATTACTTAAGTATCCTTACCTTAATCCTTGTCTCTAATTATTTTCCTTTGTCTTTTTTATTAATATTCAGTTTATCTTAAATCACAGCCTTTTTAGCATTGCCTTTAATGTGGACAAAGAGCATTTCCAGTAGGACTGACAAGTCCTGGAATGTCCCTGTGCTGAGCCGTGCTGGGTTTCTCTGGCACTGTGAGCACTGTGTGAGAGGACAGTGTGACTGCCCTGGGCCACCCCTGCCTGGGGCAGGTGCAGTTCTGGCTCCCAGAAAGCTGTCCAAAGTTCAGAGACAAACCTCGACCGGGGCTGGGACAAACCTGGAGGGGAGAGGGTGAGCCCTCCTGGACACAGGACCCTGAGGAATGAACGTTCAGCACAGGGATTCCTGAGTTGGTACAGGAAACCAGACTGGCCCAGTCCTGCCAGGATAGGGAGGGGGCAGGGATGGGGATAGGATGGGAAGGGGGACAGGGATGGGGATAGGAACAAGATGGAAACGGATGGGAACAGGAACACGGATGGGGACGGGCATGGGCACAGGACAGGGTTGGGGACGGGGTAGGGATGGGGCAGGGACAGTGAGAGGGATGGGAATGGGGATGGAGATGGGGTCAGCATGGGGGCAGGGACAGATGGGGACAGGATGGGGGATGGCAAGAGGGTGGGGATGGGAACGGCGATGGAGATGGCAGGGCAGCAATGAGGACAGGGATGGGATGGAGGCAAGGACAGGGCAGGGATAGGAACAGGGACAGGACCAGGATGGGGACAGGACGGGTCCGGTCCGCAGCCATCGGCAGGGGGCGGGCCCGGAGCGCCC
>VXAU01005047.1:1070543-1095917 GCA_013399695.1 Formicarius rufipectus | reverse complement strand
CCTTTTCCCCACCTCTATCCCCGTCCCCCCTTATGCAAACCAGCCCCACTCCATCCCCTCTCTGCCCTCAGCGCCGCTGCCCCGCAGTGCCCCATCCAGCCCGTGCTTACCCACCCCCGTGTGGTGGGTGTGTGCCCACGGAGCCCCCCGGCCCCTGTCGCTGCTTCGTCCCCGTGTGTGACCATGGCCGAGCAGCACACACCCCTGTGCCTGCCCGAGGGGCAGCGGGGCCGCCTTTCCTCCTGTGCCCCCAAACCCGTGTCCTTTGGGTCGCACTGAGGTGCCCCAAGAGCCGGCAGGGCTTGCAGGGACACAGCTGCTCACCTGGGCTCAGGCAGCGAGGAGCGGCTGCTCGGGTGGCAAAGTGAGCTCGAGTTCCTCACGGGAAGAGAATACGGAGTAATTTCCAAGTGTTATTAGTAAAATTGGCTAATTACGCTAAGAACGTGGCGCTGCTAACAAAGCTTTCCTGAGGTCTGAATGTCCCATATATATTTATAGTTTATGCAGCTGTTTCGTAGTGCAGGTTGGCCCTGTCTGTGGTGGCTGGAAAGATTCTCTGTGGCTTCTCCAGGGAGCTGTCACTCTGCAGAAAGCATTCACTCATTCAGATTGTACTTGGTTAGTTTTGCATGACTCTGTTCAGGAATTTGTTTCTGCATTTGAATACACAGTTTAATTCTCTTTAGAATACGTGCCTAATTTACCTCCTTCACTAGGTGCTGGACTGGCTCAATGCAATGATTTCAACACAGGTTGTTTTGGTGCTTTTTGGCAGCAGTATGTCCAAATGGGAACTTCAAATATAAATTTAAATAGAATGATATATGGTACATGGCACACATCAAAGATTGTGAGCATCTCTGTAATGGATTTTTGTTGGACTTGGAGCAAACAGAAAGGAGGAATTTGTTTTACAAATCAGTAAAACTTGTCAGTTGTAGTGTCAGTGCTGCTTGGTGGACTTGTCTCGTGTATATTTGTTAGTCTGAAACCACAAGTTAGTCCACACCAGCTAAAACTTGTTAGATGGGCACAGCAGAGCATCAGGTTCAGGATCTGAAGTGTGTGGAGAACCACTGTTGTTAGCCCGTTCCAGAGCTCAGCCTGTTTCATCTCCTGTGGTCTGCAGTTCAGGTTTAAGGTTGTTTTAGTCCCTGTATCCAGGGTACAAACATTCATTTTTAATAGCCAGCAATTTTCAGAGTGTGGTCAGCATGTTGTTTTATGCAGCATGATCTGAAAGATTTATCATTATATGAGGAAAAAGATGAGTTAATTATCACAGGGGGCTGTGTTTTCTTCGTCCCAGTCAGCTGGTGCTGTTTGGGCTGTTATTTCTAAGACTGTAAACAGACTGGGAAAGAGAGAGGGTTGACCTAGATTCAAACAAAATAAACCCAATCTCTGCACTTACGGATTTCCACAAAACTCTGGGACACGAGGAAGTGTATTGAGAGCTTACAAATCCTGAGCATTCGGTAACCAGCAACACATCATCTTCTATTTTCAGTCATATGCAGTGAGTTTCTCTATCTGCAAAGCCGAGGTGTTTTGCCACAGTTTTAAGTTAGAACTCCTTGATCAAGTGCAAAATGCAAATCACTATTCTCACTAATTGCCTGATAACTTGCCTACCAGGAAAAGTATTCACCTTTTTTCTTATGGAAATAGGAGAGCTTTTGGGGCTCTTTTGGTTCTGTCAGGATGAATTTTAAGATGTAGTTGATGCAGAACACCTGGCAGTGTGAGTTAGGATTTTAGCTCATAGGAGTACCTTGGATGCAAGCACAAGCACGTTGCTCGTAGGAAACCGGCACCTTGCTGCTCCCCGGGTACTACCATTGTGAGCAGAAGTTTACAGCAGTCCTCCCGAAGGAAAACAAAATCTTCCTTCCCAGAATACTTTTTCTTTGCTTTTCAGAATTTTGTAGCAACTGCTCTTTAAACTACCATGATAAAGAGAAGGTTTTGTTTCTGGAGGTCAGAAGGCCCTTTGTTACTATACCAAAAATAGCCTTTGATAAGTTGAGTGGACTCTGATTAGATCATCGGTTCAGTAATGCCATTTCTTGCACAAAATCAACCAGTTGTACAATTTCGTCTCTTCTTTCATATTTACAATTATATAGTTACACAGAGAAAATGAAATGCAATGTTCTCAGCCGAACAGCTTCTGCCTTAGTGCCTTGGTGACATTTCTGCTGGTTTTGGTGGGAACAGTGAGTGGCACAGGCTGTGGCTGGTGCTGAGCAGTGCCCCGGTTGGTAACACATCCTGCTGGCAGAGAAGCTGCTCCATCCAGACTTCAGCAGTGTTTTCCTTGAATTGAGAGCTGTCTGAAATAGCCAATCCCAGATAATATTTGAATGTGAGCATGTTATTTTTTAAAAAATGTCTCAGAACCAAATAAAGCAGTAATAGTCTTTCATGGCTTCCATAGGAACAGGTGGTTCAAAGCTGAAGGGTTTTTCAGAGAGGGGAGCCCTGAGAACAGTTACCAGCTCTTCCTTTTAGATGGTCACATAAAAGCTTCTCAAACCCAGGCAGTTCAGCTGTAATATCAGAAGTCTGAACTTTGCAGGTAAACAAAGTCATTTATTTGATTGATTAGAGTTGGGTATCAAAGCAGAGATGAGCATCTTGGATTAAAAAAGCTGTGACTCTATAAGGGTTGGTGGTTTAGAGGTTTTTTTCCACTTTTTTTGGGGGGACAGCTCATTATATCAAGGATATTATGCTCTTGCACTTCCAAAATAGTCCAACTATTGGAGACTTTGCCCATTGCTGGTAGAGCTGTGTTGTCCAGTTCTCATCCCTGGTAGTTTAGGATTGAAGCACAATCATATCAAGGATAGTTAATTTTAAAGAGTTAATTTCTAAATTATTTTCTATGTGCCTTCTTTGTTTCTATTTCTGAAGTTGCATTGAAGTATTTCTAGTTTGTTTTGATTATTTGTTTGTGTGAAGGTTAAAACCTGCTAATTCTTTTTGGTAAGAGCAGAATTTGATTCCCTTCTGGATGAAATGCAGAAGTGTGAGATGGATCTTAAGGTTTGACAGCAACAGAATTATTACAGCACTGCTGTCACCCACAGATAAAAAGCTTTTGTTGTGGTCAGTTGGAAAATGTTTTTAAAATCTTCTCATTTTAAGATGAGATGCAACTATTGAGTGTAACAAAACAAATTATCTAATCTCTGTTTTTAATGCTTTTGCAGCCAGAGTGGGGAAGACATCACTAATTATGTCTCTTGTCAGTGAAGAATTTCCAGAAGAGGTAGAGCATTCCTATTTGTTTTCTGAGTTTTATTTCTATCCTGTTGTGTAATTTTTTTTCAAAGAGTAATTTTATAGGCTCTGCTTTAAAGTAGGGAAAGTTAGGAAAAAGTTTAAAACTGCAATTATGACTTCAGGAGGAGTGATACGGGTTTTAATATAGAGGATGTAGTTTAAATATGGAAGAGTTGAAATTTAAATTTTATTTCAGTTCCTTTCTTGTTTTACACATGGTTAATGAAACTCATTGTTTTACATGTAATCAATGTTAGGGTTTTTTCAGCAGTTGAAACTGGTCATAACTGGCATCACATTTCAACATGAGAGACTCCTAAATGGGAAGGTGCTGGAAGAGTCAAGACCCTCAGTTGTGGGGGGTATTGTATTTAAAGAGCCAGTAGATTGCAAAATGATTGAGAATGAGGAATTAAAAAGTCCCACTGTATAACTTACCCTTAGCCATTAGCAAGATATTGCCTTTACTTCTGCCTTTGAGGAATGTTTTACTGACTCTCTGAGGTAAAAAATGCCAAAACCTCTTCCAGCTTCCTTCCAAAACAAAAGTAGAACTTATTCTACGTATCTTTCCTTTAAAAAAGCAGCACATGTGTTTTTACAGACCACAAAAAGAGCAGCAGCTGCTGCAGATAGTTAAGCTTTTTACGTATAAACATGAGAGTTTATTTCTTCTGATCACAGGTCCTAAAATAGACATCATGTGCTGCTCTCTGAATCTGCTCTGTGCTGTGTTAATGCAAATCAGTAGGTTACCACAGTGCAGGAGTCAGGATCAGATTGTTAACATAACTGGATTTTATTGACATCATTGAATTTAGTTCCCAGCCTTGCAGGTAAAAAGGAGGTTCTGAGACTGCTCAGGGACCCATTCCTTTGGCAGGTCATTTGTTGGTGTATTTAGGGAATTATTGTCCTCTGTTCCTTTCTCAGCTCCTTCCTGCAGGCTAACCTGCAATATTTGTCTAAATTCACATGGAGAGATAAAGCATCACTGACATATAACACAAAATCTGCCTGTAATTACAGGAATAACTTTTATAGAAATACTGCATCCTAGAAAAACTGCTGGAGGAGACCTGCACAATTCCTGAGGCCAGTCATGCAGATCAGAGCCTCGTGGGGGGTGTGACAGGCACTTGCCTTGGAAATAGTGTTCAATATACAGTGTATTTTTATATATATATAGTGTGTTATCCGTAATCATTCTTGAGGAAGATGTGAGCAGAGCCTGAAGCTTTACAAAGAGCCATTCTTCTGGTGATTGGCTTTTCTTTTTCCCTTTGTTTACTGAAAAAAAAAAAGTATCATTGAAGTTCAGAGTCTACAGGTAAAAAGCAATAAATGGCTGTGTGGGAGATTTTCATAAAAATTAGGTTTGAGTTGATTGTTCCTGAGTGTAAATTACTGTTCTATGGAAAAAAATGGCAGTCAGAGCTGGTTTTCAGCACTTTGCAGAACATGCTTTTTATTGGGATCATGTTTTGCTTTGCAGTCTTTTCTGAACTAAATATTTAGCACTGTGAGAAGCAATGAAGTTGTCAGGTTATGGTTGTGTAGAAATTGAGATTTGTATTTTGTCTGTCATGTTTGTTTAGGTGTTGGATGGAGTGGATTTGAGTTTTATAGAAGCAGTCACTGTATGTATCCCTTAACAGCACTGCTTTCTTGCAAAGCATGCAGGAAATTCCTTAGTAAGTTGACTTTTAGTACATTAAAAAAACCAAAAACCAAAAGTATTTGAATAACTAAGAAGTTGGTTTGTTTAAAGCTGACTAACTGGCAGATGTGTTGTAGTATATGACTTTTTTCACCATCTGGAATATCTTTAAAGGCTCTTTCTTGCTGTTTCTTTGCAACCCAAGGTCCCACCACGTGCTGAAGAAATCACCATTCCAGCTGATGTGACCCCTGAACGAGTGCCAACCCACATAGTGGATTATTCAGGTGAGGGCACACAACACCCTCAGTGGTTTGGTGGGGGTTGCTGCTCTGACTCAGTAACCCCTCTGAGTGTCAGATAGGGATGGGAAAAGAGCTACAGGGAGGAGAAGCCCAGAGTAAAGCAGAAACTAAGTTTGGGTACCTCATTGTTTTGTGTCAGTCTCCTGTTTTGTATTTTTTCATGTATTTGAAACTCCTTAGTGAATAATCAGTAGGTTCACTGTCAAGGTTCATGTGTTATCATAAATCCATGCAGCTGCTGCACAGCTGGAAAAACCTTTCTGTCTTTTACAGTGGAAGTCAGGCCGTGTTAACAGGGACCTTCCTGGCTTCTCCCTCCCACCATGCTGAGGAAATGTCCTTGGAGTGCTTACCTCCTTGGAAGAAGAAATAATGCCTTTTTTTGTTGTTGTTGGACTTGAGCTTAAATTTATGTGGAGTGAGCTTTTCTTTCTATTGGATGAAATTTTTCATAGATTAACAGAAACTTGGTATCACTAAAAAATCATCACCATAGTGATATAAGTGACATGTGCCATATTCTGATGTAAAAGTTGACATTATAGAAGGAAGGGGCTGTTGATCAATGCAGAGGGATGTGAACTGAGACCTGTTTCAGAGAGAACCTGTCTACAAATAGCAGCAAAGAAACTCATGTGCAGCAGACTGTTTTTGTCTTGCAAGTTAATGGACCAATTTCTTTATTGTTTTGGCAGAAGCACTCATTGAGAGTGTTTTATAAGAAGTAGTTTAAATAACAAGCTTTAACAAAGCTGCCTTCTGAGTTTATGAAATGCCCAGTTCAGTTTCAGAAGTTTTTTTATTTTGTTTGCAAAAATGAGTATTAACGAGTAACTTACTCTTTTGAATGCAGAAGCAGAGCAAAGTGATGAGCAGCTCTACCATGAAATATCACAGGTAAGTGTGTTTTAGTGTTAACTAGAAAACAGCTTTGGAGAAATCTTCCCTTTGAAGTCCTCTGCATTAGATGGGCTTCAGTTTGAATTGCAGGGAAAAAAAACCTCTTGCTTGCCATTTTTGGTTTTGTTTTGTGCCCTGTGCTGTAGTAAAGCTTCCTCTAGTTAAGAAAGGTGGGTACTGGCACTGTGTTGGTGAATTGAGCTTCAGCTTTGTCCTTTCAAGTGAAAGGACAGAACCTAAATATCTTTCGATTAGCAGGCCAGTTTTGTAAAGAAATAAAGATCCATTTTCTTCTTCCTGTCACGCTGTACTGTTGCATTTATGAATAGCACAGGATTCTTGGTAATTTTATCCTTCCTTCTGTTCCCTGTTTGCAGTTCTTTCTGAGCACCTTTGCACATGTTCTGCACAGTCTGTCATGGTGTTGTGTTCCATTTATGACATTCAGTTTGGTGCTCGAGTGGAGGCTGCACATTGGGGCTTCAGTTTAGGTTTCCTGGTAGGATGGGTCTCTGCAGGCACAAGCTGGGAATGTTACACTGCAAGACAGGCTTTTTGGCACTTCTCAATATAAATTGTTTGGTTTAAGCTGTTGTTGCGGCTACAGATAGGTTAAACAAGGCAGGAAGAGGGTGCTTGACTAATGGTGGAACTGTTCTTACTCTGATGTTGTGTTTGCATCTTAATTGTGTCTGCTGCTCCAGAGACTCTGAGCAGTGAAATTCCATGCCTTTCCTTTCTTCTCTTTTTAGGCAAATGTGATTTGTATAGTATATGCTGTTAACAACAAGAATTCTATTGATAAGGTACAGTAACACATTTCATCCCATCATTGTTTTAGAGGTAACTTGTGCACTGTTAATTGATGTCAAGCTGACATCTACATTTAAAGTGCCTGAGAAGCAGTTTGAGATCGAGTTGTAAAGAGAATGTACAGATGTTTTATTGCTTCTGGTCCATCTCAACGTCTGAGTTCTCAGACATTTCACTCATCTGAGAAAGTTGCTCATTAATCAACTCTAGTTTTTCTTTGTTTCCTCCTTTGTGGGTAAACATGTGCCTTCTTGGGAAAGAAGCAGTAGCAGTTGTAGTGGAACTTGTGCACAGTTCAGTCACATTCAATTTGAAAATATGTTTTTTCATGTTTGTTTTCAATCCCACTTTAGGTAACAAGTCGGTGGATTCCTCTCATCAATGAAAGGACAGACAAAGATAGCAGGTGCTTAAGTAAAGATGAGAAGTGTGAATTAGGCTGCACATCCCTGGGTGGCAGTGAACATTGTTGAGGATGTTAATTGTTTAAGAAAATCAAATTCTAAACTTAAAGTTTATATAAGAAGTCCAAGCAACAAGAGTTTTAAAGTATGTAGGTCTGTTACATGTGACAGCAATGTTATTTATTTTGAATTTCATGGGCAGCTTTTACCAGGTGTGTTTATATTTGTCATGGTGTAACTAGTTTTGGCTACACATTTTTTCTGCTGATGCTGGTTTGTGTAATAACAATGTGATTAGTTACTATTGTATTTAACTGTGTGGCTTTTGTATCAACAAAAAGTACGATTCTAAGTGTATGTATCAAACCACTTTCCTTAAAACTGCTGTCATTTAGTTTGCCTGTTGCCTCCAGTGGTATTTTATTACATCATGAAAATAATATAATGGCTTCTGGTGGGAAATAGAGTGCTAAATGAAGATAGATCTTTTTATCCATCTGTCTTTAAAGCTCTTAATATTTTCTTGGTTTTAGGTTGCCTCTTATATTAGTTGGAAACAAGTCTGATCTAGTGGAGTATAGCAGTATGGAAACCATCCTTCCCATTATGAACCAATACACAGAGATAGAAACGTGTGTAGAGGTATGCAAGACTTTCTCAAGTTAGAACAAGTAGCAAAAAATACTTTCTTGCCAAACACGTTGGGCAACTTTATAACAGAAAAAGGGATTTTTTTTTCCAAAATAAAATATTTTAAATGTAAGTAATTATAATAGTGAGTTTATATGTTATTTTTCTTTAGGGAAGATTACACTATTGTATAATCAAATGTTACTGTCAAATTCTTCTAATATTTAGAACCTTCTCACATCCTTGCCTTGCATTAATATTAAGCCAGACAAATATCTGCATAGGGTTAAAAACTGATTTAATATGTGTGGATATGCCTCTGGTTTTTGTTTTTGTTTTTTTTCCCAAAATAAACACAACTTTTTGATTTCTGGGCTCGATATGACAGCAAATTGTAGTGAAGCCTCATTGATTAATTCCTGAGCAAGTACAGGGGCTGGATGTCTCTTTTCCAAACCAACCCTGTACCCACAAGAGGGGGCTCAATCTTTAAAAAATGGATGCTTAAATTTCAGAAGAAATTGCCAAATAGTCAAAAAACTTAACTAATCAGTGTGAGGGTTTCTCTTTCAGTGTTCAGCCAAAAACTTGAAGAATATATCTGAGCTCTTTTATTATGCACAGAAAGCTGTTCTGCATCCTACAGGTCCTCTTTACTGCCCAGAGGAGAAAGAGGTATTTATACAAATTCTCAGAGCAGATAATGGGGGGAGGTAATGACTTTCCTGTTCTTTCCTTTTCAGTGGATTTTGCATTTCTTGGTGTGTTCTGTTACCACCAGCCCACCCCCAGATGTCAGGCATGACATCCCAGACCCCTGGTGATTGTTTTGTGTTAATCTAACCTGTCTTTCCTCTTAGTTCAAAGCAGTGAGGACAGTTTTTTGTTGTGAACTGCTGAGTAAAATGAGAAGCTTTGCTAATGGCTTCAAGCCAAATGTAATGTGAACCAAATCATGCCTTCAATACAGTTCTGCTGTAGATATGCATTTCACAGTAACTACATTGGTTTCAGGGAAAATACCTCAGACTTGGCCTGAATTAAGGGGAAAAAAATTTCTGAGAATCTTGTGAAACTTTGGTAAAATGGATAAGAAACAAGTGATGTGGCTGGTTTTGAAGCATCACAGGTGGTTAACTGAGAGCATTATGCAGGGGTATGGTTTTTTTGAAAAACCAATTTCCTGGGCAAATACAAATAGAAACTCTTAATGTATCACCCATGTTGTGTTGGGCAGCAGGAAAGTTACTTCAGCCATAAGTACTTTATTAAGTAGAGAACCAGAGAATGACCCTCTTTTGATTTCTTCCATCAGAATCACCTTTATGAGTTAGTAATGTTGTGATAAAATTGTTGTGCTGAAATCTTTTTGGTTTCCCAATACCACTCTCTATGCAATCTGTGTGACCTCTGTGAAGAGAAGAGTCCATCATCCCAGTAGTTGTGGGGAGAGAATTGCCAGTGTCTGTTTTCCTTCACTTGGAAGGTATCCCAGCAGTTCTTTTGTCCTAGAGATAGTCCATGTGCTCAATGCTTTGCCTCATAGATGAATGAGCCCTGTGACAATTTTCAGTATTTGATGTTTGAAGCCTTCTGAAGCCATAGCTGAGATGGTGAATAGTCTGCTTGTTTAGAAAGAGTTCACTGTAGTTCTACACCTGTTTAGTTTTGCAAAGCACTAGGATTTCAAGACCTTTTTTTCCCACCAAAAAATGCTTTTTTGGGAGGAAAATTTATTTAGTTGTTTCTAGAAACTTTCTGCAGCAATTAGACTGAATTTAGAGAACTGATTTTTTTTTAAAATAAATAAGTGGTGCCACCTTCATCTCCTGAAGAGCTTGAGACTCTTCTACTAATTGAATAGAAAGACATTTAATGTGGAATAATTGCTTTAAATTTATGGATGTAAATTTGGTAGGTCAGGTTTTTATATCCTCTTTCAGTTTTTGTGAACATGTGTAAGAATGTCTCCATTCTAAAACTGTAAATGAAGACTAGTGTGTGTTTTCATGTGATTGAGCTGCCTGGTGTCATTCAGTGTAACCTTTTCATATTTAAGCCTAGAAAGATCCTGAACTTTCTTTTACTCCTTAGATGAAACCTGCCTGTATTAAAGCCCTCACTCGCATTTTTAGAATTTCTGATCAGGATAATGATGGCATACTCAATGATGCAGAGCTCAACTTCTTTCAGGTACCTCTTTTGCTTATTTTTTTCACCATACTTTATAGTTGAGCTATATAATTCCAGAAAAACAAGTGATTATGTTTGAAGAAATGGCAGTGAGTTGTAAGGGAATCAGGCCTAAATATTAAGTCTCAAATGCATCACAGAAGAGTGGATTTGGAAAAAAAGAAATGGTGTTATTTTTATTTCTAACTGTTGTTCAAAAGCAAAAAAAATTATTGAAGGTACAAGCCCCTATGCTTGTACTTTAAAATAAAATATTATTTGTACACATTTATTTCCACTAAGAAGTGGGATTGTCCTTAACTGGCTTGTCAGAAGGTTTAAGGCTATATTTCAGACAGGGCATACTGTCTGGCCAGCTCAGTAGCCAGTGGTTCTAACGTGCTCTTTTTGGGTGTTCCTTAGAGAATTTGTTTCAATACACCACTGGCACCTCAAGCTTTGGAAGATGTAAAGAATGTAGTCAGGAAAAACCTAAGTGATGGAGTTGCAGATAATGGATTGACATTAAAAGGTAAGTCATAGCTAACTCTTAAAAGATGTGTCTTTGTGTTTGATAATCATTCTTACATAAAAAAGCTGGTTTTTTGGAATATGATCTCTGTCTGGACTTTTTCAGACTGCAGGAGCTTAGCTTCCTAAACAGTGAAATCTCAGTGTTCTTCAAGTCCTGGGACGTGCTGAACAAAAATCCTACCCAGTTATTTTGGTAGAGCAAAACCAAAGGCAGTCTTTGTGAGACCCCTCTCCAGGTTTCTTGCTGAAGCTTTCTGTTTCAAACTGCTGAAAATAGTGGGTTTATTTTCATACAGCTGAGTCCTAAAATGCTGGTACTGAAAAAACCAACAACGACAGAAAGCCAAGTGGGTTGTTATAAGAAAGCAGTTCCTTGGAGAACACTTGTACAAATACCCTGATTTCTGAACCCTCAACTTGTGTAGATAACCCTGGAATGTCACCCAGAAGGTTTAAAATCTCAGGGTGCATTTCAAGCTTTTTCTGTTTTCAGGTCTGATACTCTTTCTGTTAAAAATACTTGTGGCTGGTAAAGCACTTCAACGCCTTAAGATGTCATCCTTTGATTTGTAGGTTTTCTTTTTCTACACACACTTTTCATCCAGCGAGGAAGGCACGAAACCACTTGGACTGTTCTGCGCCGCTTTGGATATGACGATGACTTAGACCTGACCCCAGAGTACTTGTTTCCTCCGTAGGTATCCTCAGTTCAGCTCTCTTTAACTCCCTTGCATCTCATCTCTGCTGCTTGGCAGGAGGAGAGGGTTATTGCAGTGTGCTTATTTAACACATTGTGGTCTTGACTATCTAGTTGTTGACCCACCAGCCACACTCTCCACATGACTGAACATTACCAATGAACTTCTGTCTCCTGTGCCACACCAGGTGCTGCTCTCTGTCTCTGTCTAGGAAAGGTGGCAGAAGAGACTCTAAATACAGAACTGGAACATAAATCTGAACAGTTGCTTGTTGTATGTGGCAACAATTCTGAGAGACGTGCCAGTATTGTAGCACTTGAGATCCTTTGAAAATCCCCAAGTTAAGAACTTGAGATCGACCAGTTCTGTGGCTTCTGTTCAAAAATGTAACTGCATGATTTTCTGTTGAAATAAACCGCCCAAACCCCAAAATGCAACAAACAAGCAAAAACATGATTACTATATAGCTATATATCATGTAATATGAACCCCCTCACCATTTTATAATTCCTAGTAAAAAATATGTGCTTTGATCTCTTTCAAGACTAATTATTCAAGTTAAATGCAAAAGTCAGATACCAAATGTTATAATTCAAAAAATATGACTGTTGAGATTTAATATTCTGTATTTCATAAACATGATTAACACTTCTTGTGTTTGTTTTTGTTTCCAATAACAGCCTAAAAATTCCCCTGGACTGCACAACAGAACTAAATCATCATGCATACTTGTTTCTTCAAAGTATTTTTGATAAACATGATTTGGTAAGCTTTTAATTTGAGTTTCTGTGTGTGTGTCCTTTTGCTTAAATGTTTTAGTTTACCAACAGTTTTACTATCAAAAATGTGGGTTTGTCATGATGTCATTTTATTCAGAAACTGCCTTCAGCCTGAGCTCTGCAGAACCAGCCTGCTGCTTGTATTTGTTTACAGGGAGCGGCAGTTGGCAGTTACAGTTGTGCTACCAGTGTTTTTAATTGGCTAATACTTAGTTTTATTTAAAAATAAGAAAATAACAACGATTAAAAAGAAAGCAGCTCAGTTTCTTGACTCTTGCAAGTGTATGGCATGAAAATACCCATTTAGAATAGATGTGAATTAAGTGAATAATGTTTATTTCAGGACAGAGATTGTGCTTTGTCTCCTGATGAACTGAAAGATTTGTTCAAAGTCTTCCCTTACATGCCATGGGGACCTGATGTGAACAACACAGTCTGTACAAATGAAAGAGGATGGATCACATACCAAGGGTTTCTCTCTCAGTGGACGTGAGTGTGACATGTTGACGTTTTGTAGTTGAGAACTTTAGATATGATTATTTTGGTTTGTAGATTCCTCTTAAAAATGAGTAGAAAGAGTGAAAGTTTAATAGTTGAAATAGCAGTCAAGTTTTTGTAGCCATCCAGTGGCCCGATCTTCAGACAATTGTTACAGCCTGTTCGGGATTTGGCCTGAATTGTGTTAACAATGAAAAAGTCTCTTCAAAATGTGGAAATCTCCCTAACACTTGTTGTGTTGTTATTTCTATTGCTTACTCCTTAGATATGATTGGAATAGTGCTGCTCAGTAACAAGGGGGTTTATCCAAAATATGGAAAATGAGGAAAACATTATTTAGGGAGGGGAAAAAAAGTGCCATGTGTGTTGATAGGCCTCAGGCACTGCTGTCCTTATAGTGTTTAGGTGACCAGTAAGGCTGGTGAAGTTGTCACCATTTACCTTCTGTTCTGGGATGTTTTATCATGTCAGTCTGAAGACAGGAGGAAAATTTTGTTTCAGTGAATTGGTACCACAGGTGCTGACAGTTGAAGGTTCTTTTTGTCCCCCCTGCCAGACTAACCACGTACCTGGACGTGCAGCGTTGCCTGGAGTACCTGGGTTATTTAGGGTACTCCATACTTGCAGAACAAGAATCTCAAGCATCAGCAATTACAGGTAATAAAAATTTGATACAACTTAGACATTTAGATTTATAAATATGCGAAATAGTAAATTGTTTAATGGTCCATGTCGTTTTCTCTTATTCCCTTTTGCTTTCTGCTCAAGTGAAACCCTTGATTTGATATTTCTGAGGGATTGTTTTGTGTGTGCATTTTAATGTTTCATGTTTTCACATACATACATGTGCATGCACACCTTTGTGAAAAACATCTGTATTTTTTTCCTAAGTGACAAGGGATAAAAAGATAGACCTGCAGAAAAAACAGACCCAGCGGAATGTCTTCCGATGCAATGTTGTTGGAATGAAGGGCTGTGGGAAAAGTGGAGTTCTTCAGGCTCTTCTTGGAAGAAATTTAATGGTAAGAAACATTATATTGCTTAGATTCACCTATATATGCTCTGAAGTTAAGACTGGACAACAAAAGTGATTGAGCTTTGGTTATTACTGAGTTTGGAGAGCTCTTTGAGGGCATACAGAACTAGTAGGGAGGGGGTTGTTTGGGGGTTTTGGTTTTGTTCTTTTTTGGCAGAAGCTGTTTCATGCAATAATGACCTGTACATCATGGATTATAAACCAAAGATACTGTAATTTTCATTAATAAATGCAGTAAAACAACTGTTCAAATTGAACTTGAAGGGAAAAGCTGCCATGGTCTAACACAGAATTCTGCCTTTTCAGAGACAGAGGCAAATCCGTGCAGAGCACAAATCTTACTATGCCATTAATACAGTGTATGTATATGGACAGGAAAAGTACTTGCTGGTAAGGTTGCCTTGTTCTGGTTAATATTAAAATTCATTGAATTATTCAGAGTTTTCTGCAAACAAACCAACTTTAATTGTCTCTTCTTCATTAATGTGGTTTTCCCCCCCTCTTCTTTTCTGGCTCAAGTAACTTCTGAGTTTTTTATGTTGCTGTTAAACTGAACCTGTTTGGGACCTGTTACTTTTGAAACCCTGACCTCTGTAGAAACAGAACCTGGTCCATTGTGTTTGTGCTGCAGGGCATCAAATTACAGTGTGTGATAAATGATCAGGAGTCAGCCTACTTATTCAGGAAAGAAGAATCTGTCACATAATATGATTAGGATGGCTAATATTAATATACAGTAGGGGAAATAAGTTCTTTAAATCTTGTTCTATTCTAGTTTTCCTTTCTGATAATATGATCTCTTTCTTTGTTTTCCAACATCTAGTGCTTTGCTCTGTGGTTCTCCTCTGTAGGATGAATGCCCTTTTATCTGAGTTTGTGTGAAACTCAATATCCCTCCTGTGCAGAGGTTGGGATTGCCTGCAGATGTGATGTTAACAGCTCATGTGCTGGCTGCATGGGAAAGTCCTGCTATACTTTTACATTAGTTCTTCCTCTTGTCAGTCCATTAGTTCTAAGGATACATAAAATGAGCCATGAAAATTATGAGAGAAGAAAAATGGCAAAATTCCTTTAACTGCATAATGACAAGCTTTTCTCCCTCTCCAACCATTTCTCTTCCAGCTACATGACGTCAGTGACTCAGACTTTTTAACTGAGGCTGAGACCATATGTGATGCTGTCTGCCTGGTGTATGATGTCAGTAACCCCAAATCCTTTGAGTACTGTGCCAGGATTTTTAAGGTTTGTGGAGTTTATATATACAAGCCTTTACTTTTATGTATCCCCTCACTGACTTAAGTATTCAGTGTCAATTACTGGTCCTATACACTGGTTCTAGTGCTCAAAAGACATTTTATTTCTGAGTGCTGGTTGGTCCATTAACAGTGCAGTTCAGTTATTCATACAAAGCTAAATCTACCTGTCTGTGTAAACTTTTGTGCTTCTAGTAATGGTTGACGTCAGTGCAGTGAATATATCTTAATGCTGCTGCAGCCAGTGCAACACAGCCTGTTCCAGGTTGAATGTGTCTTACACTGTGTCTTTGACTGCTTTCTCTTTGCCTCTGCAGCAGCATTTCATGGACAGCAGAATACCATGTTTAGTGGTAGCTGCCAAGTCCGACTTGCACGAAGTTAGACAGGAATATAGTATTTCTCCTGCTGAATTCTGCAAAAAACACAAAATGCCTCCACCTCAAGCCTTTACCTGTAACACTGCTGATGTGCCCAGCAAGGATATCTTTGTGAAGCTGACGACAATGGCCATGTACCCGTAAGTAGCGGAGCTGTGGTGGGGTCCTGGGCATGCTCACGCTCTGAACCACTGCATGTCATTGTGAGCCACAGCAGGGAACTGCCTCACCCAGGTTTAGCAACACAGGGACTTGAGCAGAATCTTCAGATAACTTCAAATTGGGAAAGCTGGCACGTATTTAACACACAAATCACTCCCAGATATTGTTGCCAAGGTGTTTTTTAAGGAAAACACTAGTTCATCCACCTTGTGTTGCAAGTTCCAGTGAATATGTAGGGCTCTGTTTGGTCTTTACTGTTCATACACAACTCACATCTTGGTATTTTTGAGATATTCATGGTTGAGTTGTACTGTAGTTCTTGTTAATAGATAAACTTAACTGTTAATTACAAGTAGCAACACCTTAGTGCACAGCAGTTCCCCCAATGCCCTGCTTGAAGTATTTTTTATTGTCAGTGTGTTTATTGGTATGTGCTTCATTAATAAATACTTTTAATACTAAATATTTTAATAGAATTTCTGTATAAACACCTTTGGACTTCAGAAACAAGATACTTAAGTGCAGATTCTCCTCACATCTCACTGTTGCTAAGCTCACTTTGCATCTCTTTTTGGTGGGTGGAGCTTTTAATATGGTGATAAACTACGTAAATATTACAGCAGACAGAGTCTAGTATGACAGCTGACATTTGCTTTAAATTAAATAGAATTAATGTCACTTTTACCTAAAATAATATGGTGTTTTTAATTATTTGAAACTGAATTTATGGAGCTAGACTTGTAAAACTTTAGTTTGGAGGGGTTTTCTATGGTATTTATTTTATAGCACTGGAATACTGGGAAACCACTAAAGTGTAGCACTGACCAAATGTCTGTCATATCAATAGTCCTGCTTCTCCCTTAGTTTCCAAGCATGTTGTGTTTGTTAGGGGGGGAAAAGTAGAGGCAACTGTCACCTTGTAAAGTGTGCAAAGTGGTAGAAAATGTGGCTTCCTTTCCTTTGAAAAAGGGGTGTTACCTATTGCTGTGCAGACATACTCAGAAGCCTGGGAGTGCTTTCCTCACAAAGGGGGACAAATTGAGCAAACATTGTCACTGTGGCTGTGCTTTGCCACCGAGATCTGTCACTGGGGACGCCAAAACCTCCACCCTTGAACTCTGCACAGCCGTAGTTGTACCCTTTCTTCCCCGGGTGCATTTTATTTTTTCCTCCTCCTTCCTCATTCAAATGTCCCCTTTATCCCCAAATCTCTCTTGGTTGTGGCACAGTCCTAATGTGCAGCTGATTTGATGAGCACGATTTCACCTGCTGTCCTTCTGTGTGTCTCCGCAGCCATGCCCGGTTACGCTGTTTGTGCGCCTGCAACAGGTGTACATTTTGCATCTGTCAGAACTTCCTCAACTCAGACTTGCTGCAATCTGTAAAGAACAAACTCTTCACTGCAGTTCTTAACAGGTCCTTAACTTTATTTACTAGGTACCAGGTGTGCTTTTTAAAAATAAAGGGTTTTTTGGTTGGTTTTTTTTTTTTTTTAAAAGCCATTGGGAACCTTATATACTGCAGGTTTTTTACTCCATGTCCACCAGATAGGCAGATACTTTAATAATAATGGTCATAGAATTGTTAAACTTTGTTTAACTTGAAGGTACTTTTGAGCTTAGTCCAGTGATGATTTTTTTTTTATTTTATTTTTTTTTACACATTTCCCATTTGGTAATTGACTCAAGTTCTTAGTGATTGCAAAAGTACTGTGGAAGAATTAGGACTGTGTCTTTAGGGAACTGCTAATGGATATTAAGTAATGCCTACAAATCTGTGTAATCTGTCTCACTTGAGACATTACAGGTTTCTTTAGTATCAATTAGAGGTAGTGCCTTTTAGATACCAGTTACACAGATACTTTCAGAAAGGCACAGCCTAACTTACAGCAGCATCATGTAACTTACTCCATGTTTAGAATTGCTAGTTTGGTATTTGGGAATTCATAGAATTTTTCTCTGTGTGTGTGAGTGTGTTTTATGCTTGGTTTACACAAACAGTGAGTATTTTGTATTTAAAAAATAATCCAGATCTTTTAACATCCCTCTCTGAATGGAATGCAACATGTAAGAAGTGGTAAATGCTTAAACATTTGCATTTCCAGACACTTTGGGAGAGCAATTGGTAAAGAGAGGTAACTGTTTTTCATCATTGAAAACAGTGCTATAGCTTGTCCTGTGTGTACTGCAGGCAGCTTTTGACACGTGGTTTACTAACACCTCAGCACTTGCCATCACACCCCAGCAAATGGGAGTTCAAACCCAACAATTGCTGCAGTCCAGTGGTTCCATCATCCATGACCTTGGAGGCTTAGATAGTAAATGTGTATGTTGAAGGCCATGGTTAGAATATCTTGACTAGCTGCTGGTCCATATATGTTACTACTTTTTATGGTTTCAGATGTAGCTGCTCCAGTAAGAGTGTCTGTCTCCTTTAAATGCAAGTTCCACACACGTAGGAGGCACTGCTGGTACACCCACCTACAGGATTGAGCATGGTTGTGAAACACCACTGTAATCCAAGATAAAAGTGTTAACCACAGAGTGAGAATTCAAAAAGGGTGAAAAACTTACTAGCTTAGAAGACTGAATGAGTGAGGCTGTTGATGCTGCATCTCTTCCCCAGCAGTCATCCCACAGGCAGAAATCCTTTGGAACAGCAATCTCCTGGCATACTGTCACTCTAAAACTTCTTTGGGCAGCCACTACCAGGAAATGCCAGCTCTTCATTGCTGAGGCTGAAATGACCTCTGTAACACAGCTCCACTTTTTGGAATAGTTATGGGTTGCTCCGTTGCTGTTGTGGGGTTTTTGAGTCCTGCATTATACAGTGAACTTTGTTCTTCTGAAATACTGTCATGGACTCGAGGTGCTGAAACCTTTCAGTGAGATTTGGGATGCTGCCATTCCGCACCTTATCACTAGGGAGCGTGGAATAAACACAGGAATCTACTACTGCCTAAGAAGTCTGTAATTCAAGGTGAAGACAATTCCCTCCAGCAAGAAGAACTATTTGCTGGAGTCCCTTTGTGTCCAGTCATTCAGTCACGGGGGGGTTGTTGTTTCCAGCACACCAGGGTATTCACCATTCAGCAACTGCTGCATAGCTGCATTTGTAGTGGAGCTGAGATCCCTGCAAACGACAGGGAATGGCTCCCAATTGTAGACTTAGGAGGGTAGAGATGCATTTCTTGTTTAAAAATGGTAGGTTTTTAATCTAATGGTTTGTGATTTGATTAGAGAACACATTTGGATCAAGAAGGATTTCCTGATGTAGTTAGTTTCTGTAACTTTTCTTATTTTGCCTTCACAAGTGCAGGTAGTTGGGCCAGAGTTAGATGATTGATGGGTGAAGGAGGTTTCTCAGGAAGTACCTCTCTCAGGAGGTACTTTATTCTCCTGATCCCTTCCTATTCTGAAGCTTTAGGCAGTGGAAGCTTTCCAGGTAAACTGATTTTTTTCACACTGGAACCCTTCCTGTGTTATTTGTTGCTAAGTAATCCTTAAACACTGTTACCAAGGCAAAATAGAATAGCACATTTGAATATTCCCACCTTAGTAGTTAGAGCAAGAACATTTTCTCTGTGCATTTGAGAAACTTGTCCCTGCCCACCCAGTTTCTCCCCTGTGGATGAACAGGGGGTTTGGGCTGTCAGGGAGGCAAGTTCAGCTTGGAGATGTTTCTGGTGCAGGAGTGGGATTGTTGGTTTGAACTGCCCAGGACACCCTTCCTTGGCTCCCTGAGGAGGAAGGCACTGCATCCAGAGCACTCCATGTGCATGTCTGACACTTGTTACTATCCTGCAGTACTTTTATATTTTTAATTTGTTCTTTCCTTTAGGTGTTCATTTGGTTTTGGCTGACTGGCACTTAATCTCTTTTTACTACGTTGTTTTACCTCTTTAAAGCAAGGTTTCTGCTTTTGTCATTCTAACCCTTTCTTTAGTGATGAATTTGGATTTTTTTGCTTTTGTTTTTCCTTGGTTTCCAGTCATTCATGTTGCTTTTTGCTTGCACAGTTGTGGCATTTTTCTGTCAGCTAAGTTCATTTCAAAATAAAATAATCCTAATGCATGAGAATTGCTTTATACAGTGAGGAGACTTCTCAGAGCATGTGTTTCTTCTGAAGTTTTTGAAACTTTGTGGAATTGAAGTGAAATTCTACTTGCATATAAAACCTGGTTGTTTCAGGAACTATTAGTACGGTTTTGCTTTCTATGAAAACCTTCCTGTGAAATTAAAATTAAGACAATAGTTTCATTTTCCTGTAATAATGGGGAAGTTCTGAGAGCATAACCCAGGGTTTATTTTTCACTACGTGCAGTGTATGCAGATTATTTTTCAAAACTATATTGCCATTAAATTTAATAGCAGAAATCCATCCCTACACTGAGGTGCCCCCCAAATTATTACAGTATAACAATATTTTCTTACCTATTTTCCTCCTGCTCCAAACTGTGTGATGCCCCAGCCTGTGCAGGAATTTACAGAGCTGCATCCCCTGATTTCTTTCTAAAAAGACTTTATTGAATTGGATTTTACATCTTTTTTGACTCTTTGTAGCTAATAAGATGCATTTGGAGCTTTTGATATTTTAGATGACTAATGCATAGGGGGAAATTCTGCCTGCTGGAGCTGGTTTGCATCCTGGGAAGATCTGTGCCTGGAGGGAAGCCACAGCAGCCTGGGCATGCTACGTGGTGCTTTTGGAATTCAGTTGCTTATATTTTACTGTGACCCTTTGTGTGTCAAAGCTGCTGCTGCATGAACTGGCTTTTAGTTCTGCTGTGAGCAGCCTGTTGGCTTCTAAAATGCTTTGGAAGTTACTACAGGAATGGTTTTGAACTTCTCTAGTTGAGGTGAAACCTTCCCAAACTTGGGATTCTTCTGCTGCTGACGAGGGGAAGGTGTCAGTGTTGGCCCCTAAATCAGCAGTTTCTGTGTGTCCCCATGGCAGCCATGCTCAGTTAATTAACCTCTTAATTAGTGCATGTAGCAAACTAATTGTGAGTTGTTAAAGTCTCTTGAAAGAAAGACTGTGCCGATTTCAAAGATCTTATGCAACAAGTGACAAGATACTTGGCTCACTGTTAAGGGTAGGTTGAATAAAAGTGTCTTTTTTCTTTTTCCCCAAAAATGTGCCTTAAAATCTGAATTTTACACCACAAGCAAAATTTTTAGACTTCCTTATATTTGTAGAGCTAATTATTTAATTAAGTACACACAGCAGTCTTTCTGGGAAGCTCATTATTATTACTAATAAGCAATAGTTTTAAATACAGCTTCACTTATGGAGTCCTGAGTACTACTCTGTGTCTGTAAGTGCACTTTTATATGTGTTTTAGAGACAATAATTTTTCTAATTCAGAGTTAGTCTCTTACTAAAAAGGCAGTAACAACTTCTGCCATTGGTGAAAAATAACTTCATAACCACAACTAAACTGAAATAAAGTTTGGACATTATTTTTTGAAGAGGTGGAACTTTTCAGTATGTATTGAAAAAAGTTTTTCTGGATTGTAACCATCTTCTTGTCAAAGAACCTGTGCTGGAAACAAATATTGATCCTTTTTTATTATCTCAAATTTGTTTTGTTCCTTTAATGGCAGCTAAATTACATTAGGCATCAAAGTTGTAAAAATGGATTTTATGATGCCATAAGGAACATTGAAAGAAGAAAAACTGGACTTTGTTCAAAGCTGTAAAGCAGTTTAGACATCTGTAGTGTTCTGAATTTCAGTAAGCAGTTTTGAACTGTGGATTTTGGGGCTGACACTTTCAGAGGTCCCCAATCATTCCTTTCTAAAGTCAGTAGATTGCCTGGAGGCTGTAAGACAAGTCTCTGTCTCCATTTAGTTCCTTATTGAAATGAAAGAGTCTGTTACTGTTAGGCTTAGGAAAGGGATCAAAGCCAATTTACTCTCCCTTCAGACATTACAAGAGGATTTTATCATGACTGAGAATAAATTAATTGCTCTTAGAAGGATGAAGCATGCTCAGCAAGTTTCTTGCATACCATTAAAGAGGGACATGTGCAAAATTCAGGACAAGGCAAATTATAGGTAGGAATCAGAAAATCTACATGTGAGAGATAGTGCTTTATGAGGCAATGCAAAAGCATTCATTTGCAATTTAAACATTGATTTGCACATTTAAAGGGATGTTTTTTCAAATTATACAAATAGTTGGGCATTTGAATTAATCAAATTAAACTGGAGACTTGTTATACAAATACTCAGCCAACAGAGCTTGTCACATAATCTACTGAAATCATGTTACATACAAGTGATTTATTTTACATACACAGATAAAGCCTTCCAATTTACAGATCTGAAGACAAGGATTTTCCAGCCTTTTACTAAAAAAGAAACTCAGATCACCACATGTAGTGATAAAATACGTGTACAGTGTTTTATCCCAGTAATGGGACCTCGTCAGATTTAGGGCTGATGTGGTGGAATCATTCCAGTGTATTTAGCACAAGTGCTCCTGCACGTGGTGCAGAAATGTTGCAGTGGACACCAGAAAGCTGAGGCTGTGGAGATGGAGTGGGGAGAGAGATTCACTTCCTTAAGCAATTTTCTTTGTCCTTAAAGCAATGGCATTTGGCTACAGGAAATCCTTATATTTTACTTGGCTCATCAAAAGTACAAACTCCATTTGTTTCTGTTCTTCCCTCAAGCACTAAGTTTTTAACAACTGCACAAGAATCAGGGGCTAGATGGCTAAAAACCCTAAATTTTGTGGGCTTTGTGGCTTGAGCACATTGGAGCCAGTTGCTGAGCCCTGCAGTGAAGTGCCCTGTGCATGTGTGTGACAAGGTTCAGAGCCGGGCTGGCTGAGCTGGGGGCCGTGCTGTGGGCAGAGCAGCAGAGCAGTGTCCTGCAGCAGGTGCACAACGTCAGCTCTCTAGAAGATTCCATCTTCATGGAGTCATCCCTGGGGCCACGTTTACTTGAAGACAGGTAACAGCAGCCAAACCCAGGTGACCTTGCCATTGCCTTAGCCCTTTCTTCCCCTCCGCAAACCACTTGACGTCTAGTTTGTCCCGACTAGCTGTGGAAAAACTAATGCTTGCAGGAATTCCTGGATTGGGTCTGTTCCATAACCCAGCAAGACATTCTTAAACAAAATTAGGAGTTTTTAGAGAGCAGCTGTTCCTGTGTGTGTGCACCCAAGAGCCCGTTCTCCAGCATGTGTATGACAGAACACTGATAACTATGTGGCTGATACTGCACCTCCAAGTGTCTACTGAACAATACCTGAGACTGGTTTTGTGTAGTTTTGTAGCAAGGAACAATTCCTGCTTTATTAAACAGCTTGTGAGCTCCTGCTCTGCAGTTCTCAGTCCATGAACCTCTGCATGGTGTGTGCTCAGGATCTCTGTGCTCCTTGTCCTAAACCTCTTGCAGCTTCACTGAGTAACCCATGGTGGTTAACACAGGCTAAAACACATAGGCTAGTGAAGTTCTGTTCTATCTTAAAAGCAAACAAAAAAATCAACTCTGCTATTGTTTAGGAACTTCCCATGCTTTGAATGATGGCATTTATGATAACTTGTTTTAAACAGTAGCCCTGCTCTCTGGTAAGCTGTCATACTTGAGACTGCTGTGAGGGTGGCCAGCTGTGTTTAACTGAGCATGTTCACAGACTTCTTCAACATTTGGGAGAGTTGGGTCATTGCCTGTCTCTACTGTCATGCAAGAAGCGGCTTTCTCTGCCATACTTCATCCTGTCCTTTTCTGTTGGTGCCATGGTCACTGCTTGTTTCACTCACACTCTCAGCTTTCAGCTTGGTGTTGGATGACTGTTGCTGCTGCTGTTCTTGTGACTACTGGGAAGAAAGGGATTCACAAATGCTCCTTTTGATTCTAGCTTTTGGAAAAATATTACTTGCTACTTGTCAGTAAAGTTTGGGGGAAGAATAGTAAGATATTTAACAGGACTGGGAAGTTTTTCATGGAAAAGCAGAAATATTTAAACTCAATATTTAGAGAAAAAAAAGTTTTGCTGGACAGAATTATTCTCACTATAGGTTATTAATTATTTGTAGCTGTTTTGGGTTTCCTTTCCTGAATGCTTGCTGGTCCTCTCAAAGGAGACACCCTGCCCTCCCACATCCATGATCTGCTCCTGCATTTCTTCTCAGGGTGAGCGCTCTGACTGTGAGGTCTGGTGTGCTCAGGGCTGCAGACAAACCCAGAGCTTTCAGGAAAGGGCTGCAGACAAACCCTGAGCTTTCAGAGAAGTCAGATGACTGCAAAGTGCTCGTAAGGCTGAACTGTGAGCTGTTTGCCTGTGACAAGTGTGGTGATGAATTTCCAAAAGCAGAGTAGTTTAGCACGAGTTCTCTGGTGTTCCTGGTGTGGAATTAACCTGGGTTTGTGTGTGTGTTGAATTTTAGGCATGTGACACAAGCAGACCTCAAGAGCTCCACGTTCTGGCTCCGAGCAAGTTTTGGTGCTACCATCTTTGCAGTTCTGGGGTTTGCGATGTACAAAGCACTACTGAAGCAGCGATGATCTGAGAAGAAGCACATCTGGCCCTACCAAATAAATTAAGAAAGAAACCACTTTTATGTACATTCTGAATGCTTTAAATTCTGCTAGAAATATTTATATATGCAGAGTTACTTTATTAATATTTGTAATTCATGCATAAGATTATTTTAAATTATAGCTCTAACTACAGTATTGCATAATGTGTGGGGGAAAAAAAAAAAGGAATTGCATCTTAAGAGCCAGGTAAAATGGCTTAACTTGTGAGGCCAAAAGGGAATTTGTTGTAAATAATCTGTATATATAAAGCAAGTAAGACATTGCTTCCCAAAAACCTATTCAAAATAGATGTCCACCATGGTGACATTCTAGTGTATAGGTGAAACTAATTTTCAGTAGAGTAGATTCAACTCAAGGATCAGACTTCCTCAAGGATTGCTTATTTATTTCACATTCAGCTGAAGTGACTTCATCTTTTTGGACTATAATCTGTACCAGACAGAATTTGTGATTTTCATCTATATTTTTAACTGATGAACAAATTTTCCCTTCTAATTACGTACTTCAAGAAAAAGTCACCTTTGCTGTCCTGGCCTATGATTTTGTATTTTACATGACCAGTGACATGTTTAGAGTCTGGTTTTTCTTTTAAAAGGAAAAACATAAAGTTCAAAAACTGCCAGATCAACTTCATGTGCTGTGTGTAATCCATCTCTCATTTTCCACTCTCTTGTGTTTTATGGCCCCTTATGAATCAGACAAGCAAATTTATGTGTTATAAATGTTTCTAATTTGGAAAGTGCAGCAGTTTAATTTCTGCCATGTGTCAGCCATACCCTTTGAGAGCTGTGTATCAGGAACACACGAGTACACAGTGCCTGTTCTGCTGTAGGTATTAGTTGCATGGATCACAGTGCATTCTGTACCGGGCTGGAATTACATATAGACACAGCTTTTTTAATGATCAAGTAAAACAAACATTAATTCCTCATGACAAACCTATTTTTCCATTGCTGGCCTTTTCAAGCATTTCAATAAAATAACTGTGTACTGTGCTTGTGGGTTTTTTTCTTTTCCTTCTGCCCTGAAGAGTGGAGTTTAACAAAACTTTGCCCTTTATTTAAGAGAATTCTCTCAGTGCCCTCTGTGGCTGGAGGTGACACGTCCTGGTTGTGTGGTTTCTCTGATCCCTCTCCTGACTGTGCTGCCTCCGTTAGAGGATTACTTCTGATTTATATGCGACCAAAGCGACTTTAAATGCGAAGCACGAACAGCCGTGAACTTTGTCTCTGCAAGGACAAGAGAACCGGGGAGAAGGACGCGGACACTCGGGTGGTGTTTGGGGAATCGCGCGGGGCGGG
>VXAU01005047.1:990731-1070519 GCA_013399695.1 Formicarius rufipectus | reverse complement strand
CAGCCGGGAGGATTCCTGGGATGCTGCGAGCGGGTCCCGGGAGCGGCGCCAGAGGGAGCTGCGGGGCTGGGCTGAGGAGGGAGGCGATCCGGGAAGCGATCCCGTCCGTCCCGAGGGAGCGGGAGGCGATCCCGTCCATCGTGAGGGAACGGGAGGTGATCTCGTCCGTTCTGAGGGAGCGGGGGGCGATCCGAGTGGCGATCCCGTCCGTCCCGAGGGAAATGGGAGGCGATCCGGGAAGCGATCCCGTCCGTCCTGAGGGAGCGGGAGGCGATCCCGTTCATCCTGAAGGAACGTAGGCGATCCCACCCATCGTGAGGGAACGGGAGGCGATCCCGTCGGTCCTGAGGGAGTGGGAGGCGATCCCGTCGGTCCTGAAGGAACGCGGGCGATCCCATCCATCGTGAGGGAGCGGGAGGCGATCCCGTCGGTCCTGAGGGAGCGCGAGGCGATCCCCGAGCACGGAGCCCAGAGGGGATCGCGGTCGGGGCAGGGGAACAGCGCCGGGACCGCGGTGAGGAGCGGGTGAGGACCTGGAGCCTCCCCCGCCCTCACGGCCCCGAGCACCGCCCGCTTCGGCAAAGCAGCCCTTCCCCATGGGTTTGGGGACGGGAATTTGCTTAGGGAAGAGGCACGGGCCCTGGGATCCAATTCTGCTATCCAGCCCCCGGATCCAGCCCCCGGGCCGGGCTGAGGGAGCCCCGGGCGCTGACACGGGGTAAGAGGCAGGCACGATGTTCCTGAGCCGCTCTCCGAGCCCTCCCCGCATCCCGCGGGGTTGTGGTCACCGAGAGCGCAAAGTGTTCCGCTCACGGAGCACAGCAAGCCCCAAAAGTTGAGCTGTGGCTGCTCGGTGCTGCGGAGAAGGAGCTCCGGTCCAGCCCGCCCTCAGCAGGGATATTTCCGTCCTTTGGTCCTGCCGGTTTCCTAACAACTTCTTTCGTTCTGTTTTCTACAGCCAGGCTCCGTCTCCTCTTCCTGCTCGGTCTGACGCGTGAATTGCCTGGTCGTGATGTAAAGTCACTCAGAGGACAAAGATGTTGATTATTCTTCCTTGGAGACACTTCCTTCACCCCCCGGCTTTGACCTCCTGTCTGAAAGGTTATCAGTTTAGGATTAATAGTAAGCAAGACTTGATTTTATGTTAGAAATTAACCTTGAGTTACTAATTGGTCTCCATTTCAAAATGTTCTGATTTGGAAGGAACCTCTGCTGTGGTCCCATTAGGTGACAGCTAAAAAGGAGCAGAGACACATCTTAAACACCATAAGGCCAACCTGACAGGAGAGCTGCTTTTTAAGACAAGCACTCCAGAAAGTATTAATGGCAGATTTAATTATTTCCCCACATATAACCAAAAAGACAATTAGAACCACCTGCAACCAATAACAGCTACTAGGGCAGAAGAGAGCTGCAGGTGGAAAGACTAGAGTCTGCTTTTTCAGTGCTGGACTTGAGTTCTAAGTATAACATGGGGAGGCTCAGGAGAAGAGGCTTTCAATGTAAGTTAGAAATCAAAGATTGGTTGGACCTTATTTTTTTCCCACTATTCCTTCTCTTTGGGAGGGACAGTATCCATGAGTCATAGAGAAGCCAGAAGGCAGCAAACAGAGTCTAATTAATATTGATTCTAAAAGGTGAACTTGTGTTGCCCCAGAACTGATGCTCAAAGAGTCCTTTGCCACTGTTACCTTTTGGACTCAGTTTAAATGCCAGTCTCAAACAGTCTGTGGTTCTTTCATGAGTCTGAAGGGGTTAATCTGAGAGGTCTGATCCAGTCCCAGCTGTGTATATGCTATTTAATTTCTTGCTAGGGTTGTGTTTGGGTGCATAATTTTGGGTTTCTGATCCAAAATACTTAATTTTCCTTCAGAAGTTGCCTCCCAGGGCTGGCTGGGCTGAACTCTGATAGGGAAATCAAGCTGAGTAGGTTGCTCCATGTAGTTCCAATTGTGAGAGCTGGGAAGTTTTGTAAAAGCCCTTTGGGGCTACTTTGGGTGAAAAAAGGACCTGTGAACAAACTGTTTAGATTTGTNGGGCGTGGGGGGTTGGGGGAGGGGGGGGGGGGGGGGGGGGGAGGATATTCCAGCCGGGAGGATTCCTGGGATGCTGCGAGCGGGTCCCGGGAGCGGCGCCAGAGGGAGCTGCGGGGCTGGGCTGAGGAGGGAGGCGATCCGGGAAGCGATCCCGTCCGTCCTGAGGGAGCGGGAGGCGATCCCGTTCATCCTGAAGGAACGTAGGCGATCCCACCCATCGTGAGGGAACGGGAGGCGATCCCGTCGGTCCTGAGGGAGTGGGAGGCGATCCCGTCGGTCCTGAAGGAACGCGGGCGATCCCANGATCCGAGTGGCGATCCCGTCCGTCCCGAGGGAAATGGGAGGCGATCCGGGAAGCGATCCCGTCCGTCCTGAGGGAGCGGGAGGCGATCCCGTCGGTCCTGAGGGAGCGCGAGGCGATCCCCGAGCACGGAGCCCAGAGGGGATCGCGGTCGGGGCAGGGGAACAGCGCCGGGACCGCGGTGAGGAGCGGGTGAGGACCTGGAGCCTCCCCCGCCCTCACGGCCCCGAGCACCGCCCGCTTCGGCAAAGCAGCCCTTCCCCATGGGTTTGGGGACGGGAATTTGCTTAGGGAAGAGGCACGGGCCCTGGGATCCAATTCTGCTATCCAGCCCCCGGATCCAGCCCCCGGGCCGGGCTGAGGGAGCCCCGGGCGCTGACACGGGGTAAGAGGCAGGCACGATGTTCCTGAGCCGCTCTCCGAGCCCTCCCCGCATCCCGCGGGGTTGTGGTCACCGAGAGCGCAAAGTGTTCCGCTCACGGAGCACAGCAAGCCCCAAAAGTTGAGCTGTGGCTGCTCGGTGCTGCGGAGAAGGAGCTCCGGTCCAGCCCGCCCTCAGCAGGGATATTTCCGTCCTTTGGTCCTGCCGGTTTCCTAACAACTTCTTTCGTTCTGTTTTCTACAGCCAGGCTCCGTCTCCTCTTCCTGCTCGGTCTGACGCGTGAATTGCCTGGTCGTGATGTAAAGTCACTCAGAGGACAAAGATGTTGATTATTCTTCCTTGGAGACACTTCCTTCACCCCCCGGCTTTGACCTCCTGTCTGAAAGGTTATCAGTTTAGGATTAATAGTAAGCAAGACTTGATTTTATGTTAGAAATTAACCTTGAGTTACTAATTGGTCTCCATTTCAAAATGTTCTGATTTGGAAGGAACCTCTGCTGTGGTCCCATTAGGTGACAGCTAAAAAGGAGCAGAGACACATCTTAAACACCATAAGGCCAACCTGACAGGAGAGCTGCTTTTTAAGACAAGCACTCCAGAAAGTATTAATGGCAGATTTAATTATTTCCCCACATATAACCAAAAAGACAATTAGAACCACCTGCAACCAATAACAGCTACTAGGGCAGAAGAGAGCTGCAGGTGGAAAGACTAGAGTCTGCTTTTTCAGTGCTGGACTTGAGTTCTAAGTATAACATGGGGAGGCTCAGGAGAAGAGGCTTTCAATGTAAGTTAGAAATCAAAGATTGGTTGGACCTTATTTTTTTCCCACTATTCCTTCTCTTTGGGAGGGACAGTATCCATGAGTCATAGAGAAGCCAGAAGGCAGCAAACAGAGTCTAATTAATATTGATTCTAAAAGGTGAACTTGTGTTGCCCCAGAACTGATGCTCAAAGAGTCCTTTGCCACTGTTACCTTTTGGACTCAGTTTAAATGCCAGTCTCAAACAGTCTGTGGTTCTTTCATGAGTCTGAAGGGGTTAATCTGAGAGGTCTGATCCAGTCCCAGCTGTGTATATGCTATTTAATTTCTTGCTAGGGTTGTGTTTGGGTGCATAATTTTGGGTTTCTGATCCAAAATACTTAATTTTCCTTCAGAAGTTGCCTCCCAGGGCTGGCTGGGCTGAACTCTGATAGGGAAATCAAGCTGAGTAGGTTGCTCCATGTAGTTCCAATTGTGAGAGCTGGGAAGTTTTGTAAAAGCCCTTTGGGGCTACTTTGGGTGAAAAAAGGACCTGTGAACAAACTGTTTAGATTTGTTCCAGGGAGGTTAGCTAACAGATGTTGGCTGGATCCCTACTTTGAGGGCTTTTTATTGCATATTCAAGAGCTGACCTTTTTAGCCACTTCCAATGCAGGAAGGATATATATCTACATTTTGGTTGCAGTACTTGGAATATAAAAGCTTGTCTACATGGCTGAATGTGAAAATGGATTGGGTTTGGTTATCTCAAGTTCTTTCTGTCACCGTTTCTTCTGGAGCCTTTCCATGTTCTGTCTTCATCTGCTCTGGGGTGGCCCACAACTCCCAGTTTCTCTAGCAATTACTCTTTTCCAAGGTAAAGTCACCAGGGTATGCAGTGGGGAGAAATGACATTCTAAATTAAGAGGCTCTCACAGACTTGCAAGATGATAATTTGTCTGTAACAAAACTCCTCATTAGAATACGGTTAATTTCCTTTCTGTGACAATTATAGCACAGCACTAGCTCATATGTGCAATGTGCAGAGATATTTCCCTAAAAGAAAAAAAAATAACTATCATTACCACCACTAGTGAAAAAACATTCCTTAGAGGAGAAAAATGAACTTGTAATTTTGCAGCAGTTTTCCAGTTTAGTGGGAGTTTGATGTTAAGGTAATGTTTTGGGGGTTCTCCCTGTTGTTGATTGCATTCATGTTAGACTCCATGGTTAGCATTTTCCCACTAGCATCTGGAATCAGAGATGATACAGTCCCCAACTGTGTGGAACCTGTTACCCCTGAAATTCAGCTCATTTATTCTCTCTTTACTTTAAAAACTCGCTTCCCTCCTCCCTACAGACATCTTTAAATGATTGCTGTTTTTCTCTGTTGGCATACCATATTTTTGCTTATCCATCTGTTTTGAAGTTTTGATGAGATTTAGTTTTTCAATCAAAAGGAGATTGTTTTTATAATAGCTGTTTAGTGCCTGGAATATTTTGGCAGGGGTGGTGCTGTATGAGTGAAGTGGGTTAGTGCTACTCAGAAGTGCTGGATTTGGTATCCTGTTCTTATGCTTTGGGAGAGCAGGCTGGACAGGCTCCAGAGCAGTGGGAAGTGGATGCTGTGCTCAAGGAATCACCTTTAAACCTGCTCTGTTTCATTGATGGTGACAGTGGTGGTTCTTAAGGGGGCAGAAGCCCTTCTGATCATCAGTTGCACTGAAGACCCCAGAAGAGCTTTTATTTTGTTGTCATTTTCCCACCTGAATCCTCAGGTAGAAAAGTTCTGCTCTTCAGATCCAAAGGTCCTGGTTTTACTTCACTGCTGTATGCTCTGCTGCTGCAGGATGGAAGATCCTATTCCCTTTCCAGAGGTATTCTGGCTGGACTTTCTTTAAAATAATTTGTTGTTGTTTTTTTTTAAAACAAATTTGTAGAGAAAAGGTGGACTTCTAGTTTGGCTCTGTCCACGTGCCTGAGGTGTGGGGACCTTTGCACCAAGAGAACGTGATGCTGGCCCCTCTCCCTGTTCTACCTCCCGGCTCTGACTGGCTCTGGCTGTCGGTGCAGCAGAAAACAGAGGCACGGACACCATGTGGCTCAGCCTGGCTCTGCTCGCCCTTCCCCCTTGCCAACCTGCTGTTTCCATACTTGATTGGAAGAAGCTAAAACTGCTGGATTTTTGCCTGCAGTCAAAGGCATTCCTCAAGTTCCCAATCCCGGCTCCAGATGGTTAACTCACCCATCCTGACATACAGCCACAAGTCACTATACTACAAGATGTAAAACCCCACACCAACCCGTCACGGTGGGACTCTCCGGGACGGAGAAGTTCCCAGCAGAGGTACCAGGCACGTCTGGTCACAGGACCGGGGTCGGACCGGCCCAGGGGGTGCCCTGTGCTGGCCACGGCCGATCCTCGGCGGGTCGCCCCGAGGGAGGCGGTGCCGGCGGTGCCGCTCCCCGCTCCCAGCCGCATCCTCGGACGTGCCGCAGCTCCGGGGGCTCTCCCGAGCCGGGAAGGGCGGCCCCCCGTGCCCGGGCATGGCTCGGGGGCACCGCCCGGCCGCAGGGGCGGGCAGCGGGAGGCGGGGAGGGGTCACTGCCCCGGCCGGAGCTCGCCCTCCGGGATGCCGCCCGCCGGCGCTGCCCGCGCTAATTGGATGTTCCCTGGATGGAGGATTTCCTCCCCTCCCGGCTGCGGGAGTCATGAAGGCAGGCTCGGCTGCGCTTGAAAGTTTGCCAAGCAGCAGCTAGGTTTAATTTCTTTAAGGATCTGGGGAGAAGGGGTGGGGGGGGCGGGAGCTGGAGGGGGGACCGTTTCCAAGCATGGGAGACAGGCTGCCGGAGCCTCTCGCCAGCTCTTCCCCTGCTGTGGCTGCCAGCTCGGAGGCGGAGGAAATCGAGGTGCTGGACTCCGAGGATGTCCTACCTATGGCCGCGGAGGATGTAAGTTCCCCTCGCTCGGTGTCTTCCCCGCTCTCCCCCGGGCCAGGTTAATCGGCTCAGGCTATTCATAGCTGCAGCCCGGGATGGGGGCAGGAGCGGGGCCGGTGACCCTGAGGGGCGAGGGAAAGCCGCCGTCCCCGCCGCCGCTGTCTGCGGGCTCCGGCAGCCGCCGGGCTCCGTCCCCGGGGCCGCATCTGCCTCCCCTCCTGCCCCGGGGGCACGGACAGGCGGCCGGTCCGCAGGGTACCCGCGGAGATGCTGCGGCTGGCCGGGCACGGGCACGGGCTGCGCACGGATGCGACTCTGGGGCTTCCAGGGCACCGAGAGCTTCTCCGGAGTCGCAGCCACCAGGAGGGGGATAGAAGTGAAACGCTCCCGCTCTCGGGAGCTGCTCCCTCTTCCAGCCCCCGAGCAACAAACAACCGAGGAAGTTTTTTCCCCGGCTCGGTAGGGGTGATGGCTTCTCTCCACTCTCCGAGCTCTGATTGCACCTGAGGGTGGGATAACTTGGCACCGGGGCTCTGCCTCTGCTCACCCAGCCCAGAAGGACACCAAGTCGTCCTGCCTCACCGAATCTGCTCCTGCCGGGCTGAGCGGCAGGGACTGCAGAGCTGAGGCGATTGTTCTGCGTCTGCCGGTCGCGGAGGCAGCAGCTCGCTGTGCACCTGTCTGGGAGGGAGTGAACGTGAGAGATCCTGCATTCCTGGTGCCTCCCAGGACTCCTCAGCTCTCCTTCCCAGCAAACTCGGTTGGGATGAGGACTGCAAAGTGTCTGCTCAGCCTGCAGCGGTAAGCGCAGGGTCTGTTCCTGCCAGTGAGCCATGAAGCAGAGATACTGAATGTCTTTCTAAGCGGGCTCTGGCTCAGGTCGTGCACGGCTACGAGGGGACACTTGGGAGCTTGAGCCTCCAGCAGTGACGCATCCCCTTTGCTCTCTACTTTTTGATGCTGCTGAGGAACCCGCCCGAGGATGTTAGAGCCGGCTGCTCATGCCCCAGCCCTGTGAGTCACCTAGAATTCGGTTGCTGCTGGATTTTCCTCCCAGAGGGTAGCAGAGGAAGTGCAGTTGCTTGGTAGAGCTGCATTCCCCAGACTGTATTCCTGAGCACTGTGCAGTCAGGAGGGAACGTGTGATGCAGTTTGACCTCTGCTACAACACTGCCAGACAGTCCTAGGAGAAGATGCCTGATCCAGGGGTATGTGTAACTTTGCCTTGAAAAGAGTGGTTTTCCGGGAGCTTTCATGCTCCAGGTTTCCAAATCCCAGTGCTTGCTTAGGTCAGACTGTGACCTTTTGTTCTCTGACAAATTTTGTGCTTGTCTGGATGGTCCTATTGTGATATACGTGGGCCTCTTGGAATTGCTCCAGCCTCTACACAAATGCAGCCATTAGCAACTGAATCCTGCCAGGGACCCAGGAGATGCTAAAGTGCTGAGTGCCTGGTGGGATTGGGCTCCTGGGACAGGAGTTTTTCCTGGTGAAGTCTAGCTCGTCATCCCAATTCTGCTGGTGATTTGCTGCTTGACCTTGAGGTGGGACAGCTCGGGTCAGACCCAGTCTCGCCGTTACTCGTGTGGGGCTCTGCATTGTTATCTGACTCTGGTACCTTGTTTTCTGTCATCAACAATACAGAGTTAGAGCCTGCAGTTGCACTGCTTACAGGAAGCTCCTGAGACCTGGCAGCAGATGATGTGACAGAAGCCTGAGGTATCATATATCACCTGCAAGTCAGAAGAGCAGGAAGTGGTGTAAATGCCCTCCTTCTCCTGGGCCAAGATTTCCTGCTGAAACAAGCGGGCAACAGAGCATCATCTCTGAAAATTCCAACTCCTCTGTGCTATGCTGTGTCCCCCTGAGACCTCACTGGGGGTTAATTTTCAGTTGTTATTACTCTGAAAGCTTGATGGAAGCTCTCTGGCTTGGCCAGCAGGAACTGACACAAGGTCAGTTCTCAGTGTTATTAAACACAAAAATATTACGTAGTGGAGATTTGGCTGCCACAGGCTTGACAGTGTGTAACAGCTCAGCTGTGATGTCATTGCAGCTCTCAGAGCAGCATTCTCCAAAGCCAGCATTCAGGCAGTCCCAAAATGTTCTCTTTAAAGTCCTGGGCTGATTTATGATGATAAATGGGAGTATATAAATGGAGAGAGACATGGGAGGAAGGGAGCCAACAACTAATGAAAAGGAATTTGGTGGCCCTGTATCCCACTGTCACTGCAGTCAGTTCTGCTTTGGGTCTGCCTACTATGTGAAAGGAAATATTCTTCCAGGACTAGATAAGACTCTCACCAGAGTTCTGCTTTGCCTATAGCACAGTGAGGAGATTTGCTTCTCTGAGTCTGATGTTTGTTATTTGCTTTTCTGGGGAGGTGAATGAGGCACCAAAAAAATGTTGTGCTGAACAGCACTTCAGACAGAAGAGCTGGAAATGTGCAAATTTTTCTGGAGATCCCAATCCAGTGGTTGCCCCACGGAAGTTGCTGTGTTCTCAACTGGTGCCTAATCCAGGAGAGATGAGAGACAGTCTTACACAATTCATTAAGAATTTCCCTCATTCCAAGGGACACTGAGGCAGCAAGTCTGATTTGGGGAGGTGATTTGACATCAGTCTTTTTACAAAACATAAATCAGAGTCAGTTGCCAGCTTGTTTTTTTCTGTTCCCAAGTAACAAGGGCCTGTGGAGTGTTTACATGCTTGTGAGTGTTGAAGTGGAGCTTTCTCCTATGCAGCACTTTTAAGGCAGACATGCTAGAACAAATGGTGCTGGGTAAATCCTTATAATGGGCTCTCTCCAGCTTTCCACCCTCCCACCTTGCACAAGAGGAATTACCTGTTTTTCAAATGTGGACGTGTGAGGTTCAGAAAACTGATGGGTTGTTAGAGACCCTGCAGCAAATCCCTGCCAGACCAGGAGCAGGCAGCAGACAGGACTCTGACTACCCAGCAAGGCAACTGAGGGGTCAGTATTGGGCCACAGGATCTCAGAAAGTGATCTGAAAAACCATTGCTAATTCCTCCCTCCCCTCAATATACATCAAGCTTTGTTGATCCCTGTGAGTAAAAAAAGTCTTTTATTCCTTGCTTGCCTACAAGTAGACAAAGCGTGAGAAAACAGAATTAACACATGAATGTTCTGAGTTCATCCTAATTTGGATTTGTAAGTGAAAACTGTCCTCCCTGTGTTTGGTAGATTCCCCCTGCCTCCTCCCCCGGAAGGGTAGGTGATTCTGGGATGAAGAAGGATGTTGGAAATGGCATTAAATCATTTGATTATTCCTCTGTTCGAATGTACTTCTACAATTTACTGCTTGTTAATGCTGTTGCTCTTATACCTTCTTTTTCTTCTTTTTCCTCCCTTATGCATTGCCTCTCAGCACTGGAAAACCCTATTTGATCAGGTATGTGAACATCTGATATATTGTCTCTGTCTTGTGAGCAGAGACTTTAAGCTCCAGTTAATTTCCTCTGTACTAGCTTTGCTCTACATTTAAAATACAGCCTCGGAGTGATGTGCTCCCTGCTCCCAGTTCCCAGGATGCTGGTGTGCAAGTCAGAATTATCACAACTGCTGTGAGCCTTTGTCTCAGTCCCTCTTCAGAGTAGCCAGGGACAGGAATGAACCCATTCCTGATGGCACAGGGGCTGCAGGTGCTCTGCTTGCTGCCAGTTGTGCTGTCCTTGCCTGTGGATTAAAGGATGCTCTAGTCTTTCAAGCAGGCAGACTGGGACCTGTAAAACCAGTACTGTGTTCTTTGAAACGGCTCCCCAGCTGCTAAACTGACTTCTGTGGGGTTACATCCTCTGGGGAGCACCTGCTGCTTTAAACTTGCACTCAATTAGCAAAGTATCTGCTCCTGTACCAAAGACTGTGGTTATGTCATACTAAATACTTTGCATCAGGTCTGCAACTGGCTGAAATCAGCACAGCTCTGGAGAGCTCTGAGCTAGAGCTGCAGAGATTTGGGGTTGTGGGCTCTAGTTTGTAAATTATGCTTTTAGCTGCTTTAACAGACACATTTGCTTTGTGGCATTCCTTCCGTCTGCCAGGTTGAAATGTGAAGCAGCTATAAACTGGTGGGTTTTTCCAGGGTTGACTTGCTTCTAGACTGCAGCACCCTCTTGATGTCATAAACTTTTGTGCAGTTGTGTGTGCGTGTAAATGTCACCTTCTGCAAGGCAGCTTGCTGTGCCGCTGGCAGTAAAGTCGGGATGGGATTTCGTCCCTGCTTTATGAGGTGATAATCTTGCCTCTGTGTCTGGCTGAACCGCAGAGCCAAAAGCTGTGGTGCAGTGTGTGAAAGGATGTCCTTGGTACCTAGGAGGTCCTGTTATCATCCAGCAATGAACTGGGCTGCCTGTTCTGATGAGTGCTCGTTTATACCCAGTTAGCTGTGGCCAACTGCTCGTCCAGATGTGCAGGCTGCAGCTCCTCTGCTGTGGCACAGCTGGGAACTGAGTGACTCTAATGGTGACACCTAAATTGTCTGATGTGTTTGAATTTGCTGGGGCTCATAGGACTTACTGCCACTGAAAAAGTGGCTGCACAATAAATTGCTTGTGGTCTGGGCTGGATGCTTGCTCCAGCCACTTTGAGTTCTCCTGTCTCCAGCACTGGCCTTAATTTGGAGGCTGATTCTACAAGCATCCTTTGAAGTCATTGAACCCTTGTGGGATGGGGCTGTTGGCTGGTAGCTACCTCGGGCTCAAAGAGAGGGATCCATAATTTCCCACTGGATTTTCTTGAATAGTAGATGGGGTGTTTTCCTTCTTTTTTTTTTTTTTTTTTTTTTCTTTCTTTCTAAGGGAAGGGAGAATTTGACTGTTTGATTTACAGAACATTACCCCAGTAACAATGGACCTGGCTGTAAAGACAGACCTTCAGTAATTAGCTATGTTTCAATTAGGGCTGCAGCTGAATTTTAAACTTTGCCTCTAAGGCTTATTATCAAAGAGAATGCAACCTGTGACAAGTAGTCGTAGGTCCTGAATAAATCAATTATGTCCTTGTTGCCCGTGGGCAAAGCTGACGTCTTCCTTGAGCATTTTATCAGCAAAGCAATGCAATTAGTCCTGCAGGGCACTGCAAGATGCTGTTTGTCATGGAACAAGGTTGCTATTCCCAGCAGCAGTGTGCTCGTAGGAGAGGGGAGCGTTTTGTTTAGCTCAGATTGGCATCCGTGTGAAACATGAGGACAGTCTTAATTACCAGAGAAAGCCTGTGTGTTGAAACTGGGAACAGTGGCAGCCCCTCCTGGGAGTGAGGACCTGAACTCGGAGTGGGGATGGGTGGCCAAAGATGCACCGGCCTTTGTGAGTCGTGGGCTGGGACTGGAGTTTGGTGGCCACCCCCTCAGCTGAGACACGTGGGCCTCTGCTCTCCACCTCCCAGCACAAGAGCAGAGCAAGAGGAGGCTCTGCAGGAAGGGGCAAAGCAGTTGGGAAGTCACAGGCAGGGAGGCTACAAGTGCTTTGTTGCTGTCATAGTCCATCACCCTGGAGAACAGTGTCAGGGAGGGGTCAGCACACCCTCCCCAGGCTTTGAGTGGGGGAAGACATTATTATTAATGTTTTCTTTTTATTTTTTAATCCTGTAGGGAGATATTTTAAAAACTTTTATTTAATGACCAAGAAAGCAGCAGGTTTGTATTTAGGCATATAAAATTAAAGGGCTTGGTATTTTAGTGACCACCCCCTCTCAACATCTTAATTAAAAATTCAAAAATTTTTGATGGAAGTGGCTGCTCAGCCATAAAGCAGTACTTTCTCTTGGTTATTTTGGGGGAGATGAGTGACTGACCATGCTTTCTGAAGGACTTTTTTATTTGTTTTGATCCAGCTCTAATCTATCATACTGGAAACTGTCAGTGGCTCAAGCCAAGATCTTCAGCCACTTGCAGATTGATTCTTTTTAAGAAGCAAAAAGGATTAAATTTGACAAAAAGTCATACCCAGAATTGCTTCCTATGCTTTGAAGTTCAAGGAAGCTCCTCCCAAAGCAAAATCCTAACTACACTGAAGTAAGTACCAAAATTCCTCCTGCATTTAGTGAGGTCAGCACTTCACCCAAGAGTCTGGGAGCAGCAGAATCACATCTTTTCAGTGCTGCAGCCAAACAGTTACAGTTCAGCTGCTGCTTCATACTGTGCTTGCAAGATGTGCTTTTTATTGGGAGGCCGTGGCCCTCGGGCAGCTCTAACTCACTTTTATATGGGAACTTTTATAGGGATTCATACATTTATTTATTGTGCTCATAAACACCCTCCACCCCCACACACACATCTGCTGCCTTCTGCAGAGCCTGCACCAGCTCTGCGCTGGCTCCTTTGGAATCCGGGCTCTGAGCAGAGCAAGGCATTGCCTCTCTCCAGCCCTCTGCAATCACTTGGGGTTTTGTTCCCCACTGCCCCAAACCCCATTGTTTTGTTAATCGTCTGGTCATGTTACAGATGTGACAGTCCCGGGAGCGGGTCCTGGCAGTTTCACACATCTCTGGGCTAATAAGATCCCTGTTAATGGCCTTGCATGCAGACATGAGGACATCTCCCTGTCCTTGCAGAAGCCGAGTTCATGGATGGAGAGTGAGTCTGCAGATGAGTCTCCTGAGGGGCAGTTCCTGCTTTGCTATGCCCTTTCCAGGGCCTTGGGTGCCCTTCTTTTCCTCCCTGTCCCCAGTGCCCCTCCTTTAGCAATGGCTGCAGCTAATCGGAATTATCCTGCCCTTGGCTGTGTGGGGTGAAAGGGGCTATCCCGGGGGCTGATCTTTCTTCTCAGGACAGACTTGCCTTCTGAAGGTGGCTTTTAGCTTTGTTACATTCCAAGAGTTTATATCATCATCTCTGTTTTCCCATCCCCACGGCTGCTGAGATTTCAAGAGTGAATTAATATTATCAGCCCTCATCTTGGAGTTCTCATTTCTCACCCATGCCCTGGTTTGTAGTCATGACAACAAACTCATTTTAAATAGACACACACAAAACTCTCCAAAAAGACCCTCATCACTGGCTCAGAACCTTGATCCTATTGCTTGTCAATCCAGGCTGTATTTTGTTGCAGCTGCTTCAGAAATCCTAGATTCCTTCCTGAGACTTGTGCGTGGGTGTGATGGCAACAGATGAACAGAATTTACGGGGAATGCAGAGAGATGCCAAGTTACCCGGTCTGTGTGGGCAGCTAATGGAAAACTTGAGCTCAGAAACAAGGCTGTAGAGATACGCACTTGCCAGGAAGAGTTCAATTGCTGACACTACCAGCAGTGGGTGCAGCTGAACCTGCTCTGCCATGGTCTCATGAAACATTAAAATATGCTTTAAAATTTGCTGACTTTGCAGCCGCCTTAAGTCCAGGGCTGGTTCCTGCACAATTGAAATTGCAAAGCAATCCATAAAATCAGGCCAGCTATTATCATGGTTGGTTGTAAGTGCGAAGGGGAATTACTTTGAACTCAATGATCTTTTATGTTAACTGTTACTTTTCTCTGGATAGCCTCTAACACAGGCAGAACAAACTATTTCCCACACTGTAAAAGAAATTCTATTTTGTTTACTGGGGCACTGTTGAGCTGAACACCTCCCTTCCCTTGGAGAAGTTTCCCTGCCTGCTGCTGCTGGAGAACCCCTGTCAGCTGTGGCTGCAAGACTTCTCCAGGCTGGTCCTGCTGAGCTGTAGACAGTGCCTTGTGCAGGGGAGTTGAGCATAGGGTTGTGTACAACTTTCAAGTCCTTCCCTGAGTTTTGGACTATCACTGGCTTTTCAGAGTAGTGTTGATTGGGACATGTGTCCACAGTGAAGTGGGCTGGTGCTTCAAAGAGGTTACAGGAATTAGAAAATAGTAGTAGACTTGTTACTTCATCTCCTAAGGAGAACTGGAGCATCAGAGGTGCTGGTGGGAAAACTTGACTGTCCATGGTGATAACAGATCAGCATCCAGTTCCCAAACCAGGGTCTGCCTTGCCTGCTATATTAGATGCTTCTGACAGTGTGACAAGAAATGTGCCCCATTCTCCCCCTCCACCAAGCTGTCCTTTGTAAAGGGGAAAGACATTTTAAAAGCTACAAGGGTCTCTTGGCAATGCACAGAAGGGGTTCTGCATCTGCCCCATGCCTTGAAGTCTAATCTCATTTACAGTTGTCAGCGTGGGCTGCTGGAGCAGATGAAAGGCAGAGGACAAGGAGGGAGAATAGATTAGTCTCGAGCAGAGGGCACTGGGAGTACACCTGCCTCGGCCCCACTACCTTGAGGAGGGGAGGCAGCAGCAGCTGGGCTTGTGTCATCTGCTGCTCTTTGAGGCACCCAGCCATGGAGCACACGATTAATGACTCAAGGGGCTGGGCTTTTGTGAGCCATAAAGCCCTGGGATTTAGGCTGGGCTCTCAGGCCTTTTCTCTGAGCAGCACCATCACTTTACATTTGTGGTCGCAGGGAGCTGCTGTCTGTGGCCACAATGCTTCCCTTTCTCCTCTCTCCCCAAACTGGGCTGACCTTTGTCATGCAGCATTAACACTTTGACTCCTCCACTTGGGGTTATGGGGTTGGGAAAAAAAGAGAGTCCCTTCAAATTCATTGCCCTGTAGACAGCCTTGAAGGAAAGAATGGACTGGTTAGGAGAGGATCTGTTTTAGCTGAAGGAGTTTGGTGTGCTGATGCTCTTTGGACTGTCAACTCCTTGCTACCTTTGCCCAGAGGCATTTTTGAGTACAGCAGCACCCAGGAAGGAGAGGAGGGGAATTTATCCCTCCCTCAGTCATGGAGGGAAACAGGCATTTAGCAGTGAATAGATGTCTGAGAGACTATTCCCTCTGGGGGCTAATGTATATTGCTGTGCCTGGATTAGCCTGTGTCCATCCCTGGTGTTGTTACAGTGCATGGAAGTCTCCCAGCACTTCAAGGCTTATACCCCGATTTGGCTTTTAGCCACGATACCCTGGAGTGATGGCTCAGCATGGCAGAGCCACATGGAGGTCATTAATGATCTTCCTGTCTCTTGCAAGATGAACAGCAAAAATGCCTCAAGTTCCTCCTTAATCTTCTAATACCTCTGTCCACTGAACACCAGCCAGCCCTGAAGCTGGATGTGAGTCTCTGGGGTTGTCTGTATTCACACCTTCTCATCAGTATGAAAGGTTTGTGATCAGCTGTCCCGTTTCTCCTTTTCCTGGTTACTTGGTTATTCCTCTCCCCAACCCCACTAGCCTGTACACAGACTGTTGGCTTTGCCTAGTACAAAAATTTGGGAGCAGAAGCCATCAGTATAAACCAGATATTGACAGCATAGCAAAGCCAGCACTTCGAAGTTTGTGCCATTAAAAGTAGGCACCTCCTGAAATGTTTCAGGAAGTCGTAACAAACACACCAAAACGCACATGGAGGCTGAGTCAGTCTTACACACCTCATGAGTTACTGGCAGTCTGGTGTCTGTAGATTTGTAAAAAGCCTCGGGAGGCTTCCTACTCATTCCACATTTGTGTACGATCCACGTGTGAGGTGGCTGGAAAGCCTGCAGGCTGCAGAGGACGTCCGAGAGGGACCGTGTGTGCTGCTCCTGCCCCGGCTGCAGCTTGGGACGCTCACGCTCTGCCCTTCCAGCTGAATGTGCGGGATGGGCTTTAGGCGCACAGATCGCGCTGATGCATTGTTCTCAAATCCTGTCTTGCGCATAGAAAATCACTGAAGCAATACAAAACATTTATGCCTGCGTGTTTAAAAAGAAAGGGGAAAAAAAGCCGTAAACACAGGGTGGATTGACGCTGTTTTGCAACTCAGCTGGTGCATTGTGCTCCGTGGCTGTGTGCTGTCGTGGCAGAGAAGGGGAAGAGATCATCCTGTCTCCAGAGGAACGAGCCAGCTGCTCAGCGAGGGGAAACGGTTTGGAGATGCTTTTCTACACCGTCATCACTCACGCCTGTAACATTTGCAGGGCTTTTAAAGTTGCTCTCTACCAGACCCAGAAAGTGAATGTTTCTCCCCTGTGGTAGGGAGTATGATGTTCCCATGGCTTTCTGCTACGTCCAGTCAGTGTAAAGGTACTGGGGCAAGGCTGCAAATTCAGTGCAGCAGTGAGTTTGAGTTTGACAGCAACCAAGGAAGCTGTGATCTCTTCCTGCCTCCTTATTGGGCATAGTGTTTCGTGCTGGTCTGAAATCAGTTTGGTACCATGAGGCAAAGCTGATGGTGTTCAGTTGATGGGCTGTTTTCCTGCACTGTTGTACACAGAGGCTGCTAAGGAAAGTTCTGAATGCTCTGGATTCTTGTGTGGCTCAAACCTTGCAGGGTTTGCCTGTTCCAAGCTGTAGCACTTGGGACAGTCACTCCTTTCCCTCTCCCAGTGTCTCCTGAGTGGTGGCATAACCCTGATTCGAGTGTTCGTGCTGACACCAGGGATATTCTGCTGATCAGGGTCAATGTGTCTTGGTGAAACGTGCAGTGAAAATCCTGAATGTTTGTGATGACAAGTCTCACTCCTTCAACTCTAAAAGTAAAACCCAGCACTAGCAAGACAAAGAATGTGTTCTTAGTGTATGTTCCTGTTGCTTAGGAACAGGTGTCTGTAGTGACCCTGTGTTGCTGGTGAGAAGAGTAGGGATGTATGGATCTGATGTTAAACAAGCAAGATCAGTCTTACCCTTAGGAACTGTTCATGTTCTTTGACACTTGTTGTACTTTGTGAGTAGTGAATACTCTGGAGTCTTCTGAGTTGCATGAGGAAAAGATAAATGAGGGTGCTGGAGGCAAAACTGTTTGTGACTATCATCAAGCCTCTGGTTTCATGCACTTCTTCAGGGCTGTGTTCCCTGAGGAAGCATCTCTCTGCCTCTGTGATCCTTCAAGATTAGGTACCAGTGATGATGGGGGCCATGGTTTGTGTAGCACTTGTCTGTGATGTCCAGTTGTAGTGGAAGTACTCCTTGATGTCAGCCTGCAGCCTGTGAGATGTAGCCACGTTTACCTCTTGGCAGAGAAAGGATCAATATTATAGAAGGTGAAAACCTGAAAGTTTTCACAAAAACCACTGCAGGACCTGGTCCTGTGTGCTCTGACTTGGTTGAGCGAAGCTCTTGCAAACAAGCATGCCAGTTGTCCTGGATCCTTTATGTGTCTAACATCAATTGTATGTTTTTTCTGGGGCTGATATTGGAATGGGGATGAGCCCTAAGGGATTTAGGGAGCAAAGTGGGGTTTTAGTTCTGCCCCTTGGCTCTGAACTTGAATCAGATGCTTGTCTTCCTGCCACTACTCTCACATTTACTTACCCTCACACTGAGAAATAATGGGAAGTGTGCCTTGAGTACTTTTCCCACTGCAGTCAGTGGCCTCCATGGAAGGATGTTCGTTTTCATCCTTGTCGTTTGCACTGGGGAGGAAAATCAAAGTGTTTATTGTGGTTCTTTCTTTCTTCTGAACTGCTGCCTCTTCCCTCAGCTACTCCCTCTTGGCTGCTACCAGAGGAGTTGCTTTTCACACAGTCCTGCTGTCACTGGATTTATGTTTCTGTGTTGTTCTCCCCCTCAGTAGGGAAGGCACAGACATCTTCCTTCATGTGTCCTCTGACAATAGTATTTGGGTCTTGGAGAAATTTATTTTGCATTGATACGTGCATTAAGGATCCCCTTTGGGGGAGACTGCTCTGAGAGCATGGGAGATGGTCTTGCTGCTGCTGCTGTCTTTGGTCTCTCAGCTGTGCCTGGAGACCATGGCTGGAGGAATAACTTCCTTCCAACCTAAATAAAGTGTCTGAACAATCTTTATTGAGCTGTAAGTTTGCTTTATTACACTTGGATTTGCCAGGCCTGGGAACTGTTTGGGCATGTCTTTGGAATGTGTGTATGTATGCAGAGTTGCTCTTGTGCCTTTGACTTATTAAATATTCTGGTGTTGTCTCCTCTGTAGCTCCATGAACCAGAGTCCCCTTCAGAACAGCAGGTGTACTGGATAGCTTCTCCCAGGATGGTGATTCCCCCCCACATTATTGTCTTATGTGTCTGAAGCAGCTTATTCCAGCTTTATTCCCTCTGCGGCCCACAAGCTGAGAGCTGCCATTGCTGTGTTCATTTATGGGATCTTTTAGTGTTGGTGCTGGTGGCCAAGAAAAGCTGGGGCAGGAAAGTTATTTGCCAGCTGCTGATTTATGATCCCAGTGAACAGTCCTGAAAAGCACAGTAAGAGTTTTCTGGGCCTTATGTGGTTCCAGCTGACTGGAAGCTCCAGGCTGTTATTTGGCCATGTGGAGCAATAAAACTATGAAAACTAATTAACTCTTCTGCCTACTGCAAAAACAAACAAGTTCATGCAAAAAATTACCCCACACTTGCAAGCAACAGTGACTTTACAGGTTCTAAGCCTGCATTTAATGACCAAGCATGTGGTGCCATGTGTGAAGTATGTTCCTTTTGCTGGCTCCTTAGGCTGAACAGAATATAACAAGCTCTACTGAACACCAGCCTGGGATAATGTTCTCTTTCATCCTTATTAATTATGTAGCTGATGTGTGGGTGGAGGTTTTACACAAGGCTGCACTGGATGGTTTCTCGTAGTCTAACTCAGCCTGAGTTACACATGCAGTTCATTCAAGGGAAGGTGCTCTCTGCAGTGGCAGTGCTGTAGCCTCTCTGAGGTCCTGCTCTGCTCACTGCTCCCTGGGAGGTACAGCTGAACGAGCTCTTTCCCATGGGAGCCCCAAGGTGTTTTTCTGTTGTTAGCAGGCAGACAGCCGTGCTCAGGACCTGCCCCCTGTGCTAAGGATGCTCAGTGTGTGCCAGCTGGGACGTTGACACCAGAGCAGGGATATTTCTGAGTGCCCTGGGATTGTGATAAGAGCCAGTGGCAAGGCTCTTATCAGCATTGCATAGACGATCCAGCCACTGTCACCCTACACCAGTTCGGAGGAGGGGAATGACTGGCTGTTCTCCCTTTATCAGATTACTGGGGTAACCCTCCTTCTGCCCTCAAGTGAGTTGTGCAGTTGTTTGCTGTGTTTGAAAGCTACAGGCAGTGCAGCATGGGCTGTCCTCTCCCCCTGTTGAGAAGGGAGGAGAGGAAGGTTGAATATCATGCCAGGTTGCTTTGCTGCCCCACTGCATGGCTGTGGGATTGGGGAGCCTCAGCTGGAGCTGCCTGCTGTGTGCTGGCCAGCTGTGTGCCCACCCCTGGACCATGCACACAGAGCAGCTGAAATCTTGCCAAAATACTTGCCATGATTGCTGATAATAGGAGCAGGTATTTGGAGTTTGAGAGAAGTCATTTTAAAGGCAGGAAATGTGTGATGTGGTGAGATTTTTTTATTTTGAAGCTTTCCCTCCCTCTCTTTCTGATGGATGTGCTTGAGTTGTCCTGGGACTCAGTACCAGAGCACCAGCTGGCATGTGTCTATCCCAGACTTTGGTTTTCTGTACAAAGCAAAGTATTATTGCAGAGCTATTATTAACCTAAAATAAGTGTGTGCATACTCACTGCTATAGAATTCTGCTTTTCACGCATCAAATCAAATCCCTGTAGATTTTCACCTCCCTCCCAGATCTGGCAGACAGTGAAAAAGGGAGCTATTTTTATTCGAAAATGTTCTGTTTCAAGTCCAGGGTATGAAAATGTAGTTTTTCTCCTGACAAGGTTCATGGCTGATTGCTATCAAACTTCTTGCCTATAAAGGAAGGATAAAACTTTCTTCAGGAAGGGCAAAAGTTTTGATTTTGTGAGCTACAGATCATAGTTCCTTTGAGAAGCTGAAAAACAGTGGCAGTCACTGACCTTAGATTAAAGAATTTACCAAGAAGGAGGAACAATTTAACAAAGGAGGCTGGCAAAGTCTAGTGTGGTAGAGTGGTATCAAGAGACCCGGTTCCCTTCCAGTGGGAAAGACGGTGGTTGCTGGATTAGGAATTGCTTGCCTGAAACAATATTTCTGGCAATGAGGGAGATTGGCATCACTGTCAGAATGGTGCTTACACACCTTTCATCATCTTCTTGCTGTCACTACAGTTCTGCCATCCCATGGGATCCCTGCTCCATCTGTCCTCCTGACAGGCTGCCTTGTATTGTCCAGGAGAGCAGATGAGTTCCTGGTCCAAGTGTGCTCCCTGCCCACAGGAAATGGGGATAGAAAAGGTTTCCCTCTCTCCCACTCTATGTGCTGTTCTGTGCCTGAGCTCTCTGATGGGCCAAGGAGGAGATCACCTTCCGGAGCACGTCCATCCTTCCCTGCTGACTGTCCTGCACCCAGGGCTGGGGTCATGGGGACAAGTTGTTGCCACCAAGGTGCACATGCTGGTCTAAGCAATAAGGGCTGAGGCCACTGGCTTCGTTTTGCCCTCAAGGGGGGGAGGAGAGAGAGAGGCAGTGCAGATCTGACTGTATGGGAAGGCTTGAGCTGGGGAGAAGAGCATGGCCAGTTTCCCAAGGTAGCTTTTAGGCCAGGAGTTCAGGCCAGGCAGCAGGCAGGATGCCTTGGGTGTGACAGGAGCAGCATTCCCACATGAGCACTGAACCGTGTCCCTCCAGCACCAGTGGAGCTGCTTCAGAGCAAAGCTCTGCTGTTTTCTTCTGGCTCCCAGTGCTGGAGTGGCTGTTCATGGCAGTCCCAGTGGTCTCTGTGCTGGTGCTGGACAGCCCTTCCCTGCCCTGCTGCAGGCTGAGGACAGAGTTACAGCTAATACAAGGTCAGAGGAGCTCCCTGCAGCTGCAGAACTTTTGCTTGCTGAGTACATTTCCCTGCTGGTTCCAGGGTGGCAGCACTGCGGACACAGTTGGTCTTTGCTGCAGGGGGTGTCTAAGGCAGGCAGCCTGTTGGTCACAGAGTCCTGGCCCCTGAGCAGGCTTAAGGGGACAGCCAAGCTCTGGGCCAGCAGCCCTCCCTCGGGCTGCCCTGCACTCTGCTCCTCTCTTTGCTGCCCCATGTCCCAGGGGAGCAGCACTTGCCTCCTGGAGCTGCCCAAGTCCTTCGTGTTTCTGCCAGGCCTTCCTCTCACTGGTGTTGCTTGCCAGATATGTCATTAAGCAGCAGCAGAGAGACCCAGTGGCTCAGATCTGATTAACCTCTACAACTTTATCCTATGTCTTAATTGGATTAGCTGCAGGGGGTGGGTTTGCTCTTGTTCCTGATTTTTTTCTTAAACAGGTGCTTATCACTGTGACATTTGATGGAAGCAACAAGTTCAAGTAGCAAGACCTGTGAATAGAAACATAGTGTTTGCTTCCTCCCCACTGCTCAACGATCAGCTCCTGCCCTTCCTTTCTGAAATTTTGCTGCAGCTGATGCCTGTGGGATGGCTCTGAGTAAGCCCTGCAGCTGGATCCCTTGGGAGGTGTGAGCCTTGCCTAAAAGCCTGGATGCCAGACCCAGAGTCCCTGATTGCTAATTGCAGTTCTGTCACTTTGGGGAAGGATTTCTGCTCAGTAAATCTTCAAAGCAGTATTAACTGTCCATATTCAGTTTCTTTCATCTTTTCCCTGAGCCTTTTAGTTTCCTTCAGAGCCTGATTCTTCTGCACCTCAGGGTTTTTGCTTGTACCACTGCCATGGCTGTGGGTTGTAGGGAATTGGCCTTTTCCAGCACTGCAACAGCCCTTCCTCTTCCAGGACTTCAAAACTTGTGCTCCTGTACCAGTTCATTTAGCTTCATAGGTGGGAACATGGAATCAAGAGGTCAGGGATCACATCCTGTTACAATGGGGGACAGGCTGCTACAGCCCTAAAAAAACAAAAGGAGTTGAATCCATTTGGTTGTGTGATTATTCTCATTCCTCATGGTGATGTCTGCCTGTGTGGTGCCCAGCTGAGAAAAGGGAGAGCCACTTTACAGGAATCTTTTCCCCATATCCATCCCTCTGCCTGTAGCACCCATTTACCTCTTCAACAAGCTTAAAATAGAATCCTTTTCTCTTGCCATAGCTGTAATTGATCCTGGATTGGGCACTGAAGAGGGCCATCCACCTCCCTGAGGTGGCAGAAGGGGTACCTGCTGCTGGGAAGCTCTCTCCTGCATCTGTTTCTAGAGAGCTGTGCACAAAGAGGGAATTGTAGGTGTGATGTCAGGCCATGCTTCTGTTCCAGGAGGAATAATAGATGTACCAGCACCACTCTGGCTGTTACAAGATCAGAACTGCAGGTACATTAGAGGTGGTAATGCTGCCTGCCTTGGCACAGGGTCTGACAGTGTTCCAGGATTTTAATGTATGTTCAGATAAACTGCCTTCCATAGCAAGGCTTTGAATTTAGCCCATGTACAATAGCAAGGATTTGGTAAAAAGGTGACTCCAAGGAATTCCCTCTTTGGACAGGGCTTGAATGGGATTACTTTGTGAATGCTGTGCAGTTACAGTAAAGGGTTCAGTGCTCCTTTGCATCGGGGGGGTGTGGTGGTCAGGCATGGACTCAGCTGCTGCTTTTAGAGAAAACATCATCATTAAGGTGAATTACAACAGACATCAGTTTCCTTTTGCAGATTTAATGGAGTGATGTGTTTCGTGCCCTCTGGCCCCTGGGCAGCTTGCAGGCTGGGAATGGAAACTGGGAGCTGCTGGGAGTGACGAGCCATTAACAGGCAGAATCTGAGCCCCATAAAAATGAAGGCATTTAGTGTTGCATGGCTTGGATTTTAAAGTCACCCGAGGATCTCTTACTTGGAATTCTGTGGCTCAGACTATGCTTGGTACAAAAGCAATACAAATGGAGAGGCCCTGTGGTTTCACAGTTGGCTGTTTTGTTATCTGTGAGTATCACTTTTTCTGTATCAAATATTATTCCAGGGAAGCTGTGAAAATGTGAAATGCAATATCTGAAAACAAAGTGTTGCAGTCCCAATTCATGGTGTCCACAGAAATAGCTGTCACTGGAGATCTGCTCAGATACTATTTTTCAGGAAAAGCCAAGTTTTAGTAGATAATTTTTCATTATTAGGTTTTCACTGAGGGATATAGAGGACTAAAAGGATTTGGTGGGTCATTAAAATAAGTACAGATCTGCCACTGTGGGGTTTTAAACACAAGATGAAATCCTGGCCCCTCTGAAGGGGCCTCATTTGCCTTCTTCAAGCCCTACACTCATTTCATTACTGGTTTCAGAAGTGTAGAGACTTCCCTGATTTTAATTTTACAGTGTTTCTTTTAGCAAGCAGACATAGAAATATTAAATTTCTTTTGCTGAGGGTTTCATTAAAGGAAGCACCCCTTCCATGGTAGAGCATTCATGTGCTAAATTAAATTTTCCAAGCACAAGAGGTTGTGATGGTCCCTCAGATGTTGCAGGGCTGCACTCTGAAAACACTGGTGCTTCTTGCTTTTCCCTTTAGCACTGTGAGACAAATACTTCAGCTCTTCATCATTATGCAAGCCTGGGCTGAAGGGGCAGCAGCAAATATGCAGGGAGAATATTGTGATACGCACCATAAAGTTGTGCCAAGGGGAAAGGAATATCCAGGCTGAAATTATCTCCTCCCCTGAGGCTTATGTGGTTTATTTTAATATTTTCTAAGGTGAAGTGCTGGATCCAAGCCTTGCTAACAGCCAGTATTTTTCATGTCAAGCAAGAAATCCTTTGCTAGTGTCATCCTTGGCTGCTGCCCCTCCAGATGCTGGTGATCTCAGCACTGCACAGTTTGGCTGTGGAAAATCTATTGTTGCTGTAATAATGTGCAGTTCTGTGGGCACTGCATCCACCTCTGCCTCATCTGTTCTCATCAGGGTGTGTGCCAGGGTCACACTGAACTGTGCCTCCAGTTTGCAGCCTGAGGAAATGAATGTGGTTTGTACTGTTTGTGAGAAGGTGATGGAAAGATTTGCTGGGGGGGCAGCAGGAGCAGAGCCAGGTGAAGTACCAGTGTGGAGTGGGTGGCACCTCCATGGCATTTCCTTCTCACACTGTGGCATTTGGAGAAAGCTCCCCTTGGGTCCAGCAGGGGTGTTGGTTATGATGCCCTGGCTCTGAAGCTGCCTGGTTGTGATTGCAGGCATCCTCAGTCTGCCCATCCTTCAACTTGTATAAAACCTGCTGTGTTTGCTTGAAGGACATCAGAGAGTGTAGAGGCAAACTCTGCTGCTTTTCTTCTGGAGACCTGGTCTCCTAAATTGGCTCTCATGAGTCTTACCTTGAGTCTGTGAATGAAGTGGCAGCTGAGGGTGTTTGGCAGCTTTGGGTACCAGTCACTCCCTGGGGCTGCAGAAGGCAGCACTGCCCTTGGACATTGGGCAGGTCACTGTGACCACCAGCTCCTGTCAGAGGGCACCCAGCCCTGCTCACAAGGCCAAGGGGGACAGAATGCAGAGATGTAGGGCTGCAAAAAACATCAAGAAATTTCCCCCCTCCCCCTCAGCACCTCCACCCCTGATCTAGACTGTCCTATTTCCTTGGAGTAGGAGGGATTCTCCTTTCAGCTGGTCTGAGACAGGGCCACAAGGCCTGGGAAGGGAAGGGTGAATGGAGAACCTGTTCACCAAGGCATGCTTCTTCTGGTGACACCAACAGGCAGTTTCTGAAGCAGTTGTTACTTTAGCTGCCTCCAGACTGCAGATTTGAGAGCTGGAGGAAGCAACACTGGTCAACCAAAATGGCCATAAAGTTTTCCTTGGCATAATCAAGACTAATGTAAAGTATAAAATAAGGCAGGAATTAATCCCAGCTAAGCAACCAGTCTGTTGTATTTCCCTGCATACTACAATGAGTTTTTATCTATGCAGTGAGATTTTCTGTCATAGAAATGCTGAGAGAAGAGGGTGATGACCATGGGAGTTCTCCTGGCTTGCTTTCTTGCTGTCCCAAACATGCTGATGTGTAGTACTTTACTGTGGGTTAACCACAGCTAAAAATCTTGTCTTTATATCTCCTGTCCAGCTCCTCCAAGTCACTCAGTGTGATGAGCAGAGCCTGGTTATATCTGTTCTCCATCTGTCCCTTCCTCTGTCATCTTCACTATCATTAATTGTTAACGTCTGGCTTGAAAGATTGCCTCTTAGCACAGTGCTGATGGGATCTTTCCATAGAGGATTAAGGCTGGAGTGGATTGACAGGAGACAGCATCCTTGCAGTGGGAAGTTTGCCAGTTGTGTGCAGACTCTGTGCTGCTGCTCTGCCACTTACTCCAGTTCATGTCAGGACATGGGCAAGACTCAGATGTGGCTCCATGCCCTGTCACCAAGCATAGCAGGCCAGATGTGGGCTGTGCACTGTGTGCTGGCTTTGGGAGAGGCTTCCTGCACCCAGCTGCTGCCCATGGCCTTTGCCAGCACCTTCTGTCTGTCCCCATCACCTGTGGAGGTGATTTCACTCCTGGTCAGGTGGTTTCCACTGTGTGGTCCCCGTGGTTTAGTGGAGGCTGTGCTAACGATGCCAGCATTGGGGGTGCTGGCAGCAGGAGTTGAGATGTCACTTCTTGCTGTGTCAGGCTCCCCAGGTGGCTAAATGTGCTGTAAATCACACAAGTGCTTTCTTGTGGCTTTGCTTTCTGTTGCTGTCTCAGCTGCCAGGGTTTCACAGGATACAGATCTCAGCTTTTGGCAAAAGCACGTCCTCCTTTCCTTGGAAAGGTACTTAGGATGTATTTCCAGTGCCCTGAAGCATAGCCAAGGGCCCTGCTAAGCTCTCTGAGTCCAGACTCTGAGAGATTGTATTTCATTTTGCTTTATTGGGTTTGCTTGCCCATGGAGTCTGTATTTTTACCTCATGTCTGCCCAGGGAGCATGGGAGAATCCCTTGGCATTTCAGGAGGTTAGGAATCTCCTGATCTGCTCCTAAGAAATCCTTGGCAACCCTTGTTGCTCTCTCCCAGAGGTGATCTGTGTCCTGCAGCAGCCAAAAGGTATCTGTTACCTTGCAAGGACACTCAGGGCTCTGGAGGCACATTTCCTTCTGGCACAGGTGAGGGCTCTCTTTTTCCATATTCAGGACAGGCTTTGCTTTGGAGGTATCACACCAGGAAGGGTTTCCATGGGTGTTGGTGCTTTCTACAGCTGCAGTGATTGCAAAAAAGTCTTCCCCCAGTCTAAAGGGAAGACTTTATTTCTAATCCATCTCAGACTTTAAATCTCAGAGTTTGCCAAGTAAAACCAGTAGAGTTTTCACCAAGGGGCTCAATTTTGTGAGCTCCTTGGAGGGAATGTTAAAAAGATGTTCACAGGGCTTAGAGGCATTATTGGATTAATTTATTTATTTATTTTGGTACAAAAATCCCACTGGCTGTTATTCCCATGTCCCTTTAGGACACTTGAGACGACATTTCTTTTGTTTCTCTCATTAAAACTATTTTTAGCCTTGCTCACAGGGACTGTACAAGGAGAAATTAAAACACTGCTTGGTATTTCCTCACTCATCCTATCTGCTCTTCATCCCCAGCTCCTTTGAGCCCTGCCCAGCTGTCCCCCCCTTCCCTCCCCAGCTTGCCTTGCAGGGCTGGGAAAGCCGGCACTGCCCCATTCTGCTGCCTGGGTGATTGTTGTGGGGTTGTGTTTGTGCGGGGGAGGTCACGGGACAAAGGGACCACCAGGCAGCCCCTCTCCATTCAGCCCTTGTGGCAATGGGTGGGAAGAGCCTTCTTTGCATGACAGCATTTCAGGGGGCCACTGCTTTTTGTTCAAGTTTCTTCCGCGGCTGCTGAGTGGGCTCTGGAGGGTCCAACAAAAGCAGAGTGTGTCTGTGAGATTCCTGGGGCTGAGGCAAGGCTGGAAGGGCAGCAGGAACTGAGCCTGACCAGCCTGGGGACTCTCTGCTGCTGCTGCTCTGGCTGGAGTGGGTGTGCCATGTCCAGGCTTGGCTCTGGTGGGAACTCTGCATCTTGTGGGCTGGGATCCTTAGCTGGATGAATGCTCTGGAAGTTTTCGGCCTGTGGAATGAAAGTTGTATTGCAGGGACACAGCTCCACAGACCTGCCACAGTGGCTGTGCTTACCAGAATACCTTTGAGACATCCATCCACTCACCTTTACCTGCAGCATCTGCCTCCTTCCTTGCCCATCAGCTCCACATTTTTGAGAGCATTCTTGCACCTACACAGCTCCTTCTCCTCCCTGTGAGAAGCTGAGCCCCTCAGTGCAGCTCTCCCCTCACCCCGTTCTTAGAAAGCAGCTCAGTCTGTGTTTACCACTCGTGTGCACAAAGGCAAACGTTGTCAGGGACTCATTGTATCTGTCCCAATTACGCTGAATTCATTTGCATAAGACGATTGACCAGCCCGTGGCAGCAGCATTGCCTGGGCTGTCTGATATGGGACACTTAGATTGGGGGAGCAGGAAGGAACTGAAGTGCCCAGGCTGGCTGTGGGATGGGGAGGAGAGGGCAGTTTTGGTCCCTCACAGCACTGGTGCTACTGCAGCCCTTCCTGGAGGGAGGATAACCTGTCAGCTCCCAGCCACTGCCAGCACAAGGCTGTCTGTTTCAGATGGAGTAGCTGCCAGTTTCCCAAAGATGCAAATTCCAGGAACCCCAAGCACACCTGAGCTCCTGGCTGTCCCATCTGAGTGAATCCTTCTCCTGCATTGTGTGTATGTGTGTACTGATGTATTTATTTTTAGTAGGTGTTGACCCTGTTTGAGTGCTTTTAGACTCAGCAGTCACCTGCCTTGTGTTGCCACTTCCCTCAGGCACATGTAACCTCTCCTCCTTGTGTTTGGATTTTTTCCAGAGAGCTAGCTGTTCCTGCAGGCAGGCACTAAAGCAAGAGGAAAGCAGCTGGGATGAAGCAGAAGTCAGGAAGGAGGCTGAAATGGTATGAGCTCTTGACCCAAAGCAATAGCTAGTGCTGGGAAGACTTGCTTGCCCTGCAGCAGCTGAACAGCTCACACTCACTCACTGAGTTGAGAATTACTCATATTCTCTCTCCCTTCCCCCCAATGCCACATGTAACACGATCTCCCCGTGCCCAGGCTGGCAGATGGAAACCCAAGACACTCTTTGCAGTAATGGTTCCTCATGGGCTCAGCTGGCTCTTGAGGCTGCAGTGTTCCAGCTTGGGAGCTTTGGCAGAGCAGCCTTTGTTGGGACCCTTTCTGTCCCTCTGCCACTGCTGTGTGTGCCTGCACAGACCCACATCCACCTCTTCATCTCCCCGCTGCTGCCAGGAGAGGCTCTCACACTTGGACATCTTTCCTTGTTGCTTGTGGACATCACCAAGCTCAGCATGCTTCCTGGAGATGCTTTGACCTGTATCTTCCCCTGTCCTTCAAAATGCCCCTCTAGTATTTGGCAATTTTGAATTTTTATTAGTTAGTTACTAGTTGGCAATACAGGAGTGTGTCATGGAGCTGACTGGAGCTCAGGCAGCCCATCTCAGCTGCAGCAATATTTTAAGCTTCTTGCATCCTTGGGTGAATTACTTTGTATCTCTGTGAATTAAATTGACAATTCATAATTTGGTAATTGGGTGAATTACTTTGCCTGTCTCCCAGTCCAGAAGTGGAGCACCTTAAGGAGGTGGTACCACCATGAATCATAAAGAGCACAAACTATCATTTCAAAATTCCCCATGTGCTAGAGACTGATTGTTAATGACCAGATCCCAAATCTCTGTGCTTACATTTTTGGACCTCTCTGAGGGATATTGATGATCTAGTCCAGATTACTCAGGAATTCCTCTGCTCTCTGGAGTGCTGGAAGGGGATAAATCCCCATGTTTTTTCCCAGATGAGGTGCTGCCTGTGTTCTGACTCCAGGACACTCACGCTTTTTGCTGCAATCACCCAGTTTGGTGCTGTTACATTTGCCTGGTGCAAGGAATACCAGAAAAGAAGGGGGCAGAACAGTCTCCAGGTGAGGCACAGATCAACTCCTCGTGATTCCTCTACTACCACTTTAAAAGCCAGTTTGTATGTTTGATTTCCTTGATGTGTTAAAAAGGCAAATCAGGGTCAAGTCTTAGATTTCAGTTTTTCTTTCCATTGTGTTTGTTTTTGAGGGGGATGTCTTACCTTCTTCTGGGTTTCCATGACCTCTCATTTTTAGGTTGTGTGTGAGTGGAGCCTATTTATGAGCAAGCAAAACATGCTCCAGACACCAAATTAGCTTTTAAATGGTTGTTCCTGACAAATGTGAAGCGAAATACTAGGACTGAAGGCCTCGTGCTATCCCTTTTAGGCTGAGTCACTGTATCTTTTGCTTTGCAGTTGGGAAAATAGCTTTGGCACAGGATCCTATAGGGGTGACTGATAGACCTAAGAGGATAATGGATACTTTGACCACCCAAAAGGGATGGGAGTGTATCAGCTCTGCCATTGAGGTTCAAGTAATAAGATGTGCCCTTTCTTTATGCTTTGTTTTCCCCAGCTGTGCAAAGGGTGGAGGTGGATGAAGATTGATTGAGTTTTGTTTGCGAGGCACCAAAAGGCAATTCTGGGGGAAATTCTCTTGGTTTCTTTTCAAGCTAAATATTTATTTTGACCTGAGCCATCTGGGCACTCTGAATAGAAATATAAATGGCAATTTTCTAATGAAACATTTTGAAAATGGGAATGACCAGTGTTTGGGCCTCCTAGAATAGGAAGAAACATTTTATAAATAATCACTGTTCAAAGCTAAGGCAGATTTTTGGGAAAGTCTTGGCATGACTGAAATCTCAGGAAATCTCTTAGCTTGGAAAAATTTGTTTTGAAAAAAAATTATCCTGGCTTTATAAATGGGAGCAAAGCCCTGAAAATAACACTGCTGATAAACAATATCCTACATACAAACTGCATCTTGTTCTGCCCTTATAATAGTATTACAGTTGCATCCCTTGGGCTGCTGTTTGTGATTATCTTGGTGCTTTATCCTGTTGGCCTCTCCATGTCACTGGCTCAGTTTTGTTACAGTTCCCTTTGATGGGGGCAGCCTGACCTTTGGTGGCTGCTGTTGGATTTGCTCTGGGTTCATGAGAATTTGTTGGCTGGGAGCAGAGAAGGTGCCCGATGGTGGAGGGATTATACCGGGACAGACGCTGGGAGCACTGTCTGCTCGAGGCAGCTTTTCTCCTCCTGGATTAAAGTTCATGCTGTGTTACTTGTCTCCCTCTCTAAGGCCTTGTCAAGTCCATGTGGGAAGCTGTTCTGTCTGCACTATTTCACTTTGTGCTACTCAGCTCTGTCCCTGCCTCATTTCTCCCCCCTCTTTACCCTTCCATTCAAGCGGCATCTTTCAGTCTTCCCCATTCAGGTCTGTCTTTGCTCTCTGCCCTGTGTAAAACTGCCATGCCCTCCCTCCCATTCATCACCTCTTGCTCATTCACCTCCCTGCTTGCCTTTCTCCATTCATCTGGGCTTCCTCCCAGCCAGTCTGGGCTGCCCTCTCCTCCTGCCCCTTCCCCTCTCCTCCCTTTGTGTCCCTGCCCTCCCTTCTCCGTGCAACTCAGTAGTCTGCAGTGTGCCCTGGGAGGATGCTCTGCTAGAGCTTGGCCCCGCTTGATGGGCTGATTAATCCCCAGTGGAAGCCTGGTGGGACTGTTTTGGGTGGATTTGTCTCTCCTGTCACCTTGCAGGTGAGAAAATTTCTTTTCCCTGCTCTCTTCATGCTTCCTGGAGAAGCAGCTTGATGCACAGGAATAGAGGGAGTATTGCACTTTCCTGACCTTCCTGTTCAGGCTGTTTCTGTCTCTCCCTCCTGGCGTGTTTCCCCTTTTTTTTTTTTGTAGCAGTTGCAGCTCTCAGGTGACTCTTTGGTTTCCTTGTTCCTGAGGAACATAACATGAATACTCTTAATTACGCTGACTCTGTAATTATGGTTGTTGCCTGTGTCTTCTCTGCTTCCTTCTTTTAAATCAGCTACATGGGGGCTGTATCAGTTTTGGAAAACCATCTCTGCACCTGAATGTGTGTTTTAAGTGTTACCCAGGAAATACAGCCTGAGAATTGCATTAGCCAGGGCTTGTTTCTCAGCATGGCCACTTGTGATGCAGACACAGGAAATATGGACCCCAGGCTCTGCCCAGGTCCCCCAGCCTGCTGTGTACCTGCAGCTCCCCTGTGCTGGAGGATACAGACATCACCCCAGGCTCTGCTGGCCCCTGGGTGCCCTTGGAGGGCTTCAGCCTTCAAGCCAGTCTGTTCAAGCAAAAGGGGAGTATTAGAGCTTGGAGGGAGGGGACAGGCTTGTTGGAGGAAGGAGGTGCCCCAAAAGCCTGTGTGAGCCCTGCACGCCTGGGAAATCTGATCAGATCAGTGAAGGAGACACAAATGAGGTGGAGAGAGGCAAAGAGAGGGGCTGTGTGAGGGAGTGCAGGTTTGACTGGCAGCATGAGCTCTCTGTTGTGAGGGAGGCTGTGAAGGGACTATCTGCTGCTGTCTCCTGAGGCTGAGAGAAGCTCCTGACACAGCTCAGGCAGGGCCAGGCTCTGTGAGGACTTGTCAATGCTGTGAGAAGGACCGTTTTCCCTGCTAATGGTCTCAAAGAGGGATTTTAAACCCTGCTGGGTTTTTTTGTTTGTTTGGTTTGGTTTGGTTTCTTTTTGTCAGGCTTTGTTAAAAGGGATTTCCTAGTCATTTTGTTTGTGCCTCACAGAGACGTTGCACTTTGCAGGGCACAACTAGCCCCAGGCCAGCCCTGCGTTTTGTCACCTACAGGGAGAACTGCTGTGCTCCAGCAAGGCTTGGGCTGGGAGCACTGCATGGACAGCCCTTCTTCCTAAGGAGGTAGTTGCATTCCTGTTGTATTGCTTATTAAGTCATGATTTGCTTTTAAACTTCAGGCATGTTTTTTGCCTGTTGGAAAACCTGTGGTAGAAAGAAAGAACTCTGTAGTTGTGCCATGCCTTACATTTGTCCCTTGTATCTACTAAGAGCAGATAAGAATCCAAAATGCAGCTTGATTTTTCTGACTTGTGGCCGTGCAACTTTGACACTTGGACAGATCTCTTCTACCCTTAAACCGAAGTATATTTGACACAGCAGACACTGGGAAAGTGCAAACATTGCAGAAATTACCAGTACAGTCCTCCAGGCAGGGAACCTGCAGTCTGGGAGTCATCCAGGGCTGATTTGGATAGGTGTCCTAAGGAAGAATGCAAACCACCACAGCTTCCAGCAGTCTGGCTCCTTTCTGCAGCTGTAGCCCCTGTGATCACCCAGGAAAGATGCAAGCCAGCCTTTCTTGCTCTCAGGCATTTAAATGGTAGAAGTTAGAGAATAATTAATTCTCCATTTGGAAGCAGCCTGTCTGTGGTACCTTTGAGGTGGTTGTGTCATTGCAGTGTAACACCAGGTGCCTTCAAGGCACTGCAGGGAATCGTGTGATACCTCTGTCTCCTCTTCACAAATTTAGCTTGGAAAACAGAGCAGCTTCTTTGGTAGCTTCTAGGCCCCATGACTGAACAAAGCCAGTTGTAAGACCAGTAGGAGCTAAATATGTTTCCCAGTCTGCTTAATAAGAGTTTTGCCTCGTGGTTGTTGCTTTAACCAGAATCATGGTCTGATTTCCAGTGTGGGTGGGTCATTTTGTCTGTACCTGTCCAATGGCACTTGTTAGTTGGGGCTTTAAATGCACCTGTTTGGCTCAGGTTTTTCTGAGCCATAATAGCCTGCAGTCAGCTCAGAAGGGAACTGTTGGGATTGTCTACTCTCTCATAATGAAGGCCAGAAGATTTCCTGAGTGATCTTCTGCTTGACCTCGACCATACCTCATCTCCCAGAGAAACTTGCAATTCAATTGTAAAAACTCTGATGAAGTTAGTGAGACATTTCACTTGTTAATAGTAAAAACAGTCAACTCTCTCTAATCTAAAGCTGCCCAGTTTTGACCTCTTTGACCTTTGTCTCAGTGGAGATTCCTGTACTGCCAATTTTCTGTTATTCTGGACAGAGATCAAGTCATTGCTTTACCTTCCCTTTCACAAGGCAGTGAATCGAGCCTGTCAGTGCAGCCAGTCAGACTGTACCAGTCACAACGTGCCAAAGAGGTAATGGCACCTCATTTGCAACCCTGCCCGTGTCCTTTCTTGCAGGCAGTGTTGCCTTCAGAGCTGTCACTCTAACAAACAAGGCTTTTTTTCCCCCCAGAGTGGGTGCTGCTGAAGATGACATTCCCCACCCTGTGACCTGGCTGGCATTCTTGGCTCCTGGCCACAAAGCTCTCTCTTTGAAGTTACTGTAATATATATTGTTTGTAAGCACTTACATTTACCAGTTCATGATTAGTAACTTGCTGCTTTAACTCATCTATGACTAGGATGTAGACTTCTCCTAAGTCACAAATGAGGATTCTGTAGGAGCAGGAAGGAATTCCCATGGGACCCCATTAGTGGCATTGCCATGTGATGGTAACTCTCTGCCTTAGTTGTATTTTTGAGACCTGTCAAATAGCCAGACTTCAGCATGCTGAATGTGTGACAGCCTGAGTTTGTGTCACAGTAGGTGCTTAGAGACAGCATTGTGTGGTGATGTCAGTGCCCTGCAGAGATCAGTTATGCCAGTGACCTTGTCTTATGATCTGCACTAAGCTTGTGTTCTCATCCAGATAACATCAGCTGGATATAACCTGGCCTTTGTTGCCTATTTTGACTGGTATTAGACCCAATCTCCTTCAGGTGTGTGTTACTCACTGCCAGTCATCTATTCTTTTGTTGGGGGTTGCTCTTTGACCAACAGCCCTGTAGTGTCCCAATAAATTCTTGCCTGGCAGTTTTGGGAGCAGGATGAGTGTCGGTCACTTTGTTTGGACAGGAGTTTTGGAGCCATGGTTAGAAGGACTGCATTGCTGATTCAAAACTGGACAAATGGTAAAAAGCAGATCTTGATGTTCTTCCAGTGTTCCCAGACTTGCAGAAAATCGGTTTTTATAATGACTTTTCAAAATCTTTTGGATGAAAGTTACCTTGACCTGCTGATTCAAGACTATCTAACTTTAGCAGCTGCTATGTAACATTCTCCAGAGTTACTGCTGGGACAGAAAATGCAGCATCATCCTGTGACAGAGATAAATACAGAACAGAAACATTTCAACTATCCTGGCTCTTTCACACTGGTATCACCTATGCAACTTTTCCCAGATATTATCAGACCAAACCCCTGTTTTGAATGGGAAGAACTCATCTGCCTCATCTGTACCTGCACTGCCGAAAGGTGTCAAACCTCTTGTCTCAGGATTTAAGTGAACTTTCTAACAGTTCAGGTGAGTTTGGTCACAACAATTACTAGGTGGTCTCTTGTAGGCTTCATTTTGTCTGCAATGTCAGAAATTAGGGGTAGGCAGCACCAGGGCTGGGCTTGGTGATGTCAGACACGTGACTCTCCAGCCTGGCCCATGGCCTGCCCAGCCTGTTGCTGCAGCTCAGGACAGCTGCCCAGGGAAACCTGCAAGGTGCTGGGTCAAGATTAAGAATTGTATTTGTACCTAAAAAACCCCTACCACTTTTTAGAGTGCCTCAGCCTTTTTCCATTAGTCTTAATGCACTGACATAAATAATAAAACAGGAAGAAGCAGAGCTGGAGAAGGCTCAGTCTATAAACATGTCTCTCTGCATTAAGCCTTGTGGCACAATGGAGGGCATCTCCTGCCACCCATGTTGTCTCATTAATCATGTAATTATCTCCCTCACTTCCAGTGCTGCATCCCCTTCCCTGGCAGTGTTGCTGATAATGGAGCTCCTTTTTACCCTGGGTTTTTCTAGGCAGCAGCTTTGGTTTCAAAGCCAACACAGCGGCATGTTTTGAATAATTTAGTTCCGGGTGGCTTGAACATTGTGTGTCATTCCCCAGCTGAGACTGGAGGCTGATTTCTGGGAGTGTTCTGCCAGGAGGCTGCTCTGGAGAGAGACGGTGGGATTGCTCAGGGTTGTGGGACATTGAGGTGACCAAGGACTGAAGGCTCACTCAGCAGGTCCTGTGAGTGCATCTCAGCTCTGTCCTCTCTTAGTGTCTTAGCAAGGACTTGCAGCAAGAAATCCAAGGCAGAGGAATGAGAGGGAAGAGAGTTGCATAAAAAAATGAATATGGACACAGAAACACAAATTTGGGTAGAAATTCCCAGAGTCTCTGGATGCAGCATTTGCTTGGCTGTGGTGGTTATTGGTAAGGGTCTGAACCTTTGAGAGTCAAGGAGTTTGGTGTGGTGTCCAGCTGTCATTTGCTTTGGAAAGTTTGGTAGGTTTCTATGTCTGAAACATCATCAGAAGGCCAGATGTGGTTACAGTCTCCCTGTGGCCTGGTGACCTGGTAAAATTGCCCTATGCCAGTGCAGCCATTGCCCATCCATGCTCTGTGAGTGCTGCACAGCCCTCACCGTGCTGGGCCACACTAACAGGGTTGTCTCCTGTGCCTGCAGCTGGGAAGGTGAAGGTACTTCTTGAGTCATCTGTCCTCACTCCAGGAATCTTGGCAATACCAAGAGTCATAGCTGATCCCAAGCCCTTTTCCCCCTCTGCCTAAGAGCTGAGCAGTGATGCACTCCTGAATCTTTGATTCTCCCATTCTTGTTGAATTTATGCTCTCAGTGACTGTTTAGATGAAGTGCTTTTGCAGAAGGTAACAACAGATGGTAGTAATGTAGGTCCCTTCCTTGTCTTTATGCCTAAGACAGTAGGAGAAATAAATCAGAGCAGAAATGCCTCTGCAGATTGGCTAGTTAGCTGATGAACCTGGGCTTCAGGCTACTCTGTTCTTCAAGGAAAGGGAATCTTATATGAGCTCCCTCCATCTCCACTTGACCATGTGCTGCATGAGGAGACACTCACCCAAATCCAGGTGACAGGACATCTGCTGTGGAACGAGTGCTGAGCTGGGGAGCTCAGTGCTCTCCCACTGCAGCTTTCCAGGGAGCAACTCTGCCTGGGAGCCCTGCTTGGTCAGGGAATATCCTCTGTGCTTAAATGCAATCTGGCTTTTGAAAGCTGGGTGATGTTTCCAGCCATTGGGTTCACCTCAGGTCAGAGCAATCTAACATGGCCTAAAAGTACTGCTGGACAGCCCTTAATCACTTTATATTGTCTGGGCAGTGGGGAGTAAATTCATTATTTACAGGGGAGGGGAGTCTGCGTCACTGGAGCACTGATGTTCTACCACACGTGTTCAGGCTACTCACACATGGTGAGGAGCTGGATTTCAGTGTGCACTGGCAGGCACTTACCTGTGCCTGGCCTTCCTCTCTGCTGGGTCAGGGTTTCTCCTCTCATGTTCACCTCCCACTATCGGTAGGGAGAGCAGGATCATCGAGCTGCTTGGAACATCAGCAGCTCCAGACAGTGAGAAAACTCCTGCTTGAACAGCCCCTTCTTTTTGCCCTCTCAGGTGGATTATAAGGCAGTCTTTCATCTTCTGCCTTGCCGTTCTTTTAATCTTTGTCAAAGCAGCAAGTGCTACCTATTCTCTTGCCACATTTTTGTTTCATTTGGTCCAGTTAGTTTTTTTGTTAAACAAACACAGACTCTGCTTCTGAACTTTGAACTTGTGCAGGGTCTGCTGCTCCAGCTGGATCGCTTCAAATCTTTGGGGACTGATGGGATCATCCCAGAATCCTCAAATTGCTGCTGATGTCGTGGCAAAATCTGGAAGAGTTGTTGACTCCTTCGAAGGTAGGGAGGCCCTGCAGAGAGATCTTGGTAAATCAGGGGGCTGGGAATCACCAACCACCTGATGTTCAGTAAGGGAAAGTGCTGGATTCTGCACGTGGGATGGGGAAACCCTGGATGTATGGACAGACTGGGAATGAGAGGCTGTAAAGCAGTGCAGGGAAAGGGATTCTCCTGTTGTTCCCGGTTCAGCTGGTGACTCTCCAGCTGCTCTGATGCCCCCGGGGCTGTTTGCCATGGGGAGAGGAGCAGCTGGCTGCACTCTGTGCAAAGCCTGAGTTTTCCCAAGATATCCATTGTCTGTCTGCAGCACCAGCCTCCACCCTACTTGCTCACTCAGCCGTGCCTGATGTGTCTTTAATTAAAGAAGAGGAACGATTTGAGATTTCATTTTCTCAACCAAATTTCCGATTTTCATCAGATTTTGTGAGGCCCCCTTCCCTTAATTTTGTCCCGTGGTTTTGCTGTGAGGTCTTTAGTTTGTGGTGTGTTGGACTAATATAAGGAAGAAACTGGAGAAAAACAGCTTGTTTAGGGCCAGGGAATTAAGAGCCTGGGTCAGATGGCTGCTACGGTCATTAACATATTTACATTTTTGCTTAAGAGCCTGGTTGAGGATCAAGGGAGTTAAGGGTGATTGTCATTGAAATGCGGAGGAAACCGTGCATGAAATTGCCGTTAGTGTCCTATTGTCTGGAAGGACGAGGGGGGGAAGGACCTTCCTCATCCCATCACACTGGGATGCACTTGCCTGCCCGAGTGGATGCGCACAGGCAGCAGGACCTGGCTGGAGGAGGAGGAGGAGGAGGAGGAAGGCTCCGTGGTGCCCGTGCTGTGGGAGCTGTGCCTGGGGAGCCCTCCGGGTGGGGCTGGGCTGGGCTTCTGGGACACCAGGTCCTCCTCAAGGTCCTCATGGACAGGCACATGAAGCGCCTTGCAAAGGTCAGTTGCCTCTTTTATAATTGATGGGCCTGAGTGCTTTGAGTGTGTGTCACGGGTTTTTGTGCTGGTGCAGCCTCACCTTGAGCCCTGTGTGTAGTTCTGGGCACTGCAATGTAAAAAAGACATTAAGCTCTTAGAGAGCATCCAAAGGAGGCCTTGAGGATGATGAGGAGTCTGGAGGGGAAGCCTTAAGAGGAGCAGCTGAGGTCACTTGGATTGTTCAGCTGGAGAAGAGGAGACTGAGGGGAGACCTCATTGCACTCTTCAACATCCTCCCGAGGGGCAGGTACCTCCATTCTTCATTCTCCTGTCTCGAGGGAATGGCCTGATGTTGTGTCAGGACAGGTTTAGGTTGGCTATCAGGAAAAACCTTTTCACCAGAGAGTGGCTGGGCACTGAACAGGGTCCCCAGGGCAGTGGTCACAGCACCAAGCCTGTCTGAGTTCAAGCAGCATTTGGACAGTGCACTCAGGCACATGGTGTGACTTGGGGATGGTCCTGTGCAGGGCCAGGAGTCAGACTTGATGATCCTGACGGGTCCCTTCCAACTCAGGCTATTCTGTGATTATATGATTTGCTGTGTGTGGGGACACAGGATCCACAGGACCAGCTCGAGCTCTTGATTTTTGTGGCCAACTGTGGCACCAGAAACAGGATTTAAAGCAGTTCAAAGTGTTGGTGTGGATTTTGAGTGCTGTGGTGGCAGATGAGATTTTTATATTCTAAAAGAACTGTTATATGATTAAAGAAAACATTTAATCATAAATAAGAGAACTCCCTTGCAGCTGGGTCTTCCAGTAAAACATTCTGCTCCAGGTTGTGGAAGCCATGCCCTGACCCTGCTCTGAGCCTTTTAGTTTGGATGTCAGTTGTTCATTGTTCACCTCTTACTCTTTCATGCTGTTCAGATCCATTGCTTTACTTCAAACCTGTTTCTAATTAGTATCATGAACATAATGCCAAAAAACAATTGTACATAACGTGGAAGAGAAGAACAGGCTCCCTGGTCCAGTTACACTACTGAGAACACCAGCTGCCTTCTGCCGCTTGCTTTGGTTTTGGGGGGACAAGCAGCAAGACCATGAGCTGGAGGAGGAGTGGTAGGGCCTGTTGGTGTGAGAAAGAAGAATCCTTGGAGCAGAGGCTTGTTCACAGCCACTAGAAAGGATTCACTGTGCCTTTGGAAAGCCAGCAGCCAGAAACAGTGTCATGCTGAGTGACAGGATCTGTCTGCTCTAGCACTGGTGAGTCTGGAGCCGTTAGTGTGTCCTTGTGGGCTGGTTTGAAGCTCTGAACCGGTTGTGTAGTTCTTGATTACAAAATGTTTCTTTTTGGAATGCTTTAAAGCGAACAAAGTCTAGGAAAAGTGCTTTGTGATCTGAGCAGCTCTTTTGTGCTCTGGGGACCTGTGTGCTTCAAGTCTGTATCTCTCCTGCCCTTGGAAGGAATAGCCACATTCCCTGTGGCTGTAGCCCTTGGTCTTTCCTACAGAGTCCAACAATGAACACACAGTGTGGGGACACTCTCACACTTCAGTTGCTGACTCTGGCCCTCAAAGTAGAGAGGGATTTAAGCCTTCAAGGAACAAATGGTTTTGTCCTAGACAAGACAAAATGAAGTTAAAGTGATACAGTTAAGTAAGGTGTTGGTTAGATCAAATGTTCTCGGGAAACAAGGAGCAGTATCTATGGGATTGCAGGTCTTAGATGCGTTCACTGAATGACTCATCTCCCAGCTTCTGCAAGGTCCCCTGGAGAAAGGTCATCTCAGGTATTATGCTAATAATACTCTGTTTCCCGGGGATGTGTGTCTCTGGGATTGGGCACCAAAAACTCAGGCTGGCTTGGGACTCCCGGCAGGAGCCAAATAGCATCAGAGCTGAGCCCAAGTGCAGAAGCCCGGACTTTTGGCGTCAGTTTTAGAGTTTGATCTATTAAAGCATCAAAGTGGGATGGAGTAGGGGAGCTAAATGTCTCTAGGGATTAATATTAAGCCCTTGTTTAACAGTAAACAGCTGATGAAATCCACCTTTGGCTCTGAGTGCCAGCTGTCAGGGAGGTACATCCAGGCCACCTGACAAGGACATGTCAGCCTTTGGCAGAGAGCAGAGGAGTGTGCCCAGGTCTGAGTGTCCACAGGTCACTTGGTTTATCTTGTTTTGTGTATTCCACAGCTTCCTCACAGAGGGGTTGCTGCTTTGACAAAAGTCAGCCCTACTCCAGCAAGAAGCTGTGATCTCTCCTCCTCAGGTCAGACAGCTCCTCCTCACCCAAGCTGCTGGTGAGAGCAGAGTCCCCAGGAGCAGCAGGACAAAGATGCTCAGGCCAGAAGGAGATGGAGCCAGATCCTCTCACAGGGGCACTTCACCGTCTAAACAAGCTGCCCATGGCTGAGGCTGGTCTGTTTTATAGCTGTCCTGCTCCCTGCAGAGCTGTGCCAGCCCTGCTGCTGGCAGGCTGCATTCCCTGCCACATCCTTCCCACCTCCTCCCGTGCCACGCAGCCTTTGCTCCGCCGTGTCTGATGGAAGGCCCGACGCCTGTTCAGCTTTTGTTCTCCATTAGGAAAGAGTGAGGATTGTCAGGACCTTTTTGGCTCTGCCAAGGCCCTATTATGTCCCAAATGTTTCCATGAAAAGGCTCCCTCCTGACCACCCTGCCCCCTGACAGCAATTCAATCCAGCCAACAAGCTCGATATCATTATCTACAAAAGGAGGCCAGTGAGCACCAGAGTCCTCACAGCCAAGTTTGGGAAATCAAAGGCACAATCTCCCAGCAGCAGGGAGCTGCTGGAGATCAGAGTGCACAGGGCTGGTGAGGGCTGCTCTGGCAGCTTGCAGCCCCTTGTTTCCCAAACACCAAAGAAATGTGCTGGGGGCAGTGCCAGCACTGGCTTTGTCCTGGCTGGGGCTGTGCCCTGTGAGCTGGCAGCCCCTTGCTGAGCTCAGCGTGGCTGGAGGCTGCTGGAACAGTCCTGAGTCTGGACAGCCTTGAAAAGGTGTCTCACTTCAGTCAGTGGCATTTTGATGAGATTAAGCACTTAGTCTGAGAGAAAACAGTGTTGGTTTTGGTTGGGGTGGGAGGCACTCCAGATCTCACCTGGGATTTTCCTTCTAATGGCTCCAGTTTACGTTCTCAAAATGGCATGTGGCTGCCTTGTCACTTTCAGTTTGATTTAATGTTCATCTGCTTTGCTCCCTGTCCAAAGACTTTCCTCCAAAAACATCTTAAAATAGCTCTTCAGCTGTGAAAGCACTTACCATTGTGAAGGCATCTGTAGAGGTGAGCTGGAAAGGTGACTGTCAGAAGCACTGAGCACAGAAAGGGCTTGAGGAGGGGTGGCATGTTCCTGTGGTGCAACTGTGTTTGGAAATCAAGTAGTAAAATGACTTTCAGAGGTTTATCTCACAAAGTGTAATCTCTGGTTTGCTTGATGGTCCAGATAAAGAGGGATATAAAAAATAGACGAGAGAAATGATGACACAGAGGGAAGGAAGGTGAAGGGAGTAGACGTAGCTGAAGCTTGGGTGGGGATGGGATGGTGGTGTGGGTGATGGTGCTTGGGCTCACTCCTCTCTGCAGCAGCCCCTGGGTGACTGCAGGGCAGTGTCACCCAAGGCTGGAGCAGCCTTTGGGTGATGGATGCACAGGAGGGCAGTTGTGTGTAACATGGAATAGTTAATTCTGGCCCTTTCCCCTCCTGTCCCAGTTCGATCCTGACAACACCGGCTACATCAGCACCGAGAAGTTCCGCACCCTCCTCCAGAGACACGGCTCGGAGCTGGACCCCCACAAGCTGGAGGTCCTGCTGGCCCTGGCAGACAGCAACTCTGAGGGCAGGATCTGCTACCAGGACTTCGTCAACCTGGTGAGTGTTCTGGCTGGCAGGGCCTTAAACTGTCCTCTGCTTCCAGCATGGGCTGTGCAGGGACACGCTCTTTTCCTTCCCTTCCCTCTGTCAACACCAGTGTTTGCTGTGTCCCTGCATCCTGTTCTGCTTGGACTTGCTGAAATATTCAGTGGGAGTGAGCTCCTAAATCAAAAGTCAGTTGCTGCTGAGTTTTCCAGGGAAACAAATTTGCATGGGAAGGAACTGTGAGAGAGATTGTAAGAAGATGGTGAGGCAATGTCTGCTGCTACTTTAGTGGCTCTCAGTATCTGTTGTTGGCTGCCATAAGGAAGCATTTGTTTGCAAGCAGACGTCTGTCAGTCTGGACGTCTCCTGTTTTATCTGGAGATTTCACCACTTCCAGACAAAAATGTATAGATAACGTTGTGTTGATGTGCTGGGTGGAGTCATATTGCACTGCTGGAGGCATCAACAGCAACAGGGATAAATTATTTCCAAGTCACGTTCATTTTATCCCAGGTGAGATGTCTTAGAGTGCATGAGTCATGATCTGGAGGCCTCTCTATCTCTACTAATGAGTCAATTAGTGAAGGGATGGCTCTGTTTCTTGTCAAGGCAGTTTGTTGAGTCAACACAAATGTAGACATGTGTTGTCAAATGTCCAGGATGGCCTAGAAATGTTGTTTGCAAGATATCTTGAGCAGTGGCCAGTCAGGGGCTTTGCCTTGTTCTTGCTCTGTCACTGCACACCTGAGTCCCAGCAGATTTCATGCAGCAGTGAGATAAACCTGGGTGACAAAGTCAATGAGCAGTGCAAGTTAGTGTCTCTAAGGTTACACTGGAAACCTGGATGTGTGCTGGAGGGAGAGTATGGTAATTTGCATCTCTGTGTGTTCCTGCAGTCCTTGTGGGGATTTAATCCCTTCATTTTTAGTGGTCACTTATGCCTGTTCTCTGGGTTTAGAAAGAATTTTCCATATGCCCTTCACCTTAGTCAGGAAAGGATGATAGGATGACCCAGCATTCAGGGCTCCAGGTCACAACCTCTGTCAGGCTGTGGGCTGGGTCAAGGTGGAGTTACTGTGGTGCAATCACAGCCCTGCTGTGTCTGCCCAGGCTGTCTTGGCATCCCCTTGGCTTTGTCTGGGGTCACAGTCAAATAAATGCAGCAGCTCTGAAAGGCATCACAGTGAGGTGTGGTTTTCCTCAGCTCCAGCATAACGAGCAGTGTGGTCCACGGTGCTCAGCAGTGTATTTATAGTACCAGCTGCTTGTTCTACAGTTGGAGATACTCAAAGTAACATTCACTAATTGGGCTGCACAACACTTGGGTAGCAGGAAGAGGCATCACCTAATTTCTTTTACAGAAGTGATGGCCTGGGGCCAGCCAACACATTGGCAACAGGCTGAGCAGCAGAACTGGGCTCTTCCCTCTCTCCTGCTCCACTGGGCTCGGCAGCAGAAGCAGGAGCTAGTGAGAGGCAGGTGGGAGTGAAATGCTTGGGCATCCTCCTCCCTTGGGAAGAGGAGATCCTGCCAGCTCACACCCACCTGCAAAATTTCTGCAAAATGGCAAATTTCCTTCACTACTATTGAATGACTCCTGTAAAGAAGCCATTGATTTTCCTGTCATCAACCCCTCCATCCCTGCCTGCATTTTTTGCACTTTCCAATCAATAAGCAATGCAAATGCCAGCACATTAATCTACTTACAGATGACATCTCACTTCTCCTCTAGTTCCTATTGATTTCCAACATACAAACTTTTTTAGGGCTTCTTTTTTTTCCCCTTCCTTTTGAACTTCCTGATGGAAAGAAACAGCACAGTTGACCCAGAATCACTGTGAAATTAGGGATTTCCTTCACTCCATAGCTGTCAGTCCTGGAAATGCCGTGTGGTGGTGCTTAAGCGCATGTTTGTGCTTGATGATCATCAGCAGTCTTTGCTTTTTGCTCAGGTTAATTTGTCTTTTTCAGTAGCTTAGCAAGAATTGACCTGCTCTCAAAAATGCTGCTGCTGGGTGTGGGGAAGGGAAAGGCTGACTTTTACTAAATGCAGAGCTCTGTGTGTGTGGTTTTCCTTTTCTCCATCATCATGAGCACCAAGAACTCTGCCTGCCCCCTCAGACACTGTGATCCCCAGCTAAAGCACTGCTACTGAGCAGAGCTGTGTTATCCTCTGATGGCCAAAATGCTTTATGAACTTCTAGATGCACCAAAAATGCAATTACAGGACTTCTCACTTAATAAGGACACCCACACATATGCCAGTTCTCAACTCAGCAAAACAAATTTCTGAAATTGAAAGTTTTACAATGTGAGAATAGACCCTAGAAATCACTCAGGAAATAAATTGAGTAATGAATAAACTCAGGGAAGCTGAAGACTCCTGGTGTGATCTGCAAGCAGAAAAGGCTGAAAAAATCAGATAGGCAACTCATTAGAAATTCCTTCTCCTCTGTATGTATAAAATTCATCTTGTGTAGTTGTAAAACACAATGCTGCAATCATATCCATTTCTGTCCTGCACCAGGGCTTGCAAGAACAGCGGAAAGAGTTTCAGAGGGGGTTTCTTATCCTGTGCCTGAGACACTGCAGAAAAACAAAAGTGTTTGCTGTCCACATGGAGGCACCTCGTGCATCTCTGCTGTGTGGTTGCTTTTCTGCACTGTGGAGAGATGCTAAAAGTGCTCAGTGAACATTGTGGCTGTGACCATCACAGGCCACAGGAGGAGATGATGAACCAAGGTGTTTAACCAACTTTGCTGCTTTTAGAGAGGAGACAAGCCAGGATGTAATTGTAGCTGAGATCTTATTTGCTGGGATCCTTGCTGAACAGCAGTTGCTCTTGGCACTCCTGGACTACTCCACAGAATATCCTGTGAACTGTAATGGAGCTAAAGAATAAGTAGTAAGCTCTCAGACAGAGTTCATGTGACTTGGGGAAAACAGAACATCACTGCTGTCAACAGAAATGTTGAGCTGTAGCTTTGTAGTAACTTGAAGCTGATGTAGCATCTCAGTAATGCACAAAATATATTAGCTAATTAAGTGTACATCCTTTGTTTTCCAGATCAAGGATTACCACCCACTTTGCTTTCCCTGGCCTTGCTGGCTTCTAGGGACAGGCTAATTCTACCTCATTTCCAGTGATCATCACACATTTTTGAGGCACTGTGTAACAATGATCAGGTCACCCTAAGCCAAACTTCTCTGGTGCAAACACACTTTACCCTTCCGGGAAAGATTTCCCTTAGTTTTTGTGACTCCCTCCCTGATTTGCTCAGTGTTCTGCCACACTGCAAGTCCTGCTTCTTCAAGTAAAGAAACAGAACTGGAGAGGGAGGCTAAGAAATCTTCAGCCTCTGCTCTTGCTCCTCAAGAGTGACAGGTCTGTTGGCCACCAGAGAAGGTGAGAGGAAGATCTTTGCAGAGGTTTCTTACTTCATGGAAGAGGCTGGAACATGATTAGGTGCTAGTGGAAGGCTTTCCTGTGCTATGTGCTGCTGAGCAGGATGTTCAAAGGGGCACTTACTGTGTCAAAATATTGCTGGAGCCTTAAAAACAAGATAAACTGTGGGGGGTGAAGGGGAGGAAGTGACTATCCACAGGATTATGGTCTGTCTGTGCTCATGAATTCCCACTCCGGTTTTAACACTTCCATAGACTTGAGTCTATAATGCAGCACAGGAAGGAATTTGAAGATGCTCTCCATCCAAGGGCCATTCAACTTAAGTCCATTAGATATTGGCTACAAGTAGCAGCAGAAGAGAGAACTTTATTCCAGGTGAACTAGTCTGGCAAATAATCATTGTGCCAATTAGAGTGAAACTTAGCATAGATTTCTACATCCCTAACCACAATTCCTCAGCTGTTTTCAGTCACATACATTTGAAACAAGAGAAGTATGTCAAGAAGCAATGTCAGCTTAAATGGTTGTTTTAATTGTGTGTGTATCTAAAACACACACAAGTGGGAAATGTTATAAAGATTTTATTTTTTTAAATTGCTTCAGAAAATTGAATCTGGCTTCATTTCAGTTGTGCAATCCTTTCCAGGACCAATGGAAAGTGGAATGGTCATTGGGTGTTTGAAGTTTCAAACTTGCTGTGTTTTTCACACAATGTTATTTGGAGCACAGTGTTAGTCTTGTTCTGCAAGCAGCTAATCTTGAAATCTGAGGGTGGTTTGCCTTTTCTATTGGAATGCTGGAAGGTCTAAGCTTGGCACGTTTAATAGGCAAAACCTTGAGCAGGGAATACCCCTGCAATGACCAGGATAATTTATTTGGTCCCTCCTGCCTCTTTTTATCTGAATCCCCAGAGTAACCACTGCTTGGTCAGACCAAATCACGATGTTGGTATTTGCTTTTTTCCCACTTGATACTGTTTGGGAAAGTGCTGCCAGGTTGACTCAGAGGATGTGAGCATCTGTGACAGATGAACTTGATGCTGAGCTATGAGCTTTGGGAAAAGCCATCTCTACCCACATTAGCATTTTGTAGAAGTGTGGAGTGAGGGAAGGAAATAAATGGGAATCTTGAAAGCAAAATTGATTGGAGAGGTTGCATTTTTAAGTAAAGTGGGTTATAAAACTGGAGCTGGCAGAGGCTTTTAAAAAGCTTGTGCTAACTTCTGATTTAGTGCTGTGTGTCTTGGAGGATCAGAGCTGGAGAGCTGAATGCACAGCCCGTCACAGAGCTCTGTGTGTTTAAAAATAGCTCCAGACCAGCCTCAAAGATGCCAATACACAATGGGCAGAAATCCATGTTTTCCAAAACCTCCTGAGCAAGGGTGAATAAAACCATAAAAGGGTCCTGTGCCCCACACAAGCTGTGAAACTGGAGGTGGGGGAGATGCTCCATGGCTTGTCTGAGGTAGCCAAGGAACACAGGGAGGTTGGTCTGCAGTGGGGTTGGGCAGCACCTATTGCAGGCAGCAGATTGGCCCACGCTGGCTGTAGGTGCCCTGTGTGCTGCCCAAGGGCAGGGCTTTGTACTTCACCAAAGTCTGGCACTGTCCCACACCAGACACTAAGGACTCTTCCTAAGTTGTGATGTTTTCAATATTAAAGACAGATTCAGGAGTAAGTAGGAAGACGTTTTCCTTTTGGACAGAGGTATCAAACCCAGCCTTTGGGCAGGGCTGGAGCATTAAGTCTGGGTTTCTTTGGGTATGGTAACACCACAGGGCAGGGGTGGCAGTGCCTGGGTCCCAGGTAGGTCAGCTTGGCTGTTTTGCAAGGGAAATTTCTTTCTTGCTGCACAATAACATTTTGCAGGCATGAGGGACTAAGGGAATGTGTTGTTCCCCTCTGCCACCTTCACTCTCCACACAGTTTGCTGTACCCATCTGCTTGCAGCTTTAATATCACTCTCATTAAAGAAGTCACAAACCAATTGCATGAAGAGAAGTGGGATGGGCTGCCATGGGCTTCTGGAGCTGCAGGAAAGTGCAGGCCAACAATGGGCCCAGTGTTCCTTCAGCTAATGATTAAATACTTGGCTCATAAATACCAATATTATGTAATTCCAAAATCAAGTCAGCAAATTGTGACCATATGCGAGACTCTGGGAAGATTTGAGTCTTCCAAAATCAGTCTGAGGAACAAAATAGGCTTCTGATTAGGAGCTGATGAGAGCAGCAGCAGTGACTTAATCCTCTGTCTCCTCATGCCCATCTCCTCCCAGCTTGATCCAAAGGCTTGTGGGGGTATGTGAGTAGGGCCAGGACTGTTGTGTTTCCTTTGGCCCTGGCAGTGAGCTGTGGTGCCTCTTTGGAGATCATCTCCTCACTGCTGCCATGGACAGTGACTGCCTGTGGGGACCTGCAGGATGGCTTCTGATTTTAACAGGTGCTCACAAATGGAGGAAGGAAAAGAAAAGCCTGATAGATATTTCTCTGTGACGGTAATGCCTTTAGAAATGAGTGGGCTTTCTCAATGCAACTGAAGACCTGAAACAGAAGACCCCCAACAATTTTTTTCCCCCCTCATCTGCCCTAGTTTTAAATAAAAGCTTTTGGATGATAGACTTGAGAAGACTTGAAGAAAGATTCTTGTGGACACTTTTTTCTTCTTTGCCTTTTCTGCCAGAAATGTTCTTTTACAACTGCTTTCTGAATGAGCAAAGGAAAGACAGCAGCGGAGAAACACCAAAAAGGAGAGAGTTGGTAGGGTAAACCATTTTCTCACTTAAAGAACTCAAAGAGAACAGCAGCAGCAACAGATTTTTCCCAAGTTTTGAAAAAAAAAACCCAAGGCCATCAGTTGCCTGTCAGTGTTCCTCAGTGCTGGAAGGACAGGCTGCCAAGGGAAGGCTCAGGAGGGCAGGCAGGGAGAGGGGGTGCAGTGCCATCACCTCAGATGGCCCCTGGCCTTCCACAGTGATTGCCAGGACGTGGCTCCTGCTCTGATTACTGTGCTTTAAGCAGCTTGGTCCAGCTTGGAGCAATTCCCCGTCTGCCTGGGCACTGGGAACACAAGCTCTGGGCTTTGCTGCCCTTGGGGTATCAGCTCCTGAGTGTCACCGCTTATTCAGTTCTGGGAGGCTGGAGGTGCTGGTGAGAGCATTTAGCAGCTCTGTCAGGAGAAGGACCAGACTGTCATGTTTGCTTTGCTGCCTGTTCCAGTAAAAGGTCCCCTGGCAGTGGTTTGTGTGCACGGAGAGCTTCTGGAGCTTCCTGCCAAAGATGCAGCCACTACAGACAGTGACTGTAGTGCAGGAGGTTTGTTTGACATCAGGGCTAATTAGCAATTATCCAAATCTTGGAGCAAGCTCTTTCAGACCTGGTTTGTTCCCCCGCCCCCAGCAGGCTAGGCATAAAATTCCATCTGCCTCATTTGCAAATGCAATTGCTTTAATTATGCATCCAAATTGGGAAAGTGTATGCTCAAAAAGATAGACAGCTAAATCTATGCATGTAAGGTGATAATGCATATACAAATTGGCTGTAAGCCTGTGCCATCCCAGAACCTGCCCCCTCTGAGGATAACTTTTAAAAGAAGCTTTGTAAAGACTTTCAGGCTTACAGAAGCTAAGACAGCCTTCACACTGGATTAATTTGTTGTTTTGTTGCTGTTGCTCGTGCAGTTTTGTTTTACACAAAATGATAATTTTCTTTGCCCAGAGCTAACTCCTGCCACAAGGGTTAGGTGTGCTGTGAATGTACTTGCTGCTACATTCAAGAAATTTTCTGCCCCAAGAGACAACAAATGCAGGGCAGTGTGATAGAGAGGGGGAGCTGAGGGAAGGAGGAGACAGGAATGTGGATTGTGATAACTGATGATGAAGACAGTAAATGAAAGGCTGGAGAATGGGCCAGAGAGAGGAGTCAGGTGCATCAGCAGCCTCTGTAGTGCCCTGACCTTGTTTATTGGCATCATATTGGCAGACCATGGTACTGATTTTCCTTGCAGGTGACCCCCTGTAGCTCCCACTGAGATCATCCTGAGATTTGGTTCCTCAAGCCCAGCCTGGTGCTGTCCCTCCCCCCTGCCCGGACCCGCTGCCGCCAAACCAGCACCGCCCTCCCCAGATGGTTGTGCCAGGCCTTGCTTTGTCCTCACAGCTTCTTCCTTCCCTCTCCACCCAGATGAGCAACAAGAGGTCCAACAGCTTCCGCCAGGCCATCCTGCAGGGCAACAGGAGGCTGTGCAGCAAAGCCCTGCTGGAGGAGACAGGGCTGAGCCTGTCGCAGCGGCTCATCCGCCACGTGGCGTACGAGACTCTGCCGCGCGAGATCGACCGCAAGTGGTACTACGACAGCTACACCTGCTGCCCCCCGCCCTGGTTCATGATCACCATCACTCTGGTGGAGGCAAGTACCCCCCTGGCCTCTGGGGACCCCCCCTCACTGCCAGAGGCTCTGCTGGCACAGGGACAAGGCTTGCGGTGGGACTCGTTTAGGTCCCAACCGGGACACGCGTGAAGCTCGTGGCCTCTTCGGTTCCCTGTTGGGATGGGTGTTAGTGGAGACTGTGATCCTGTCGTTGGAACAGTTTGTGTATGAGACTACAGGACATGGGAAACTATAGCCTTGTCATTGAAACAGTCTGTATATGAGACTACAGAATTTGGGAAACTAAAGCCTGTCATTGAAATAGTCTGTATTGACACCACAGCCTGGGAAAGTACAGCCTTGTCATTGAAACAGTCTGTATATGAGACTAAAGAATTTGGGAAACTCTAGCCTTGTCGTTTTAACAGTTTATATATGGCATTACAGAACTTGGGAAACTGTAGAAAAACTTCTTGAGGAGTGAAAACTGGGCAGTCCTAAGGAAGCTGGTAATTCAGATAATAGAATTAGAGGGCAAATTCCTATATGGCTGCCTCTGTTGTGTGAATGAAGAGGGAAAAGAAGGGGAGAGAAACTGGGTTAAATATTCAAACGTGCTCTTCTGTTGCCCAGATGAGATCTCTGCACAGTTGCTGAGTAATGTGCTGGAGTAAGTGGAGAGGAGGATATGATAGGGGATAATATACTATATATATATATATATAAAATAGGCTATAATACAGTAGGGTGCTGAGTTCCTCTGACTCAGTGGCTGGTGTGTTACAAAAGGGGATGTACAGAGTTATATCAATGTGTTGTGGCTTCCTTCAAGCAGGGAGCTTTTAACGCTGTGTGAAACTGTCAAATGAGAGAAAAATTATTGTATATGCAACTTTTTTCTCAATGGCCTTGAGCTGCAAAGTGCTTTTCAGTGAGAAAAGGCATTTGCTAACCAAGGAATATCCCACCTTTTCTAGGTTGCCTTTTTTCTTTACAATGGAGTGGTATTAGACAGATTTGTGCTGCAAGTCAGCCATCCCTTGTACCTGAAGAATGCACTGCTGTACCATCCCCAGCTCCGTGCTCAGGCTTGGAGGTACCTAACCTACATATTCATGCATGCAGGGTGAGTATTTACAAACTGGAGATTCCCCACAGGTCAAGTTCCCCAGAGAGAGGGAGGAGGAAGTAGCAGAATCAGCTCAGAAATAAATTTATAGAACCAATTCTAACTTGTGTGTAAAAATCTGAAGCTGTTGTGGAGTGTTGGGCTTTGGGGACAAACCTTGCAGCTCTCTGAAGGGAGAAGACAACATGAGGAACTTAAGAGATGCTGCTCTTCTTCTCAGCAGTGTTGGAACCACACCTTCCTCTTACTGCAGACTTCCCAAAACTCCTCAGGTTACAGCCCAGTGTTCCACTAAAGGAGCTGTGCAGGGGGTAGAACAGTCTGCAGAGATGCTGCCCTGGTGTTTAAAAACTACATGTACATTCTTGCTAGACTTCCTAGCTGAGTTTGGAAAGGTCACTTCAGTGCCCAGTGTCTGTGAGAGTCATCACTCAGTGATGCTGCTCCTCCTGCAGGACTGAGGGAGTGCCTGGAAGCCACCGCTGAGCTCCTATTTTGTGCACTCTGTAGGAACACCAGTGTTCCCAAAGAGCTGACAATCTCCACTGGCCACATGGACAGAGGAAGGTCCATCTCATGCAAAAGGTGCACACTAAAATGAATCCTCCTACGTTCATATGTAGCAGATTTGGGAAAAGACTACAAGGAGTGGGGATTCTAACTCTGTTCTAGTCCTCCTAAAATTCAAAAGACTTAGTTGTGTGATGTTTGTGATGCCATGGTGATGAGTGAGTGTCACAGGAAAGTTCATCCCTGTACAAAACAGTCTACCCCCTCAGAGCAGTTTCTCAGATCATTATCTTCACACATTCCTGGCAGATAATTGCAATTTTCTTTAATTCTTTCATTGAAAAATTACAGCAACAAGACTTCTAGCAGCAGATTGGAATTTGAAACTGCACAGGGACCCTTTGTTCTTAAACAGAAAGCCTATATTCCCATCAGTCAGTGTTCTTCTATGAGAGGCCAGAAGGATCAAGCTGATCTTTTCGTTGTTCCATGTTTCTGATGGAGGATTTGCTGATGCCTTTTCTTTGCCTTGGAATAATTGCCTTGGTGTGTAATTGCCCTGGAGCATAAGATGTGCCCCAGATCTCTGGGTAAAAATCACAGGACAGGGCAGACTCCACTCAAGGGAAGAGTAGGAAATAGTTTTTAGAAGAAACTTCTGGCCCTGGCAACATCTGTACTGTGCACTTGAATCCCTCTGAAGAGTCCATTGGCTGTAGGTTTCCATCTGCAAGTGGAGACTGCTGGGCTTAGACATGAGGCTGGTTTTGTGGATTTGGGTGGAAATTTCCACTGCTGAGGATATGGGGAAAACTGAGCTTGTAAAAGGAAGAAACACTAGATTTTAATTAATATTAGTTTGTATCTGGGCTTTCTTCTAATGGAAGTGGTGTTTTACTACATTACTTACATAAGCACAGATTGCTTTGGGATCTGTTTGCAGAGAAGCACCTGCACAAGGACAGGGTTTGCAGCATTAAATGCCTTCCTGGTACACCTGTGTCCTGCTTTCCTAGTCTGTGCCAGGTGACCCTTTCCTGGGGCAGGCAGAACTGTGGCACCCCTGGAGGTTTGTCCCTCCTCTGTGGCTGACTCAGAGTGGACAGCAGGGAACGTGTTGTGCAGAGGACTTGTTGTCGTGGTGGATTCCAAGTCCTTTAGCTACATAACCTTCAAAACAATGGAGAGTCCCCCTGGAACAATAAACCCTGTGATTTATCTGCAGTATGTGGAGTTAAGCTAAATGTTCCTTTATTGCTGACTTCTATGTGTGAAGCTCCTTTCTTGTGAGGAAAACAGATAAATCTTGGGAAGGTAATAATGTTTTTTAGTGGGCACCCATCATCCTCCTCTTATTTTCAAAAGAGAGAATAGCACAGTGCCCTGGGTCTATTGTTATCCTGCTTCCAGCTGAGACTTTTAAATGGAAATGTGGACTGCTCCTTAATTTAGAGCACTGAGTCTTGTTTTGAAGAGCAAGTGGCAGCCAGAAGGTGTTCAGAAGGCAGCAGTTGCTAAGGCTTGGTTTGCTGTTGCTCTAGGAAAATTTCAAAAATGTACAGACTGTGTGTTGGTCCTGGTGGAGGGAGCTTTGTCAAAGGCTGAAAAGGCAAAGTTGTAAATTCTGCCCTTCTGCTTTCATGTAAAGCAGATGTTGATTATCTGAAGCCCACACATTTGTATCACTGCCATAACTAATGACTTGCATTGATGCTCAGTCCCATTTGTTTGGTCCCAAGGAAGGAGAAAGTCTTTAATAAATCAATGAAATTGTCATTTCAAGAATGACACATTCAGCACTGGCAAAGGGTAATTATATTTTATGGGTTCTTATTGACTGTGGAGCCTTCAAAGCTCTTATCATGATGGGGAGGAGAAGTGAATGGGATTGCTCCTGGGAAGTCTTTTAAGAACAGCTGTGAATCAGAACAGTCACTTTAGAGTCCAGGATAAACTTTGCTGAGCTCTTACAAAAGCTTCCTTTGAAAAATAAGACCCAGTGCTTTGTGTGAGAATGTCAGGTGCCACCCCATGATGTTGTGTGCCAGCCAAAGCTTCTTCCTTCCCCTCTGGGAAAGGGCACTGGGATGCCTGGACTCTTCTCTGTGATCTCAATTTGACCTTTGCTGGTTGTTCCTAATTTCATTCCTGAGTTCTGTGAACATGCAGGATCAGAATGAGTGCCAGGATATGACCATGTCCAGTGGCTTCAGAAGTCTTGAAGAAGGTAAAAAAGAACTCAGCTGCAGCAGTTTCCCGTGATGACAAATTGCAGTGCTGAAATTTATCTTTGGAGAGGCGTGCAATGGAAACAAACCCATTAAGATGTCAGGAAAGGGCTGTTTCCTGCAGTATCATTTCTAGCAGTTTTTTCCAGTCCAACTTTAAATTCTCATTTACGAGACTGTTCTGTCATTACTGCGTCTCACCAGCAGTGTTTTTCTCTGCTGTATATGGGAAATTGCTATGGTAACATGAAAAAAAGACCAAAACAGTGGAAATGCATAGAACTTAAACCAAAGATTGCTGATGGCTGTCTGTGAGCAACCCTTTTCTTGTACAAAATGGGATGTAGATTTTCAAAGCATTAGCTACCTTGGTCTCTATTCCTCTAAAGACACTGGTCTTCTGCTTTAAGGTACCACTGTGTCCTTTAGACCCACCTGCTTTGTAAGCAGGCTTGGGCACTTCTCCATGCAAAAAGCAGGACACACTGGCTCCAGGGGGGTGTCCCCACCCAGGGAGGTCACAGCCCCGTGCCCAGGGTAAATCTCAGACACTACCAGTGTTGAGGACCCTGTTCATGGTGCTGTTGTTGCATCACTGGAATATCCTGCAGGTGGTAAAGGCATGGGTAAATATTGGTATAGAGCTTTGGAAAGTGGCAGGACAGCTTGGTTAAGCAGTATTGATTGGAGGAACAAAGAACTTGCTTTGAAACTATTGATGGAGCCCAGGTGAAAACTGCAGCACTGGAGTCTTCACCCAGTGTGCACCTCTGAGGTCACACTGCCCCCAGGCTGCAGGTGGCCCTGCACAGGGTGACAGGGGGTGTTTCTCCAAGAGTTCTCTCAGTCCAGCTTTTCCCATTGTGTTCAGCTGGAGTTTTGCTGTGGACAGTAATGGGAACAAGGGCAGGTGAAGAGAGAGCTCCAGTGGATACCCCTGGGCACCTGACCAGAGCCCTGTGCTCCCCAGATCACCTGGAAGTAGGCACAGCAGAAAAGGGCAGCACACACTGTGAAGCAGCATCTTGGCACAAGAAATAGTAACTGCCTTGGAACTTCCAGGCTCACCTCAGACTTAACACACACTCCCCATCAGGGCTGTCTGATGTGCAGGGAGAGGCTCTATCACTGGAAGGGGAGAAGAGCAGGTCAAATTTGTCCCTTCTGTTCCAGACTCTGCTGCCATCTTGCTGCTTTTTTTGACAAGTCATTTAACTTCTTCAAACAAAGGAAAAAAAAAAAGTCTTACTAAGAACCAAACATTCTATGTGGTCTTTGGCTGAAAGGACCTGGGTGGGTATGAAAAAGATAAAAGCAACAAGGAGGGAAGAAACACCACAGCTCTGGGTCTGATTTTGTCGAGAGCCATTGTTTACAATCTACTTCCATGAAGCAGGTGCTCTTTGATTTTCCTTCCAAGACATCTCTCTCAAGGGTAGACAAAGAGTTGGAAAAGAGGACAACTGTTGTTTTGTCTTGCTGCAGGATAGAACACCTTGGACTCAATGTTGTCCTGCAGCTCTTGGTTGGGGTTCCCCTGGAAATGGTGCACGGGGCTGCAAGGATCAGCTTTGTGTACGTGGCAGGAGTTGTGGCAGGTAGGTGACACTTCTGGATGCCCCAGGTGGAGAAGCAGCTGAAAATGGTCTGTGCTGACTTTTGTGGAGGAGAAATGTTTTGTGACATTTGGGATTAGGAGAAGAGCAGTCACTGATCTTCTGTGCATTGAAATCCTTTTTGGGGGATGGAAGTGGGAAATACGGTACAGCTTGACATCTATTTCTATCCAGCCATAGGCTCTGTGTTTGGGAGACCTGCTAAAAAAGCACAAACAACCTGTTACTTTAAAACAGGCTTATTTTAGATGGTTTTCCTGAATGTGGAGGTGATGCTGGTCCTGTGCCAGTCCTTCCTCCATTTGTCCTATCAGATTTCCACAGCCAGAGTAAGCAAGAAGTCTTTGGTTGTGGGTTGTGAGCAATGCACAGGAATCTGGAAAATTCATTTCATCATGAAGCCATGGGGTTTGATGGATTTTCAGTTTGTGCTGTACTGCTTTTATTTATGTTTGGAATTTCTAGCAGTTTTGGAGGTGATGGAAGTTAGCTGACAATAGATCAACATCTAATTAAAACAGGAGGAGTGTGTGAGAACAACGCAAAGCTTCACAGTGGAACTCAAACAATGATTGACTGCCTTAGTTCAAGATTTATGGTGTTGGGTTGGGCTTTTTTTTCCAGCAACGTAATTATTTTTTTTCCATAATGAGCAGATAAAGCTTTTGTAAAATGGGCTGCATTGGGTGCTCATAAATCCTTCATTCCAGGACAGAGACTGTGGAAGGAATAATTGGACTAGGACACAGGACTAGGCATGGTACAAACACCACACTATTTAGTGCAGAGAAAGGGATTAGCAGAGCAGCTCCACCATCCCTTGCCTGTGATTTTAACAAGCACTGACTGAAGTGGTCCCCAAATTACAAGTTCCCAGCTTTTCTACATAGACACATCTACCAGGCCATGGGGTTTTACTCCTCTGTGTGTGTCTGCACACACTTGTGCCAGGTAAGGGAAGCAGATGAACCTGAACCTGCTGCAGTGGAGCCCAGGTGAGCACTGTGAGTTTCCTGCTTCCTCTCACATTCCTGACTGGCTGGCAGGGTCTGCAGGGACAGGGACAGGTTTTCCTGGGTGTTGGGCTGGGGGCTCCTAACCCGTGCCTGAGTGAGGATATTTGTTCATTTTTGTTACACAAATGGCTCCATTATTTTTCTCAGACAAACTGCCATGTCTCTACAGACTTGCCTTTCACACCTGATGATTTATAAATTCTAGAAGAAAGGGAAAACTTCCTTTCTTGGTACAGAATGGAACTACAAATGTGACCAGACAGTCCCACACAGACAAGCATCCTGTGATACCCTTGCCCACTGGAGTTGTTAGGCAGTTATGAAGTACACTTTATTCTTTTATATGTGCCAGGAGAGAGGGAAATAGATCTGATGAGGATCTGGCAATATAAAGATAACTCGGCTCCTAAACAGTCAGGAATAAACAGTAATATGTAGGCATGGTCCACAACTTTTATGGCTTCACTGAAAGACATGTTGAAGCTGAAATTGAGAGGCTCAGTGCAGTGTCTGATGACTTAACTGCAAGTCCTCATTACTCCTTCCTTTATTCTTCATTAACATTTTCCTTAATGGCAGTGTTTAAGAGCTGAGCAGTCTCAGGGCCATACAGTGAAGGAGGGAGCTATCAGCACAGTTGGCTGGTGGAACCTCAGCACTTTCCTGACCCAGAACCAGCTGAGCAATTAGTAAAGAAGTTTGTTAGATTAGGTCCTACCGAAGGCTCTCTCAAGATTTGCCAGTGTGTCTTTTTCCCATCCTTGCTCATCACAAAGGTCCTCATTATCCCTGCCTTGTGACACTGAGTCTGCCTTTGTCTCTCCGTCTCTGAAATTACTCTTAAAGTTGGCAGTGAAAGGAGCTCTGAGCAGATCCAAGGCTCCAGCTGGGATAAGGAGAAGCGGTGTCTGTGTTTGGGTGTATTGTTACTAGCAGTGTCTTTCTGTGATTGACCTGTCATTTTGCTGTCATGTGTCTACTGCCCCCATCCAGGTTATTTTAGCTGGTTTTACTCTGAAGTTTTACAAGTAACAAGCTGTGCTTTGATCAGAGGCCTGTGTTAAGTTACAAGTCCCGAGTTCCTTCTCCCTGTGCAAATATTTGTCTTGCCAACATGGGGGCTACTTCTATTTTATCTTCAGGTGAGAAACAAGCCACAGACATTTGTCTGTCTCCTGCTTCCTTGTTATTTCAATCAGGGCACAAATGCCTTTTTTGCAGCACAGGTTTAAAGACACCTTGCTTGTCTTGCTTGGCTGCTTTTAAAGGAGGTGCAGAGGAATCGGCCAGTCACTGCCTTGGCAGTTCTACAGCGCTGAGTTGGCTCCACAAGCCAATCGATTCCCCCCTCCTTCCCTTTCTCTGTTACTGCCCTGCAGCAATGAGCACACACAGGCAGTGGTGGGGCTGTAGGGGAGCAGAGGGGGTGTTTAGCTGGCTGGCAGCTGTCCCAAACCCTTGTTCTCTCCTGCAGGGTCCCTGGCAGTGTCAGTGGCTGACATGAGGGCGCCGGTGGTGGGCTCCTCTGGAGGTGTCTATGCTCTTGTCTCCGCTCACCTGGCCAATATAGTGATGGTGAGTACCAGAAGCGCTGTCTGACCTCTCCAAAGTGAGCCAGGTCTGGTGGCCCAAAGGGGCTGGAGATAAGGCCTGACCCAGTTGTTGGCCATTCAGAGCTTGCCCCAGTTAAGTCTTGTCTCAGGGGTGTGGTCCTGGAATGGAAATATTACACTGGAGCTGGTGGTTTGGTACCCTGATGATTGGCAGGTTGCCAGGAGAAGCCAAAGATGCTGGTAATCCAAGACTTACCAGTGTTCCCCAGGATATCAACTCTCCTTGCAAGGGCTGCCAAGTGTTTGAAAAGAAGGAGCTGAGTGGCTCTGCAGAAGCTGCAGATCTGTTTCTCTCTGCATGTGCCATGCAGTTTTAGTGGGAAATCTAAGGAAATTTAATGTTCAGTAGATTCATGTGCAGAATATCCCTTATCTCCATTTGTAAAACCCAGACTGAATGTGAACCCTGGGCCCTTTTTAGTGATGCATATTTTGCTGTTTCACCTAATGAAATACCTCACAAAGGTCCTCTAATGCTGGAAACAGCAGCTGATCTCCAGCCCTCACTAGTGGTGGCAGAGCCCTGCACATGTGCCCCCAGGACTCCTCAGCTGACACGGGGCCAAAAGGGCTTTGCTGAGACAGGACTCGTGTGGTGGCACAGGGGTGCATGTCTGTGCTGTCCCAGCCATGTCAGAGCAGAATAACCATAAAAATGATGCTAATCCTCCTCCCCTGCACACTTCCTGAGTGGGAAAATAACGTGGATTGGCTGCAGCAGGACAGAAGGTGTGTTATGTGCTTGCTGGAAAACATGTGAGTGTGTGGTGGTCCTGGAGTGAAGCCTGGAAGCAAACCCTGTACTTCATGCAGTGCAGTCAGCAGCTCCAGCTGAGCCCCACAATGGTGCTGCCCCAGACAGACTTTGTAGCAGCTGGAAGCAGAGAAATGAGTGATTTCCTGAGCAGAATGGGTCTCCTCTGCCATATTCTAGATTTTCCGAGCATGAATGAGTTGGGGCTGTTGTCCAAATGAGGACACTTGAGTGGCTGGCAGAGGCAAGGCATGGAGGAGAGGGGTTAGCCCTGTACCACAGGGTTTCTGCTGGGGAATTGCCTCCTTAGATAGTTATTTTTAGTATGATTTGTGTTCCCTGCCACTGTGCCAAGAGAAGCAGGAGGGAGCTTCCTCTGCCTCACAGGGTGGTAATGCAAACACAGGGGTTTCTAACACCATGATTCACAGGCTCAGAGGGGGTCATTGGAGGAAATTTTGGGTTGCTTTAGAGGAAGAGGTCTTACAGAGGTGTGTGGAGAGTCTTCATCAGTTACCTTCCCAGACTTCTTAAAACATCACAAAGTGATCTGTCTTTTCACTACTCATTGGCCTCCTCCAAATCAATTTTGGAATTGCTACCTCAGCATCTGTATTTCCCCATTATCCACTGCCTCTCTTCTCAACTGGAATTAATTTTACTGCTTTTCCAGTTCTGGTGGAGTTTGGGGGTTTCTCCCCCCCTCCTCTCTCTGTGCTAGACACTTCTTGTCTAGATGTGACTGTGGGAGACACTGTGGCTGTTTGCTGGCCAAGCACAGCCTGGCACAGGTGCTTTGGGTGTGCTGGGAGAGGAGGGGCTGCTCCAGGGAGGGTCTCTTGAATCCACTGTTCCCCTGTGCTTCCTGGAAATGAAAGGGAGTGGACACATTCCTGCTTGTGAAAACAGATATGACTGGAATTAAATACACAAAATAACCAACAGGGGGAAGCAATAAAGCATGTCACCTGCAGGAAAACAGACGGGAGGAATCCAAAGCAGCTATATGGAAATGAGAACTGAAGAAGCAGCACAGTACTAAACAGCATGAGCTCAGAGCTTTCTGACTGGGTTAGGTTTCTCTGTGGAGAGAGAAAACAAGTTACTTATTTTTGTAGAGATTGCATTTTTGCGGTCCCAAAAGTGATTTACAGACAGACCAAAGTCACTGAGTGCCATTAAAGTTAGGCTGAAGAGTTTACAAGCATTACTTTTTATATTTTTCCTTCAGTGTGATGAACAGGGAGTTTTTCACAGGAGACCTGACTGTTTTGGTATCTCAGGTTGCTTTCAACAGGCAAAATTTCATTTAGTCACTGAATAGTAGTAACAGTGCAGTTATACATCTGAGTTCCCCAAAACATGATCTCTTTTTCTGTTTGAAAACTTCGTGCAAGTAAGAAAGGAGAAATTTAAATATTTCTCCTGTGATTACTGATTGTCATTCAGAGATTCTTATTCCACTATATTGATTAATGGCCAAGCCTGAAGACAGAGGAGGCTGAATCCAGGTGTTCTTATGGCACTGTTTCCTTAAGAGGCTTTTATTGAGGACTTTATTACTTCTCTATGCTCTGCCAAAGGTCTGAGCTGCAGAATGTCGTATATCCTTTATGGCTGTGGCCTCTGGGATTGACAGATCTATGTGTGGAGTGGTGGGTGAAGAGCACAGGCCTGGGTGTAATATCCAGCTTTGGATGCAGCACCAGTTTGTTTTCCTTGTGTCTTTTCCAGAACTGGTCGGGAATGAAGTGCCAATTCAAACTGCTGCGCATGGCTGTTGCCTTGATCTGTAGTGAGTATCACACAATCCCTGGCATGCAGGCAGCCCTGCTTTGTTTGTCCTTGTCATAACAGTTCATGCTGATTCAGAGAGTTCTGACTTTGCAGCAGTTTTGGTAGGAACTTGCAGCTGGACCTTCTGGCAGCAGAAACCACATTGTTCCCAACTGCAGATTTGGGCTTTCAGCACGAGCCTTTGTAAACGAGGCTTTGTCATTAGTCAGCAGCTGTAGCTGGTGGTATTTGTGGAGATGTGGGACTTAAACATCTTCTCTTTGGATTCTCAAACAAGCAAGGCTTTTGTAATGAGCATACTTGGGTTTCCTGGAGTGCTCCCTTTCTGGGGTGGCAGCAGCATTATACACACATTAATGAGTTCTCTTCCAGCCATATCCCCAGGGTGGCACAACAAGGGAAACTAAGTCATGTGTTCATCACAGACAATTGTCTTCAAATTCCAACCCTTTTTTTTTTTTTTTTTTAAATAGTTTTGGTATAAATTTGGGGAGGTGAATATTGCCTCACAAACCCAGACCCGCTTACCAGACACTGTGGAGAGCTCATGTCTCTGCCCCACAGCCCTGACACAGCCTCCCGGGTTCCCTGTGCTCCCCACGCAAGGCAGTTCCTCCCTGTTTGTCTCTAGGGATGCAGTGCTGCCCAAAGAGGGGCTTAAGAAGGGACAAGCCTAGACAACTCATTTCTCTTTTCTCCTTTGTTGCAGTGAGCTTTGAGTTTGGAAGAGCCGTGTGGCTGCGGTTCCACCCCTCGGCTTACCCGCCGTGCCCCCACCCCAGTTTCATGGCCCACCTGGGAGGGGTCATGGTGGGAATCACCCTTGGAGTTGTCATCCTGAGGAACTATGAGCAGAGACTCCAAGATCAGACTTTGTGGTGGATCTTCCTTTCTATTTATGTCATTTTTGTCTTGTTTGCCATCTTCTGGAACATTTTTGCCTACAGCCTGCTGGATCTAAAGCTACCTCCCCCTCCTTGAAAACATGGGACAGAGAACTCGGGAGTGGAAATCATCTGCTGGCTGCGTTACATGAATGGAGATGGAGGATCTATTTTTGTATTTGACTTAGGGGAGGATGATTCTTCTGAACACCAGTGTGTGCTGGAGGAGATGCTTTAAAGATCTCGTGGAAGAATGGGCTGATCAGTTTGTTCACAAATCCAGCAGGTTCTGCAGTCCTGGCTGGCTGTGCCCTGCACTCACTGGGCACTCACTACTGGAGTTGTTAGCACACACCAATATTTTGTAGGAGATATATCTGTATTTTCCAGGTCACTGCTGGAACTATGGCCAGTTGTTGGGTGAATCTCCTCAGTGTTACTGAACACTAAAAGGGAAAAAGAGCAGACATTTACCAGTTAGGACTCACATGTACTCACAAAGCAGCTTGAGTCTGGTTTCTGTGGACACATCTGACTGTTCAGCCATACCAGTGCCACTGTCTAATTACTTGAATGGTTCCTAAGCTATTTTAGTCTATGGTGAAACTTGTCTTGCACAACTTTCAAAGGAATCAGCAGAACTTGATCACACAAAATGATGGAGACTGGTCTTCAACTACAGGTCAAATGAAATTGCACTATAAACATTGGGAATCTTAGAGTGTTGTGGACACCCAGCCAGAGGAGACTTTAACTGTGCATGTTGCACTTGATTTTGATTAATTCCCCCCCTCCCCAGCCCACTGTGGCAAGAGGGTGTGACTGGATGAGGGGGCTTCTTTATGAGGGATGAAGCAAAGGAGGGCAAATGTTCATTTGTGGGTTTATCACATGACAATCAGGTGCTGTTTTTTTCTCCCTTTATCTCTGGCGAGGCTGACCTAACACCTGGAGTGAGCTCCTAGCAAGGATCTCAACTCTTCCAGCAGGTTCTTCCTGGAAAAGTGGGACTAGGATCACCTATAGCAGCCCAGGGTGGGAACTGTCCAGTCTTTACAGCCATACAGTCCCTGTGGGGCCAGGTCCACTGAAGGCAGTGGAGTTAAATCAGGTTGTGAGCAGCACTGGTTTCCCACAGAAGTGGAAAGAGTGTTATGGTGCTACAGTGATCGTTGTCAAATGGATAAAACTGGTTTTAAGGTGACTGCTAAATTTTGAGGGTGCCTCTTCCTGAGGCAGTGGTTGTTCAGGAGCTCCAAACAAGAGGTAGTTGCGTTGATGCCTTTTTCTTTAACATTGGCCAAGCCCAGGGTTGGGCAGTCTGTAACTGGGCCATGGCACAGTCCATACATTGCCTGCAGGGACCACAGGGGAACATCTGTAGCACAAGCAGTGCTTAGAAGTACTCCTGTCTGTAAGGTGCTTATTTTGCTTGTCTCTTCACAAAACTGCCAAACTAGTCCAGGAATATGGGTGCCCTCCTTTTCCTTCCCCACTACCCACCTGTTTGGATAAAACAGCCAGAAGAGCCTCTGCCGACAAGCTCCTTTTTTCTCTTTTGCTGCTGGTGCCCAGGCAGCAGCCCCAGAGCCTTCCACAGCACATCTCACAGGCACTGTGGCAGTTGTGTTTGCTCTGCAGCAAAATGTCTCTGTGTCCTGGGCATTGTCCTGAGCTGTGTAATTTGTGCTGCCATATGATACCACAAAGAGTCTGTCCCTCTATAGGGGACATTCACAAGTGCTTATCAGCTGCCCCCTCCTTTGTGTCTTGTGGAAAAAATAACTCTGGTTTGAGGGGTGAGTTTCTGTTGCCTCAGGGAGAGGGAGCGGGGAGAAAATAAGTGGCAAAAAGCCTTACCTGAAAAGAAGCAATTTTTGCCACCTTTGTGCACAGAAATGGGATTTCTGAGTGTGACTGCAGCGTTGTGGTTCTGCATGGCCAGTGCAATGCTCATGGGCCCTCAGACCCAGAAACAGGAGGAAGAGAGTCAGAGTTCTGAAGAAGGGGCTCAGTTCCCTGTGCCACCTTAGCTCTGCAGGTGGGGTCCAGAGCAAAGCAGTCAGCAGAGTTCCCATGGATTGTTCCAGCAGTGGATCTCCCTGGGGAGCAGCAGGAGAGCAGAGAGCTGGGGAGTGCTGGCAGAGACAGAGTCAACAAGTAAGGAGGATGTTCCTTTCCTCACCTATTGCTAAGCCTTTCTGATTAAAGATGCCTTTAAACAGAGGGGACCAGGAGTGGGAGTTCCCCTAAAGTTTTAGGGAAACTTTTAAAATTCTGGTAGAAAATTTCAATTGCAAAAAACCCCAAAACCCATACTATTTTGCCTATAATTTACCAGAGTACAATATGCACCTATTGACTTTTATTTTTGGTTTCTCAGCTGAAAACTACTTAATGCCCATCAGTTTCTCCCCAGTAAGTGTTTCTGTGCCTGCCAATGTGTGCTCTGGGGTGAAACCACAAGGCACAAGTTGAAGAGCCACCAGTTCCTTCATCAGTCTGACCATGGTCAGCATGCCTTTTCTCTGCTGAGGAGTGGGAGGGAGCCAAACAGAGTATTCCAGACTCCCTTCTCTGGTCCTTTATCCACAGATTGATGTAGTTTACATGAACTGGTTGAAAACAGCTCTGAGTTAGAGCTTATGACTTGCTCTTTTAAACTGTTCATCTTTCTGACTCCCACCCTGTGTCCCCAAACTCTGCCTGAGCAAGTCTGCTGACAGCCCTGGGGATCAGAAAGGACAGACTTTAAAGCAGATTTATTGAGTGAAGAGATGAAACCCTCTCACGTTCCTGCTAGTCAGAGCTGAAATCTCTCCCCATACCTGGAGCAGGTTGTCTGCTAAGAATTGGTCAGCCCATGGAGTCAGGAGCAGCACAAAGTGCTTAAGCTTTTATAATTCTTTCCTTTAATCACTAAAATTACAGTGTGAAAACTTGTTATGTTTTCACAGTGTCATGAGTGCTAGTTGTGCTATTTTTTAACACACCCAGGAGTGCCACAGTGCTGCAGCACCACAGAGCTGAGAGCAGCCAGGCTTTCCTGTTACCTCCAGATGTCCTTGGAGCTGCTGGCTCGTGTCAGAGCTGGAATATTCTCCATCCTGCTCATCTGTGGTTCCAACTTGTCACAGTCAGCAACGTTTCATGAAGGAGTGTCCCACTGAGGGACTGTTTTTGGTGATTGTTATGGTTTTATTTCAGCTGCTGCCAGGATTTGACACCAGTCAGATCAGAATCTATTGACCCTCCCGGCCGTGCAGGGCTGGAGCAGGACCAGAAACCACGTGCAGGTTTGAACGGTGCGCCTTGGAGGGAGTTATTTTGTGCTGCGTCCTTGAGGGAGGACACCGCCCCTAAAGCAAAGCAGCCTTTTCTGTGCCGGATTTCCCTTGCAGAGAGCACTTTGCAGCAGTGGTCCAGGGAGGCAGGGGCAGGAGCAGTGCGGCAGCCCGGGAGCCGGGAGTGGGATGCGGAGCTTCCAGGGACACCTGCCGGCAGCGCGGCAGCAGGACGGGATCGGCTGGGATCCTGCTCCTGGTGTTCCCCAGGATGGGATCCGGCTGGGATCCTGCTCCTGCTGTTCCCCAGGATGGGATCGGCTGGGATCCTGCTCCTGCCCCTGTCCAGGACAGGTGGGAGAAGGGGCTCAGGCAGCCATGGGGAGCAGGAAGAGAAAGCAGGAGAACCAGATAGATCAGAGTCCATAGGGCTTGCAAATGACACCTTTTATTACTACATGCTTGGAGACAGGTAAGGATTAGTTTTACACACATCGCTGGTAAAACAAGGAGGAAGAGGGAGTGAGTCGTACTGTGGTGATGGGAGAGGTTACCAGAAACAATCTCTGAGTGAGGTCTAGCAGAGTTGTAAAAATGCTGATGAATTTACTTTTGCTGAGTCCTTAAGACAATATCTTGTGTCACTTTTCCCTTGGCAGCTTCCTTGTCAGATTCCTTGTCAGGAATCTTAGCACTTATGTGACATATTGTGATTTTTTACTCCTTGTTCCTTTGGCAGTGGGAAGTTTGTTATCACCAGGGAAGGGGGAGGCTGTAGAAATTGTTACTAGAAATAAAGCTCAGGGATGCTGCATCCCAAGAGCTTGCTCCTTCTGATGAATTATATTGCCCGTGTGTTTTAGATCAGATTAGATTGTTTGGATTTGAACTGGGCTGGGAAGGATGAGCCTGACACTTCAGGGCTGGTACCAACACGACAGCTGAGTGCTGACCTCGAGGCAGCTGCTCTTCTGTGCCAACATTTCATCTCACAGGATCTCTCGTGGGTAGGACTTTCACACACACTTCAGTGAGTAAAGAGCTCTGTTTACACAGCCTCAAGCTCAGCTCAACTGCTTTGGAAACCCCATCCTCTGGCTTTCCCCAGAGTGGAACTGGAGGATGTGGATGCAGCCCAGCTACCTCAGAGAGAGCCCGGGCCAGCCCCTCGGAGCTGCTGCTCTCCTGGGTCAGAGGTGGCTGCTCTGCAGTGCTCTGGGGTGGGACTCCTCCTGCAGCCTCTGGTGCCAAGAGCTGGTTACAAAGAACAGTGCATTTTGCAGCTCTATAGGAAAGATTCAAACTTAAGACAGAAACCAAACTTGTTTAAGGGTAAATGTATTTTTAATGTCACCATTAATCATTGGCTTTTAATTGGATAAAGCTTCCCAATGAGGTGTTTCTGAAATGCCAGTAGGAGTACAGAAAATTTATGTTTCAGGGTACTTTACATCAGAGAGCACAAAATATTCCCTAGGCCTGACTTAAGCAGCAGAAGTACCTTATTTTCAGTGAGCTTAGTAGACACATTTTCACTCTCTTCTGACTCCCCCACAGTGTCTGTTTAGTTTGCAAATAAAGCCAGATTTATGCAGCTTTGCTTTTGCTTACACTGCTGATGCTAACAACACATCCAACTGTTGAACACAAAGCACTAAACTATGTAATTTTCTGCCTTAAAATACTGAACAAATGATACTTCCCTGTGAAGGGCTGGTAAAACAAAATGATACTTGCAAGGTAAGATGCTATGGTACATTTCCAAATATTTTTGTATTGTGTACATTCTGTATATTTTTGTTGTAACAGTATTATTTGAGTGCAGAATCCATTAAATTTTTTGTGGTGTTTTTTTGGTTTATTTGTTTTCAGTTTCATTTTTATTTCATTCTCTTTCTTTTTTTTTTTTTTTTTTTTTTTTTTTTTTTTTTTGAGTTGTTCTGTATCACGTGCCAAAAAACAGGCAAGAAAACACTTTCAAGGACAGTTTTGAAAGTTTGTCTACAGTTAACACATTATTTAACAAGAGAGCAGTTGGTTTGGAATCTCTGCAATGGAATCTTCTAATAATGACATTGGTAACTCATTTTTATGTCTGTCTGAAAGGTAAAGGGGAGAGTGAACTGCAGCTTCATTTCTCCCTGGGATATAATGAGGATGCAGAACCAGTCTGGGACTTGTGTGGAAATTGAGGTCTTGTCCCACCTTTTGGCAGCTGCCACTTTGGTGCAGCAGTGACCTCAGCCCTGCAGGGGAGTTGACAATCAAGTACATTAAACTATTTAAATTTTGTTAGTGGGAGGAGGGTTGTGCCTTTTAACATCAGTGTCTACTGAGTGTCTTCAAACCTCAGAGCCAACACATTCTGGTCTCTTGAATCAATAGTGGAAACAACATATCCAGAAAGTACCACCAATGGAAAAGGCTTATTTTGAAAAATGTTTTGTGTTTTTGTTGGGAATTGCTGGGTTAAAGTGTAACTTACAGGGATGAAGATGTAACCAGCAGCTGTTCCTGTCACATGTGTCCCTCCTGTGTGGGACTCGGCTCTGCCCTTCACTGAGCTTTCCAGGACACTTAAATCTCTGTACTCATTAGCTGAGGACTTTCAGCAAGAAGGTAAGGTGGGTGTTGTTGGTGTTTGCCAGTTAATACATTTTTTTTGCCACCTGTTCTTCACATCCAACTTACCTTTTGGAGCACTGAGCTCTTTCTTGCCTCCTGATCAGGCAAAATGCTGAAGGATCAGTGCTCCAGCTCTGTTAGAAAGGTACAACAGCAACAAAGGATGACCTGTTTTATTGAGTGCTGCTGCTTTACTCACTCATGGTTGAAATATTCTGAATTGATACTTCTCAGAGCTCCTGCAAATGAGTGAACAAGCGGTTAGTTTTCTTTCAAACTACTTTTACTTTCTTCTCTGACCTGCCCAGAAATGTTGTGTCACCTTGGCTGTGAATACACTTGCAGCATTTCTGTACTGTGTGATAACAGGTTTTCAACAGGAGACATGAAGGAGAACACTCATTTGCAATCTACAGGCTTACTAAGGATTTCAGTTCATTGTAAACCTTACTAGAGGTTCCACGTGGGGGTGTCACAGGAAAGCACCCAACTTCTGTTATCAGTACAGAGCAGTGGCACAACAGTCACTGAACCACATTAGTTCCAGTCACTGTTTCAGGGACAGTTGTACAAACACCCTCTGCTGCAAAGGGAAACTTTTGCTTTTATCAGGTTTGCAGAAATCATCCTCATTTATGAGGCCTCCCAGAGACCTCCTGAGTTTTGATTCCAGCTGTAGCCAAACATTTCCTGCAGGTGCTGCCCACATGTCCTATGATGTGGGAAAGAATTCACTGCTGAAATATGATTTAAAGTCTGAACTTGGGAACTTAATTTACTTCAGTTGTGAAGAAGTTTCTCTTAAAGTTAATATTTAATCTGTAAAATTTTCAGATCTAATTCTTCATGATTGAAAAAACATGATGATTTACAGTTATGCAAAATGGGTAGTCGGAACATACAAAAGTGTTGATCACACTATAAGGAAGAAGGGGATTCATCCAGTATCCCAGGAACCTCACAGGCCTGTCCTGTGTATGTGTGCACACACAGAAGCTGATCACTGAAACAAGTCAGTCTTAAGGCAACTCTGTCTCATACCAATTAATGACTTGTTTATCCAGTGACAGCAGAACAAATGGCCAGTTTGAAAGCAGAATGCAGAAAGTAGCTACAGACTTGTTACCATGTTGTCTTATATAAACTAATATGATTAATTCATTTAGTATGCTCTATCCAGATGTTTATGCTTCTTTATTAAAACACAGTAGCCAGATCTTAATGATTACACATGATCATTTTAAAGATATTTAAAATATTTAAAACACTGAAATGCTTGCCAGGTAAGGGATTTGGGTTTGGGTTTTCTTCATGTAGTGACTGTAAAAACAAATGTCATGATTTCCTCAGAAGAGGAGCAAGTCAGTTGGAGAATCAAGTAAGCACTAAAAACTCTGCAGGAGTTTGTATGGTCTGATACTCACACATTAAAAAAGCTCATACTGCTTCATCTAAAAAAAGAGGAAAAGACAGGTGAAACTGCAGCTTGGGTCTGACTTGGGTAATACTTCTGAATATAAATTAAAAATCCTGCAATAGCTACACAGAAGGAATTACTGATTTATACACAGGACAATTCTAAGCCACTGCTGTTTCTCTCATGAATTCCTCAAGGACCATCACCACGTTTCTGGCTTCTGGCATTTCTGCATGTTCCACTTTCACAATCTTCAGAAGGATGTCTCCACTGCCACAGTTCTTCAGGAACAGGTAACACTTGAACAAGGCATAGTGGTTCATCTCAGCCTGGCGGATAAACCTCTTCAGGTTGTTAATGTCTTGGATGGCCTGGGGAGAGAGAAGCATTTTCTGTCCTTCTACGTGGAAAATGAAGGATGAATAGCAGGAGAAGCAAAAGCATTTCCCATAGCAATTTTGTATTACCACTCAAGAGCAGTGTAAGAATTGAGTACTGCCCTTGATGCATATCACCCCTGTTACTGTAATGATGCAAAATGTGTGGACACAACTTGATGAGCCCAAAAGAGCAGCAAAAATTCTTCTATTAAGGCAGCTCACCTAAGAAGGATTAAATGTTTGACCCATGTTACCAGTTACATGATATTGTGTGTGCAAAGCTCCAATTGACAGTATTTTTAAGAAGAAAAAAAATGTGGGTTTTATTTTAAATTTGAGAAAACACCTTTGGAACATTCACTGAAAAAAACTTTCATAAAAGTTTACAGTGGTCAACTGCAGTAAGCCAGGCCTCAAACTTAAGAGTTAATCAGGTAATGACACACAGACACTGTAAATAACTTCTCTTTTCTGCAAGAAGAGTATTTGCTCCCTCAGTAACCTTGATGTCTTCTTCAAGTTTTTAACATATATGAACATGTACCTTCAATTTAAAGTTTTCCAAAATCTGCCGGAAGAGAAATGGATTTCCACCTTCAGCACCGTTCACAAAAGCCTGCATCCAGTCCTCACAGAATCTGTTGCTTCCTGTTACATGCTCAGAAAAGAAGAGAGAAGAGAGAAGAGAAGAAGCTCAACATAAATATGCAGCTGCATTCAACTGGCTTAATCGCTCTTATAAAACAACTGATAGTCCTATACCAGGGCCAGGAAATAAGTTTTAAGGAAAACAGTACATGTGGAAAAGAAAAGCAAAAACAGCTACAGTGATTACACAAACTCTGTTATGATTGTTGAATCCCTTTTCAGAACATTTATCAAAATCACAACAGGGAAAAAGACTTTTTGCAGATTCCCTGAATTGTACAAATCATATTTTCCTACAATTTCAATGATGGGTGTTATTATCAAGTGTTTTCAACCCAGAGTTCCTGTGTCTGGTGTGAAAAACACCCTGGTACTTCATAGGACAGGTGGTGCAGTTTCCATGGTAATGAAGCATGAGCCTACAAGCTTCAGAATATGCTCAGCTGCCTCTGGCATCCCCAGCTCTCAGCAGCTGTGGGATCCAGGTGAGGAACACGAAGCATTCCCAGCTGCAATCCCACCTGCATTATGTAACTGGGGCTGAGGTCCACTGCAGTCTATCACCAGGGACTTGTGCTGCTCCTCGGTCATGGCAATGCACAGGGAGGTCATGGTGCCTTCCTGGACGAGGCCCTGGAGACTGGCAGCTGCCAGGAACCTGGCACAGAGAGCTCCTATGAGCTGCAGGAGTCTGGACAGCTCAGCAAGAAGGAGGCTGTCACACACAGCAGCCAAGTTGCTCACACCTTCCTGGGTCTCAAGGCAGCTTTACCTGCGGATGTCCTTTTCTGTTCTCTCATCTGCATTTTTTACTTCTACAGGAGTATAACTCAAAGCCTTAAAAGAAAAAAAAAAAAAAAAGAGAAAAAAGAAGCTGGATGCAACTTCGCTATTCCTTTTGTTGCTATATTACAATTATGAGCAACAAATGCATAATGTGGTACTTCAAAAATTGTTCTTTGCAAGGTAGTACATGTTACAGTCATTGCAGCTGGTTTTGCACTCAGTAGAAATTCAGCATTTACACTGTTAGCTATTCCATCTAAAGCCTCCTCAACCTCAAGGACTAGAATTAGGATTAATTTATGTTTCTAGTTAATTAAACGAGGCACATGTACAATAGAACACCCTTTTTGTTCAGAGGAATTATAGCAGGGACAGCCTGCTCAGGCTACTTCTAATTTTCTTATTCTGATTTCACTATGGAAACCATTAGGCAATTTAAAGTGAGTTAACTATAGAACTTGATGGAAAAAATTTATGTGTTTCCTTAGCAAGAAAGCAGGGAAAAGATTGCCTTGAATTTAAGAAAACAAAAATAAAATGTTCATTTCCTTGCACTAGAAAATTAAACACAAGAAACATTTTAACCATGTTGGAGTCACTGAGGTGCCTTCTGGAGGTTTTTTTAGTTACCCAGTTTCAACTACACTTACAGCATGTAACAGAGAGGCCAGTTTGTCCTGGAAGAGCTGCACCACTCTCTGGATAGGGCAGATGGCATCCTCAAACCAGCTCCTCAGGTAAGGGCTGACACAGCTCTCCAAGTTCTTCTGCTGTGACAAGTCGAAGTGTTAAAACTTTAACTACAAATTAGATTTCTACACAAGTAGAAGCCTATTAATAATCTACTCAGCCGAAGATATTTGGATGTCAGAGCCTTCTTAATCCTAAACCACAGTGAACTAAAACAATGAGTTTGACATTTAAAGCCACACTTTATCAGTACTGAAGGGCTTTGCATTTTAAGAAACAGCCAGAACTGTAATATTATGGTATATACTGAGCAAAGGCCATGCAACAGCAGACAGGATGACAAAGAGCAAAGCTTCCACTAGAAAAATGTGACAAGAAACCCACAAAAAATACTTTCTTAACATTCAAAAGGGGTAAGAATCAATCTGCATCAATAATTTCCTTGTAGACTATTACCTTTTATTAGTCATTCTTCTCTCCAAATCTAACTGTAAGTAACCTTTAGGAGATTTATGACTGGCATAAAAAAGTCCCTCCTCCTTTTTTTATTCCTTGCAACTTGTGTGGTTAAGAGCTTTAGACATTCATTGTCACTACAGCAAATCAAGTATCTCACAGCTGGTGCTATTTTGGCTCTGTAGACTAAATCTTCTGTTTTAGCAATTAATGTGGGTAAATACTAATTTTTGCCACTTAAAAAAAAAAAATTAGGCTTTACCTCCAAATCAAGGTTTATCTTCAGACTTTGAATGTATTTGTCCAGCTCAAGTCTGAAAGTATCTTCTTAAGGAAAATAAGATGCATAAGTTAAGACCTGCATTTTTCCCTTTCAGTATGTGGCTGTTACTGGCATTTTCAGTTACTGGAAGGTGTGCACAAATGAGCTGATTTCAAGCAGAAACAGACAAAATGACAAGATAAGTTTTCCATCATCTCCCTCTCCACACAGGTAAAGAAAGTCAAAGGTAAGGATATAGTTCCAGACCTTTCTCTGAGCCACCCAAGAAACAAACCACATATTCTGGAGCATTGATCTCCGATTCCAGTGTTGCCATTTCTAGAAGATTTTCTTGTTGGAAACGACAGTAGTAACAACCAACTTTACTTTCTGGTATGCTATGAAAAAAAAAATTATTCCAGAGACACCACAATAAATAAGTGCAAAATGCAGACATACATGATTTCTGAGAAAATTTTCACCCCCTGGCCCTGGTAACTCCTATGGTCATATATACTCTTAGGTCTGGGGTTTTTTTTTCCCTCTGTGGTGTGATTAGACTAGTTTAAAAGGAAATAATCATAAAGACATGCAGTATTCTAAATTATTTACTACAGTATGTTTCTCAAAGCTACCTAAAAAAGGAAAGTGCCACTGCATAAGGCTGTTATTGACACTGAAGTGAGAACATGGAATCAGGACCAAATCCAAGCGCAGCAGCACAGGCAAGATGTGCAGTGCTGCCAATGATCCTTGCAGCTTCTCCTCCACAAATAAGCTTAAGAATTTACCTGAGCCCCACCGAGGCTACGCTGCCCATTCCTTCAAACAGGGCTCCTTTAGTGAGTCTCTTGGCAATAAAGCTGCGCAATTCCGTCTCCGCTTCAGCTGGTAAGTTAGTGTCCAGCAAGGAGAGGCTTTCAAAACAAGAAGAAATTGTTACCAAACCCCAATGTTACTGTTTTGTTTCACCAGGTGCACAACCTGGCTCTGGCAGGGGGACCCCTGTGATGTTTCCAACACAGCTCCCTGACTTTGGGTCAGGAGCAGCCTGGTTTGCCCCTCACCAGCAGCCTGGAGCTGTGTCTGCTAACACTGACCTTCCCACAGCCACGGACAGGTCTGTGCCCCCTTTGTTCCAGTGTTTCCCTAGTTATAATACAGAGCTTATGAAAAGGTGTCCATTGACAGTAAATACATTTTTACTATCTGTTGTCTACGTGAAGACCTGAGCCAACACAGACATCTCAAGTATTAGTAGCAAAGAAAGGGCAGTTCAAACTCAAAGATGATAGTTTAATACGTTATTCGAGCCCTGTCGGTGCGCCCATTCCCCAGGTATTCCAGAAGAGGAAGCACTCAGGGGACTTCAGACCGCGTTCAGGCGGGTTGTGCCTTGATGGACCTGACAATGACCTCAGGGCAACTCGGCAGAGACTTCAGCCCGGGGCGGACTCCTCTGCTCTGCTTTACCTGAAGTCTTCAATGGACGGGGTGTGTGCCACGGCCGCTCCCGGCGACGACCTGGAACCAAGGGATGCCCGGCGTCAGTGTTACAGCCCTGGCACGGGGCAGGGACCGCGGCACGGAAAGGCACGGCCCGAGGGAAGCAGCAAGCAGGAGCGGGGGATCGGTGTGTCATGGGAGGGGGGAAAACTCATCGGGAGAGAGCCAGCGGGGTGGGGGGAAAAATCATCACAGAAAGGGGATGCACAGATCCGGACGGGGCCGGGTCCCCGGGACACCCCCGCTCACCTGCGGTAGCCGTAGAGGCCGTGGTAGGTGCAGCCGTGCCGCTCCGGCCGCCGCTCCTCGCCCGCGCCGCCGCCCTCCTCGCTGCTCTCCAGCTCCCGCTCCTCGCCGTCCGGCAGCGCCGGCAGCATCGCGGCAGAGCCTGAGCCCCGGGCCGAGCCGCCGGGACAGCCCCAGGGCCGCGGGGACACGGCGCGGTGCGGGGAGGTCGGCAATGGGAAGAGAGGGAGGAGCCAGCGCCGCGGGAGGAGCCCTGTCCGCGCCACACCCAGCCCGCGGCCTGGCCCCGGCCTGGCCCCGCTCCGCCAGCTCCGGCTCGTGTGAGGCGGAGCACAGCGCGGCACAGGCGATCCACAGTGCCTGTGGTGGTACAGGCGATCCAGTGGTGGTACAGGGGATCCAACGTCCGTGTGTGGTGGTACAGACGATCCTTCAGAAGCTCCTCGCCGACTTGGCAGTAGGACCTGCACAAATCAAGTTTTGTAGAACCACAGTATGGGTTGAAAAAGACCTTAAAGATCATCTCATTCCAAACCCTTGCCCATGGGAGGTTTGGCAGGATTAGCCATGCTGTACGTTGCTAAAAAGCTCCGCTTCTGAAGTACCAATTTTCTCACAGCAGCACGACCAGACGAGTGAGAGTCGCTCGGGTTGGAAGGGGCCTCTGGGGGTCACCCAGTCCAAATCCCGGGCAGGGCAGGGTCACCTGGAGCAGGAGGGTGTCCAGGCTGGTTTGGGATGTGTGCAGGGAAGGACAGCAGGTCCCAGTGGGTGTTTTGGTGTTCCCGGAGCACCGGGCTCCCCCACACTGTGACCTTTGCCACAGAACTGAGCCGCACCGGCTGCTCACCCTGCCACATCTCACAGGGCATTAATGTCACAGTGTCTTTGTGACATTAAACATGGAGATGAGAAACATTTCAGACATTCAGAGGAAGTTCTTTGCTGTGAGGGTGAGCAGGCTAATGCCAGAAAGCCTGGTTAATAAAAACCACTCAGAGACTTTGCATCTTTGAGTAGCAGGTGTTTGTTTATTCAGCGCTGGCAGTGAGGAGGATCTCTCCTCCTAACTCACCATTTTTAAGCAAAACTTAACACATTTGCGCATTCCAAAAAATAGGAAACAGTAAATGGGTGGTCTCTTTTCCCAACATCATCTCACATCTTTGGATTACATCAGTCCTTCTACTGGATCATGCACAGTCTTCCACTGTGGTCTTTTCCTCTCCTTCCTCATCTTGGTGGTCACATCATGTAGTCTGCCTCAGGTTAAACTCTTCACCTTTTGTCTTAGTACATGCTGTGTTGTCTTTTTTCTCACTGTTTCACAGCTGAGCAGGCCTGTTCTGCCAAAATTTCCTGTCTTCCTCTTTCTACTACATTCTGATTGGGTACAAAGACTCTATAGTTGATTAGTGATTTATATATCCCTTCTGCAGACTACGTGATCTATATATCCTCCTTTATGCATCCTTTCCCACAAGTTAAACAATACGTATGTTCTAATGCTAAAAATGGTTTTCTTGTATCGGGGCCCTGGCACAGGTTGCCCAGAGAAGCTGGGGCTGCCATATCCCTGGAAGCATCCAAGGCCAGGTTGGACGGTAACCACTTAGAGCCGTCATACCTTGGATTCTTCCAGGGTGACTGGAATGCCAAATGCGAACAAGAACTTCGGGTCCCTTGGTTGTATAATGCCATTTCCCTCCTTGTCAAACCCTTGAAAATTCTGGAACGGAGAAGAAACCTTCTCTATCTCGCAGCAACTTGGGCTGGCGGGAGATGTGCCTGCCCATAGATTGGAACGAGAAGCTACCTGAGGTGCACCCCAACCTGTGCCATGGCCTCGCAGCTCCGCCCGCCCTCAGCCCCTCCGCCATGGCCCGCACCGCACAAAATGGCGGCGGCGCCGTGAGAGAGCGCGGCCGCCATTTTGTGTGAGTTCGGTTCGCTGTGCTTGGCTCTGCTCGGAGCGCCCGGCTCTCCCTGCTCTAGGTCGGGGCCGCCGCCGACACCACCATGGGCCGTAAGAAGAAGAAGCAGCTGAAGCCTTGGTGCTGGTATCCTTGTATGTGGGACGTGGTGGGTGCGGGGAGTGGAGCGGACTGACGCGGTCGTGGCTGGGCCCGGGCTCGGCCCCGTTCTCTGCCCCGTTCTCTGCCCATGCTGTCCCGGGAAGGAGCTTGTTATTCTTTTCACGCCGCTTACGGTTTGTCTCGCTGCTTGGCCCTGTTCCATCCCTGTGCTCCTCGAGTTGGGGCCCGATTCATGCCCCTTTTTCTGCTCCCCCGCACTGTGCGGCGTCACGGCCCTCCCACCGCCCTCGCTGAGGCCTCACCCGCTCGCTGAGGCCGGGCCGGGTCCGGCGGCATTGCCGGGGTCGTGGGGAAAGGGAACTGTCGTTATCCCCCGGGAAAAAGGATGTTAAAAGCGACAAAACTGTGCTCCTGATAAACACAGCTACTCAAGGAACGGGACGGATGTGATTCAAAGCGAGTTTTTGGAAACTTATTTCTTCTTTTTTTTTTTTTTCTTTTTCTCGTGGTCGGGTAGGCTTTCAAATTTGTGATTGCTGCATCTCAGTCAGGTACAATTTCTCAGTGTCCAGGAATAATGGTGAATTTTTCTTCGATCGCTCCCTCGGAATGTGTTCTTTGTTGGGGGGAGAGGGGGAAGGGGTGTGATTGCAGATATGCCTTTCCTCTCTCTGAAACGTTTCTGCCCATTCTGCAGTTTAATAAAGGAATTTATAAGCTGCTCTGAGATACTTTCCCGTTTTCTGTTGGAAGGTAACTGTGCTGTTTTAGAAGAGACACATTGTGTTAACAATGTTAACGTTGTGTTAATAGCGAATGGCAAACGTGTATTTGGCTGGCCTAGGACGATGTGTGTGGAGTGTTTGCTGAACTACCAACGCTGCCCTGCAGGAAGGAAATGCAGTTTTGCCTCTTCTGTTACGGAGATGTCCAGAAAGTTCTTTGTTTAAAATACTTCTGTTTAAAAGGAGACGATTCTTTAATGACTGCAGGAAATTATGCAGTGTCAGAAGAATTGATAGTTGTGTAACTGAAAGAGGAAAGGAATTTTTAACTGAGACCTTTGTTCCCTTTTATGTTTGTTAGTTACTGGTACTTGGTACTAAGGAGACGCTTCTGAGTCGTTAGCATGGCTTCCCCTATGCTGATCTCAAGTCTGTCTCTCCTTGAATGTCTTTGCAACTTTATTTGAATCTGCACCCCGGAAGAGAAAGAGTGAGTCCCCTTTAAAATACATAGGACTTGAAAACCGTGTGACAACATGAAATCAGATGATGATTCTGATTGCACACACGTTGCCCATTTTGTGCCTGTCTGAAGAGGGAAATGCTGGATCGTATGAAGATGTTTTGGTTGCAGACATCCGTGGAATATTTATCACTCTTTAAGTGCTCAGAGATACTTCCTATGCCTTTTTTTGCTTCATAAAAGAAAAATGAAACTGGTGCTAATTACCTTAGTTTTATCTAGAAGCTTCCTTTCAGGATTAAATGTTTCCTTAACAGATTTCAATAGGTATTGTAATAGGGATTTTGATGATGAAAAAATCCTTATACAACATCAAAAAGCAAAGCACTTTAAATGCCATATATGTCATAAGAAGCTGTATACAGGACCTGGTCTAGCTATACATTGCATGCAGGTAAGGAGTTTTAGATTTACATGGGTTTTGTTTAACCATATCTAAAATCTGAATAGTGACCTTTAAAAGGTGGCATTTGGGGCTTCCAGAGTCTTGAGAAAAAGCCAGCCATGGCTTGTTTCCAGCACAGGAGTCCTGCTGTGTCAGCAGCCAGATGGACACTGTGCAGCAGTGATCTCTGCTGGTGGCTTTGGAAGGAACTCTGTTGTCTTAGTGTTTGCAAGAGAAGTTTATATAAAGTGATTTTAGAGCTAATAGTAGTTACCAGAGATTAGGAAGCATGTGTCAAGAAAGTGCTTGGCCAGAGAGATTATACCCACTGAGGATGTTCCTTTCCTGTCTTGAAGCTGGCAGAAGAGCACAGAGAATTGAGCCTGAGTTGTGGTCAGCAGGATTTGTTTGTTTTTTTCTTTAGGTGCATAAGGAAACAATAGATGCTGTTCCAAATGCTATTCCCGGAAGAACAGACATTGAACTGGAAATCTATGGGATGGAAGGCATTCCAGAAAAAGATATGGAGGAACGGAGGAGGTTACTTGAACAAAAAACTCAGGGTAAGGTATAATCTGACTCGTTATTGCCCTGCTCTGGTCCTTACCCTGAGGGTTGGCTTTAATGCATTTTCTAACAGCAGCTCCAGATTTGAATTTTACTATTTTTATTCCAACTAGAATACCCCAGATGGAGTTAATTTCATAGAATATAGTTTGCATTGTTTGACAATGTATTTTACTGTCTGCAGAGAGCCAAAAAAAGAAACAACAGGATGATTCTGATGAATATGAAGATGATGAATCTGCAGCTTCAACTTCATTTCAACCCCAGCAAGTTCAGCCACAGCAGGGGTACATTCCCCCAATGGCACAGCCAGGTTTGCCTCCTGTGCCAGGTGCACCAGGGATGCCTCCAGGTGAGAGGGGGTGTTTAAGTAGTTTCTGAAGCAGAAATTACACCAACTGCTGCTGGTGTGCTGAGTAATAATCTGCCCTTTTAGCACTGGGTCTTGGCGGGCACAGGACAGTTCTGTGAGGTGCAGATAAGCAGTTCTGTTGTTTCCTTCCCCTGTTCAGTGTGTGTGCACATCTTCCCTCATGGAGTAGATTAAGACTGCTAACATACAACAGGCAGTTTATGTGCAGGCCACAAATATAGTGAGGAAGGAATTCTCATCAGTGAGTGAAAAATGCTCTCTTCTCCTTGTATTGAGACATGGTCTTTGGAGACCACTAAGAAAATCTATGGTCTTGCAGGACTGGGAACAAAAAAATCTAAGTCAGACTTGCAGATATTTTATGTTGCATTGTTTGTTAGCAATGTTAACCAGTCTTTTAGAGCTTTGTGTAAAGCATCCAGTTGTCATTTATGAGGTAGTAGTTTGTAGCCACTGTATGTTGTCAAGAGTTGTTGAAAATTTATTTTTCTTTTAAGGTATTCCACCACTAATGGCAGGTGTTCCACCAATGATGCCTGGAATGCCTCCAGTTATGCCTGGAATGCCACCTGGGTGAGTAGCAAGAAAGACTTTATATTACATGTTCATACTGTGCATTTTAAATTGTCACAGAAAAAGTAAAGCTAATTTTAAAAATGCACTTAGGAAACTGTAAACTCTGTAATCTAAATATTAAGACTAACCAGAGAGCTGGATGGCTGTAAACCAACATGTAAAATATGACCGAGCTGTGAGTTTATGTATAAAGTATGTTGCCTTTCTTCTAACTTTATTAAGTAGTAGTATATTAATTTAAAGTTGTGTTGGTTTAGAGCCTTCTGTTAGTCACTGTTCCCTTGTGCTCTGCACATATGTTGTGCATGTGGTTATCAGTCATCAACCTAACAGGAAAAAAATATTGGATAGTTTATATTTTTCTTGTATTTTGGGCAAAAGGTGTTGTTTTTATGCTTGTTTGGGGTTGACACCATACCCTATCACAATGTGTTTGGAAATTCACAGTTAGATTTTTGATTTTGTCATAAATTTTCACAGATTACATCAACAGAGAAAATACATGCAGTCATTTTGTGGTGGAAACATGTAAGCATCTCATTAATGTAATTCTAGGTACATTCATTATGCCATTTTATGTCATGTTTTTGATAAGATTGAAAATGTCTTACTGAATACCTCTGAATATTGCCTAAGAATTTGGGGGAAATGTCTGGTTAGGCTTTGTTATTGTATAATATGTGATGTTTTTATGCTTTATCTAGATAAGTATTGTAAAACTATATGTGAAATGTATTCTACGAAATATTTACAAAATAGACCCGTATGTATTTATAATCTCTCTTGAACCAGAGTTACAGCTCTGTGTGCTCAGTCCTTTACACTGCAGGGCATACTCCAGGAACTCAGTTTTAAAGTTCACTGAGGTGAAAGGTTGTTGTCTTCTGAGACATAAATACTGATTTAACAATCTTTGAATTTAAAATTCATGTCATAGTCAAACAAGGTGTTGGATGCTCATCATGATTTTAGCTTTTCTGGGTGGAAACTGAACAGAATTTAATTGGGTGTTTTGTGCTGCTTAGGCCTCATTATACTCCTTTTCAACTTCAGGTGAATGTTATGTCACCTGGTGAAAACACAGATGAATTTGCAAAAGCTTCAGTGCATTTCCATTTGGGAGGAGAGGGTGGTGTTGCAGTATACTTTCATATAATTACAATTTTGCTTACTCAACCTGATTGTCTTGTGTTTAAAAATGAGCAAAGAGGAGTTAGGCTATAGGAAGCAGCTTTTGCTTGGTGTGATACTAGTTCTGGCTTTATCTCTGCAGTTCCTCAGGAAGCTTAACTTCCTGGGGGCAGCAGGCAGGGAGCATCCAGCACCTTTTTTTT